>CP094631.1:24980304-25375816 GCA_023657505.1 Camelina hispida | reverse complement strand
CAAAATACCTTTAAATTTTCTACCTAATTATATTGACATGCCATTATATATATATTTTTAAAAAATTAACTGAATAATAATTAGATATATCATCATTTTCTCACAAATATAAAAATCACATATTAATAGAGAAACACTTTTGAAAAAGCTGATGTGTCGCCAGAGAGATCTGTGTATATTTTAGCAAAATACCCTTAAATTTTCTACCTAATTACATTGACATGCCTTGAATAATAATTAGATATATCATCATTTCTCACACAAATATAAAAATCACATATTAAAACTAATTAAATAATTACATACTATTTTAAGGCAAAATTTCACTAAAATTTACTTACAAATATACAAGTCAAAGTTATATTGATTTCTTAAAATCAATATAAGTTAAATATTCTAAAAAGGCTATAAAAACATATCAATTAATAGAAAGTTAATAAAAAAAGGGTGAGTTACTAGAATATTGCATAAAAGCTTCCTTATTACAAAAGTAACATACAATTGTTTGTAATTACTAGACTAACACATTGTACCTATACTACCTCTGAAACTAGTGTTGGGAAAAACGTAATTACGGCTAATGCCATTAAAAAAAAAACATTGGAAGTTGGGACTAAGTCTACCGATCCTTTGATGGTAGATTTATACACGTGGACTGATTAAAGGTGTACGTCGGATATTTTTGGTACACTTAGTTGTAGTTTTGGTACACTTATCGGTCAACGTAGATGGTACACTTAGTTGTAGTGTTTACACTTATCGGTGGACGTATATGTGTATCAAAAACTAAGTGTACCAAAATATCTGACGTACACCTTCAACAGTCAATATGACCCAAAATATATTTATGGTAGACTAATGGTCTGTTGCGGATTTATGCGACAGCCTTCTCTCGTTACAGATATTTTGGTATACTTTGTTTGTTTTTTGAAATAGTTTTTCGTTGTGTTGTGGTAGGCTTCTTGTCCGTGGTAGATTTAGTAAGCAAGATTGACAGCTGTAAAGTCTTACCAGAATAACACGAATTTGTTTGAGCTGGCAAAGACAGTCTAGCGTTGCGATAGACTTATTGGAGGAAGATCTAAACATGTTTGCTGTTCTTCCAAATAATGGTGTTCATGTAATAAAGTTTGTAGCAGATTCATCAATCGTCTTCTGTTTGTCGGCCGGGCAAACGTCTTTTCCTACTCAGTTTCAGAAATCTTTCCTCTGGGTTCATCCATGGAAGAGCAAGATATCGTTTCGGAAATCTATATAACTCACTTTTTATAGGTTTTTAATTTAGAAATTAGATGTTGAGACGAAAATCTATAATAGTTGAGTAAAAACCCCACAAGTGAAACCAAAAAAATAGACAGAAGTCGTGAAAATAAAGTGAGACAGGGGAAATTAGGGTTTCAGTCGTATGTTAGAGGTAGAAGACAAGGATATTATGGTAATTTCGGGTTCATTAAGCCTTACATCGAACGTGTACGTACATATAAACTTGTACATACATATGAACGCATACGTACATAACGTTCTTGAGATTAGTCTACGTACATAACGTTCTTTTGCTTAGTGTATAAATCCGTTTTAATGAACGATATTATTGTAATTTTGTAGTCATCTTCAACATATCTTCTTCCGCAACCCTAGCTAATTGTTCACCGGAAATGGAACAAGTAAGAGATGTTGCTAGAAAAAGTAAGAGATGTTAGTAGAACAACCTATGTAATTCGTAATTGTTTATTTATTTATTATATTTTCGAGAGGTAATGAATAATAATCAGACAAAATTACATTTTAACTATAGAGGGTAATATTTAGATAACATAAATATATACTACTCAGTTAAAATAGGTACAACTAAATATATATTTAAATTTGCAATTATATTTAAAATATGAAAATGATAATTAAGGTTTATACGAATTTCTTTACATATTGAACTATTAAAGAACCATGTTTAATCAACAATACAAGAATTTATCACTTTCTAATACATACTATCATTTTCATAAAACACTCTTTATAGTATAAGGAAGACTTAGTAAGTGATCACCTCAAATGAAGCAAAAGAGGTGAAACCCAAGTTTTTATGAATATTGTGTTATGAAAACCTTGTACATGCTAATTAATAGTGTTAAATCTTGTGGCCAACTGCTAATTAATAATTTATATTATAGTCCAACTGGAAATACGAAAAAATGCAAATGATCAACTATAAATATGAGAGTACTACTGGACAACTATGTATAAATTATGTGTATACCAAATAACCTAACAAATAGTTTCATAAGTTATAAAATCCCAAAATATCAACTCATCTCTAATTAGTCTTAGAATCAGAGTTGGCTTGCAGAAGGTGCAGTTGATGATATGTCTTCAACGTGAGCTTCCTTAGCTTCCTCACCGAGCCGCCTTCTCTTTGCCCTCTTTAGACTGCCAAAATATAAATACAGTCAAGAGTCTCTTCTGAATTGGTTAATTTGAGCTTTGATAATATTAGTAAGGTTTATTGCTCTACATATATATAAGTCTTTGAATTTCTGCAATACTTAGCCATTTTCTCTTCTGTGATGCAATGGATATTCCTAGTTTTGCGGCTATGTTTTCTGTTCGTCAAAATCTCTTCTTTAGCCTCAGGTCATATGTTTCTTCTCTTACAAAGAAAGCATATTTATTGTTCTCTTGCTTTCTTCACAAGTTTGTGCCTTTTGTCCCCCTAAATAACGTCACTTTTGAGTTTTTATCAGTTGAGATGTGTAGTATCGTTTCTTGTGTTTACCATGATTTTACCATTGCCCACAACGTAAATTTAATTTATTTTCAAGAATGATGGATTGAAGGAAGAGAATAGTCTGTAGAATGTAAAGAACCTAAATAGAAGAACGTTCCAGTTCAAATATTCAAGATGTTCCAGGTTGTAATAACTCTGAACATAACATGACACAGATTCAGGATCTCTTTTGCTAGGCTAGAAGAACAAAACTACGTGCTTGATTACAACCACCATTTTGGTGCAACTTTCTCTTCGCTTCGGTTCACAACCACCATTTTAGTGCAACCTTTAGCAACCAAGTGCTTGATTACAAGCTTCCCCATCTTTCCAGCACCAATTACTAACATCCTAGCAGATGATGCATGTGAAAAATCTGGAAGCTTCATGAGAGCAAGTTCGGTTGCAGCAGAGCTAACGGAAACAGCTCCAGCAGCGATATTTGTCTCTGTTCTCACACGCTTCCCAACCGTGATAGCGTGTTTAAATAGCCCACTAATGTTCCTCCCAAATCCATTGCCTCCTTGACCTACTTTAACAACTTGTTTAACCTGTGCAAGTATCTGACCTTCTCCTAGGACAAGGGAGTCCAAACCAGCTGAGACTTTGAATATATGTTGTGAGACGTCCTTGTTGTACAAGAGAAAACGGTGCTGACAGATCTCTGAAACTGGGATTCCACTTGTCTAGCAAAAAACATAACAAACGTCAGCATTTTGCCAATGAGATTGTAATATAGCGATGAGAACATTTGAAAGAGAAATCATCAGATGGGAGTTGTTGTCACAGGTAATGAAAAGTGCAATCTTAATGACCGAGTGAGATTAAAGCATGGTAATAAAAGGGAAAGACCTTAGATATCCACTCAGTAACTTCTTTGACACCACGATGCTGAGAGAGAGCCAAGACATAAATCTCCTTAGGAGATCAGCCTTAGGAGATCAATAATATATGGTAAAGATGATTGCTTTTACATCACTTTACCCTGATCATCTACCTGCAGATCTAGAGGCCAAATTTGCTTTTGACTAGCTATATCTTTCTTGATACCTGAATGACCATCAGTGCCAACAATCTCATGTTGCCAGACTTTTGAAACAGTCAGATCAGGATAAGTTTAATAGTAAAACAATGTATGTCACAATTTGTCAACATGAAAAACTGCCAACAAGACTCTCTTGCCAATCCTTGTGAAAAACGCCAGATCAAGGACCTTGGATACCCCTCACTTACGGAGGAAGAGCTAATGTTCAACTCTACTTGATTACTTTTAACACCTGTAGGACTACAAGTATATTGCCATAGCTCACCATTAGAACTGCAAGCAACAACAATACAAAGGCGTTCGGCTGCAGCTACTGCAGTAGTAATCAAAGAATTGAGATCGCTATATTATGCTCTACCGCTTCTAATCCCATTGCTTTGTCGCTTAATGAATGATGAGCTTATTCTGCCTGTAGGTGAACGATAAACAACATGTTCATCAGAAGATCCAATACTAGTCACAGGAGCAGCTTCCTGACCAGAAAAGATGTCAGACCAATACACAACAGCTCGAGTTTTCCTGCTACACATAACAATACCAACAAAACTACGAGATCGAGCAGCCCTACTTGCTGCACCAGCAGAGGTATCCCAAGGAACAACACTAACCAACCAGCTTTTACCATCTTGTAAACCACTACCAGACTCTTCATTAGTCAAAACACAAGAAGGAACTTCAAGAACAACGCATTTTCTCGACGGTAAGGTCGTCAAGTAGACTCCATACAAAAAGTTTACTTCCAGTGATAAACCAAGAGAGACAAGTTTCTGTATCCATACCACCGGAGACACAAGCATCACCTGGAGAAGATTGAAAACCACAAACTAAGTAACATTCCTCAAAGAAACTGTTCCTACTTCTATCTTAAAGAAAGGCAAAGAAATACTAACCAGGATAACCTTGTTCATCTCGCAACAATTGAGGAAACTCTCCAACGAATACAGGCTTCAATTGATCTGTATCATCTCCTCTTTCACCATTGTTTACAGGAGAAACTCTTAACGACCATGAACAGATAAAATCAATACGCCAAATCGAAGGAACAAAAAAAAAAAGTAGAAATGTAAGCAAAATTCGTCACAGGGAAAATAATATACTCAGCGAGAACAGATAAACGAATCTTTTAACTACACAAACCAGACACTACATTGAACCTTTTAAATCCATTTCAACAACTCACTTTTTCCTCTAGAGAAGAGTTCTTGGCGAAAGTCTCAGTCCAGTAGCGAGCTGTTGATACAAATATTTGATAGTTCTTGATATACTGTAAACATCAGAGATAATGTATTGCTTCAAAGTGACTAAAAAAAACAGGGAAAAACAGAAGATTATAAAGGTTGATGTAGAATATTATAACCTGTTCAGCTACAACAGCATCTTGAGGGTCTTTGGGCTCTGGTGCAGAGAGTAATGCCTGGACTGAAACAAGAGCATTCTTCAGAGTAAGAGCTGGACTCCACTGGTCTTTCAATATATCAAAGCATATTGCACCGCTCTGGCTACTAATATTTGGGTGCCTGTAGGTTCGATTAACATGAATTATCAACAAAGATTGAACAAACTAACATACAATCACATCAGTAGTGACCCAAAACAACTTCCAGAGATTGAACTTTTGACCACAGATAAAGACAATTATCAAACAAATACCACAAGGACATAGATAAACAGTTGTGCATCATAACAATGATTCAATCTCTATGAACTTCTATAGTACCAAGCTTAAGTTCTCTTACACAGATTCATAAAATTTGCAAATGATTTGTTAAGAGTTTCTCCTGTAAAGAATGGTGAAAGAGGAGATGATACAGATCAATTGAAGCCTGTATTCGTTGGAGAGTTTCCTCAATTGTTGCGAGATGAACAAGGTTATCCTGGTTAGTATTTCTTTGCCTTTCTTTAAGATAGAAGTAGGAACAGTTTCTTTGAGGAATGTTACTTAGTTTGTGGTTTTCAATCTTCTCCAGGTGATGCTTGTGTCTCCGGTGGTATGGATACAGAAACTTGTCTCTCTTGGTTTATCACTGGAAGTAAACTTTTTGTATGGAGTCTACTTGACGACCTTACCGTCGAGAAAATGCGTTGTTCTTGAAGTTCCTTCTTGTGTTTTGACTAATGAAGAGTCTGGTAGTGGTTTACAAGATGGTAAAAGCTGGTTGGTTAGTGTTGTTCCTTGGGATACCTCTGCTGGTGCAGCAAGTAGGGCTGCTCGATCTCGTAGTTTTGTTGGTATTGTTATGTAGCAGGAAAACTCGAGCTGTTGTGTATTGGTCTGACATCTTTTCTGGTCAGGAAGCTGCTCCTGTGACTAGTATTGGATCTTCTGATGAACATGTTGTTTATCGTTCACCTACAGGCAGAATAAGCTCATCATTCATTAAGCGACAAAGCAATGGGATTAGAAGCGGTAGAGCATAATATAGCGATCTCAATTCTTTGATTACTACTGCAGTAGCTGCAGCCGAACGCCTTTGTATTGTTGTTGCTTGCAGTTCTAATGGTGAGCTATGGCAATATACTTGTAGTCCTACAGGTGTTAAAAGTAATCAAGTAGAGTTGAACATTAGCTCTTCCTCCGTAAGTGAGGGGTATCCAAGGTCCTTGATCTGGCGTTTTTCAAGGATTGGCAAGAGAGTCTTGTTGGCAGTTTTTCATGTTGACAAATTGTGACATACATTGTTTTACTATTAAACTTATCCTGATCTGACTGTTTCAAAAGTCTGGCAACATGAGATTGTTGGCACTGATGGTCATTCAGGTATCAAGAAAGATATAGCTAGTCAAAAGCAAATTTGGCCTCTAGATCTGCAGGTAGATGATCAGGGTAAAGTGATGTAAAAGCAATCATCTTTACCATATATTATTGATCTCCTAAGGCTGATCTCCTAAGGAGATTTATGTCTTGGCTCTCTCTCAGCATCGTGGTGTCAAAGAAGTTACTGAGTGGATATCTAAGGTCTTTCCCTTTTATTACCATGCTTTAATCTCACTCGGTCATTAAGATTGCACTTTTCATTACCTGTGACAACAACTCCCATCTGATGATTTCTCTTTCAAATGTTCTCATCGCTATATTACAATCTCATTGGCAAAATGCTGACGTTTGTTATGTTTTTGCTAGACAAGTGGAATCCCAGTTTCAGAGATCTGTCAGCACCGTTTTCTCTTGTACAACAAGGACGTCTCACAACATATATTCAAAGTCTCAGCTGGTTTGGACTCCCTTGTCCTAGGAGAAGGTCAGATACTTGCACAGGTTAAACAAGTTGTTAAAGTAGGTCAAGGAGGCAATGGATTTGGGAGGAACATTAGTGGGCTATTTAAACACGCTATCACGGTTGGGAAGCGTGTGAGAACAGAGACAAATATCGCTGCTGGAGCTGTTTCCGTTAGCTCTGCTGCAACCGAACTTGCTCTCATGAAGCTTCCAGATTTTTCACATGCATCATCTGCTAGGATGTTAGTAATTGGTGCTGGAAAGATGGGGAAGCTTGTAATCAAGCACTTGGTTGCTAAAGGTTGCACTAAAATGGTGGTTGTGAACCGAAGCGAAGAGAAAGTTGCACCAAAATGGTGGTTGTAATCAAGCACGTAGTTTTGTTCTTCTAGCCTAGCAAAAGAGATCCTGAATCTGTGTCATGTTATGTTCAGAGTTATTACAACCTGGAACATCTTGAATATTTGAACTGGAACGTTCTTCTATTTAGGTTCTTTACATTCTACAGACTATTCTCTTCCTTCAATCCATCATTCTTGAAAATAAATTAAATTTACGTTGTGGGCAATGGTAAAATCATGGTAAACACAAGAAACGATACTACACATCTCAACTGATAAAAACTCAAAAGTGACGTTATTTAGGGGGACAAAAGGCACAAACTTGTGAAGAAAGCAAGAGAACAATAAATATGCTTTCTTTGTAAGAGAAGAAACATATGACCTGAGGCTAAAGAAGAGATTTTGACGAACAGAAAACATAGCCGCAAAACTAGGAATATCCATTGCATCACAGAAGAGAAAATGGCTAAGTATTGCAGAAATTCAAAGACTTATATATATGTAGAGCAATAAACCTTACTAATATTATCAAAGCTCAAATTAACCAATTCAGAAGAGACTCTTGACTGTATTTATATTTTGGCAGTCTAAAGAGGGCAAAGAGAAGGCGGCTCGGTGAGGAAGCTAAGGAAGCTCACGTTGAAGACATATCATCAACTGCACCTTCTGCAAGCCAACTCTGATTCTAAGACTAATTAGAGATGAGTTGATATTTTGGGATTTTATAACTTATGAAACTATTTGTTACACAGATACAAATCAAACACCCATAAACCCTGGTTCATAAAATTTGCAAATGATTAACATAAGAATCATTGTCAACATATTCTCTTACACAGATTCATAAAATTTGCAAATGATTAACATAAGAATCATTGTCAACATCTTCTTACCAAACTCTGGTTGAAAACTGCATCTTTGGAAGCTCAAATGCATACCCTTCTGCAAATTTTTATAAAAAAAGATCGATTAGGAACACCAACACAATACAAATCAAACACCCATAAACCCTAAAATCTCAACTCCTACACCAATCGAAACAAAATCAAGTGAATCCAATAACTACATAATCCCCAAAACTAGGTTCTGGGTATTAGAATTTTCACAATCAAAGGCCTTAAAGTAGAAGAATTTGGGATCGGACCTGGCATGGTGATATCGATCTGAAAAGTTCCGCCTTCGTAAGGAGTACCGATAGGACCAGGGATGGTTCCGATGAGTCGGGTGAGATTATCGGCTTTCGGGCTGACCCGTATACCCGAAGAATCGTTTTCTCTTAGTGAAATCTATCATCTTTTTGATATCTCTCCTCCGATTGAAATATCCCAAAGAAAAGAGAGAAACCCTAACAAGAAAAAAAGATTGAAACTTTTATTTGGTGGAGAAGTAAAGCTTATTTTCTTGCATCTTTAAGGTAATTTATCCAACAGTCCATTCTTTTCTTGCAGAATTAGAGTAAAGAAGACAAAAAAAATCAAACAAACATCAATTCAAAAAGAAATAAAAACAAAAACAGGGAAACAAGAGCAAGAACATGAGATCTCAAGTTTTTTTTACCAAATTTAATTATAAATGGCAATACAGTAATAAAACACACAACTCAGATATAGAAGTAATTTGCAAACTTTTATGTGTTATTCTAGTAAGTCGAAAATCTCAACGTGTTAGTCTAGTAATAAACCTACTTTTATGTAATATTCTAGGTAATTTCCCTAAAATAAAGAACATATCCCCTATATATTAATAGAAGCACTTCTTGAAAAGCGATGTGTCGCCGCTAGAGATCTGTGTACCTTTTAGCAAAATACCCTTAAATTTTCTACCTAATTACATTGACATGCCATTATATTTCAAAAAAATTAACTGAATATTAATTAGAGATATCATCATTTCTCACACAAATATAAAAATCACATATTAAAACTAATTAAATAATTACATACTATTTTAAGGCAAAATTTCACTAAAATTTACTTACAAATATACAAGTCAAAGTTATATTATTGATTTCTTAAAATCAATATAAGTTAAATATTCAAAAAGGCTATAAAACATATCAATTAATATAAAGTTAATAAAAATAAAGAACATATAACTTATTAAACATATAACTTATTAACGTAATCATATAAAAACAAAATGTTCTTTTTATGTTAGTATTATTACCATAATAATTTAAATAACAAGCTTTCAATAGTTATTATAATTGATTATAAAAAAGTATATTACCCCTGAATTATCTCCAACTCATTAACGAAACTTAATTCCCAATAAATATCGATTTATGTATACATAAATAAATATAAAAATGACAACAAATTAGGGATATCATGATGTATGAGATTATTTATAGGGAAATTACCTAGAATATTGCATAAAAGTAGGTTTATTACTAGACTAACACGTTGAGATTTTGGTCTTACTAGAATAACACATAAAAGTTTGCAAATTACTTCTATATCTGAGTTGTGTGTTTTATTACTATTTATGCCATTCTCTTTTAAAACCAAGATCTTAAAAGGGGAAAATAAAAAGATCAAAATTATGAACATAAGTCGATCCCTTGAATCTTTGTGTTGTTTGTCTTACGATTGTTGGGTTGAGATCAGCTATTTTTAGATAGGTTGCGGCGTGAAAAGAATCTGTGTGGAGGACGTTTGGCTGGAGGACCACTGACGGCGAGTTGACGGCAAGGTGGTTTGAAGTAGAGGATGAGGAAAATATAGCGATTTGCTCAGAGGTAAATTTCTATATCGTGGTTTAGTCTCTATTGCTTATTGTTTTCTTATACCCGAGTATTACATAGTAGGCCTTGTATATTGTATGTTAGTTTTCTGTATGTTGTTGAGCTCTGTTTTTCGGAAGATATTTGTGTGACTTAATGTTGCTTCGTTGCTAATCTAAGCAACAAATGTTTGTGAAATTAAATTAATAACTAAACTAAAGCTTCTGTCGTAGATATGGGGTCAAGCCAGAGGTATCCAAGTAGGTTGTATGGGGTTGGTAAATTTCCACTGCCGATGAGAAGCATGCACCACGATTGTAGTTTGTCCAATCTTGGTGGTTTGAAAGGCTTTGTTGGTGATGAGGTGTATGACAAAATAAGAAAGAATTCGCAGCTGGGAGTTCTATTGGATCTAGCCGAATCTGACTACCTGTTTTGTGGGAAGACCATCCATTATCTATTGTCCAATCAATTGGCAATAAACATTCCTTCGGAGGTATGGTTTTTGGTTGGAGGAAAGCCGTTGAGGTTCTCTCTATATGAATATGAAGAAATTAGTGGTTTGAATTGTGAGAAGATTGATGAAACAGAGTTTGATGTCGATCATACACCTTTATGGGCGGCTTTAAAGGTGAAAGCTTTTAATGGACCCAACTGGGAGGAGCTAGTTGAGGGTTTGAGAAGCTGCCGTGGGTGGTCTGATGAAATGAAGACGCAGATAGCTCGGTTGTATCTTGTTCATGTTGGAGTGCTTGGTTTATCAAGGAACAGTCGGATTCCTCTGGAATACGCTAAACGGGCGTTGAATGAAGAAGCATTTGAGAGTTTTCAATGGGGTAGGGTTGGATTCAAGAGTTTAGTTGATTCCATCAAAGTCCTTGGGTTACCTAACAATGCTTATACCCTCCATGGATGTGTCCATGTATTGCTGATATGGGCATTTGAGAGCGTGAAGGTGCTGGGGGCTAGCTACGGGAATGTAAGAGAAGGTGTAGATTTGCCTCTGTTAAGGTGGAGAGGAGGGAGGCCAAGGAAGGATATCGAAGCCTTCATATCCGGGAGCAAACTCCTTAATAATGGGGAGGTATGCCTTCAATTGTCGTATACATTATTTGTCTGCATTTTTTCTTTGTGATAGATTTTAAAAGTTATGGTATCTGAAATGCAGCTTCAGGTGAAGCATTTAGTACCTAAACCTTTGGAGTTTATATATCCAGATTGGCCAGGACAGTATTGTGTGTATGGTGTAGGAGAAGGTTTGAAGAAGAAACTGGATAATCTGCTGTTAGACGTGATCAATGGCGAAGTGGATGAAAGAGAATGGGATTGTGTAAAAAAAAGGAAGGGGGAACATACGAAGAAGAGGGAGAGGAGGCAACATGTTGCAGGGGTAAGTGACGATGATTTCCTTGAAACAGCCCCAACCAGCATCCGTAATGTCCCCAATAATGCGAAGGAGCAGAAAGAAAGTGTTGGGGACAAATGTTCAGCAGAGAAAACGTCTGGAGATAAGCATTCAGGTGTGCAGGGTGAAGATGGTAGTGGAAGGTTAATTTCTATGGTTGAAACACTAGGGGCGAAAATGGATAATATTCAGATATCGTTTTCTAGAGCAATAGCGGAAGTTGTGTTCAAACTTCAAGGTATGGAGAGTAGGATGGGTAACTTTGAGAGTGACGTTCAACTATTGAAGAAAGTTGTTATCAACACAACGGATGGAGGAGCGCATACGCAAGGACCTCTTACATTAAGAAATGACGAACCAAAAATAGAGGAGGTATGATCTGCGTACCGTATTGATAAAATTGTTATTATATATCTATTGTTCAGTATTAAGTCATTGTATTTATGTATTCGAGGAAACAATATCAATTTCAGTTTTGTGAAGTTGTATAATTATTTTGATATATGAATTTTTTCGTACACACAATTTAGCAATTTGTATACTTTGTCTCTAGTTTAACAGCGTCATATTATATTTCAAATGTCTTGTAAATAACGTCAAATACATGTCTTTTGTTTCAAGTCATGGCTATATCAGATAAAGCATTCGGACAAGGATGGTTATAAAGTTGCTAGTTGTGTTAGGAATCCCTTAGCCATTAAGGATAAGGTCATGTGGTCTGGGAGTATTAAAATCGAACCAGAGGACAGTGTAGAGCGAATTCCAAAGCAGATGGTAGACAGTGTACAGCGTGTCAAAAGAGTACAGAGTTGGGAGACAGAGGAAGGCGATAAAAGAGCAAAGTATAATGACAAAGTTGATGGAGCAGGTGCTCAACCCGTTCCTATTAATGTTATCCATCCGGTAAGTGGTGGTAACCCTCGCTCGTCGGAGCGAAAGTGCGAATCTGTTGTGGATTTAACCAATGAGACCAGGAGTCGTGCATCGTCTCATACAGTGAAAGATAAGGAGAAAGCCAGGTATTTTGCATATTTGTTACAAAAGGTGTTTCCTCCATCAAGAGAGCTTGATCTTCTATTAGTAGATCCAGTGGGCACCAACCCTAATGACGAATCAATGCGAGCTGCATTAATGACCCGACGTGAAAGCAACATTGTAGTCCTATCTCCCGCAGTGTACGATCCTTTTAGTGAGGCAAGTCCTGAGAAAATTGCAAAGCTGATGTCCTTCCTAACTGATGATTTGTAAGTTTTCATTTAGAGTTGTATATAATTAGTGTGTATATTCGGATTTGAGGACTACGATCTATAACTGATTTGTTAATATTGGTATTTAGGGCTAAAGTACCTTCCACTGGAAATGCCGAATTTTATTTTCGTCTCCTGACCCCTAAACAATTGTGGCCAACTACAACATTCGGCTGGTTAAGGGATGCGGTAAGCTTCGTAGCATAACATTTGATGCAGTTAACTATGGTATAGTAATGCCTGATAGATGTCACTCGTGTTGCAGCACATGGTTACATGTATGCATATGTTCCGTATTAGGGGGACGCAAACGCCATCCCCATATAAAACATATCGTATTGCTTTTCTCGATCCTTTGTTTGTTAGTATGTGGGCACTCGAATTCCCTAAAATGGAAGCCTCTAATCAATGGGTTTTTGGAGAAGGTTGTTTTGAGACGTACGTGGGAAGGCTGCCAAAATACGGAATGACAAACAAAGTGTGGGTTGACGATGTAGACACCCTGCTCTTCCCATACAACCTCGATAACAACCATTGGGTAGCCATCGAAGCTGACTTAGTCCAGCGGAGGATTAGAGTTTACGATAGCATAAACAGCGGTAGAACCGACGAGAGTCTACAAAAGAAGTGCAAACCGTTCGCAAAAATGATTCCACGCTTGATACAAGCATATCACCGGAGGTACAAAGATGAGCATATCGGGGCGGCGGCATTTAGTTACTACCGGGTGAAAACACTCCCACAGAACTATCAACAAGGTGACTGTGGTGTGTACACGTTGAAGTGCTTAGAGTGTATAGCTCTTGGAGTAAATTACACAGGCCTATGTGATGCGGCGATGCCTTCTATTAGGATGAAACTTGCTGTAGACGTGTTTGATGAGGTCCCAGACCGAGACTGCTTTCTCCAACTAGATGCTACGTCGGAGACAGTAGATTATCCGGAAGCTGAGTTCAACTCGGGATCTAAAAGTTGAAGAGGTTCCATGTACATTACCGGAGCAGTATGATTTTGCAAAATTGAGGTGTAGTGTTTTTTGTATATTGGAGGGTCTAGCTATGTATCATTATGACGTCTTTCTAACCAGTATTAGTATGTTAGGCCTTTATCAGATGTGTACGTACCATCAACTAAGTAACGGCATTATTATGGTGTGTGTACACACGTACGTATATTAATATGTGTACGTACCATCAACTAAGTAACGGCCTTATTATGATCTGTGTACACACGTACGTATATTCATTAGTGTACGTACAATTGATTTTGTAATGTTATAGACTTGTTTTTTAGGTGCATGGTTGCTGCTTAGTTTCTATCCATTTTGAGCACACTAACTTGTCCCTACTGGCAATCCTATGATATGATGAGCGAGGCAATTAAATTGTATTCAAATTCAGCGAACCATAACCATCCTAACAGACTGTTACGGATTATATGGACCAACGCAGTGAAAGTAATAAGTACAACCAAGAAGAATGTTTATTCGCAACTTAATTTATCGGACCAATACCAGCTTCGTAGACGTCCATCGCGAACTTCTTTCGGAAATTGTCAATATTGTTGTCGGTGATCTTCAAGCAATCAGTCATCGGTTTGCCCATGCTCAACAGTTCTAAATACTTCATAGTAAAAGGTCCACAATCTCCCGTCCTCAAGTTTTGTCCTACTTGGCTAACCCTTTCAGCGGTAAATGGATCGAGAGGGTAATTGACATCGATAACCCTCTGAAGTAGGTACGGTATCATCTCACACACCGGCTTGATCCGGGACATTGCAAGAGTTTCTCTGGTAAAGGTCAACAAAGGATCGTAAATGGAAACATGTCTCGTTTTAAGATTTATGCCCACTCCTACCCAATGACTAGATTTCCAGTTCATTGGAGCATATATAACGTCGACATCTGTAACCCACTTCAACCTTGGTTCGTGGTGCATCCTTTCCCCATTGACGATGTCAATGAGTACTTTGTCCCATCTGAAATTCCGTTTGGCCGTGCTCTTGTTGAATGCTTGGAACCTTCTTGTCAACTCGTAAAAGAGAACGTCGTCCAAAATTATGGTCCTTTGTTTTATCATTTCTTCTCCGTTTTTGTGCCACAGCGTTAGGGCAATCATCTCCATGTGCTGCAGTTGCAGTTAAACGCAAACCGGTCGGATTTAAATCCAACAAGAAACCATGAACACACCAAAATCGTGTAGTTAAAGTTTAAAATATGTACCTGACTATGGATCCATTCTTGGGACGATATAAGAGTAGAGAAGAATAGGATATCTGCCTTGCGGAATCCGAAAAGGTGTGTCCCCTGTGAAATTTTGTAATTATGAATATCCTATATCAATGATTGAGCATATCAATATGTCATCGGAGTAATATATACTACACTTACACATTATCTTGATTTATCAACTCGGTGAATTTGGCGAATTTCCCATCAGAAACATCTTCCATAGGGTCGTATGAAACCGACCCTGCTTTTATCACTATGGCTTCGGATGGTTGAGTCGCACGTATCTCCGTTATCAATATATCAGCCCGTCCTGTTTCATCCACAATAATAACCGTCTGCGGCACTAAATTGTCTGAGTCACCGGGAATAAATTCCTCCCGGGACTTTGATCTGGTTGACCTCTAGTCTCTGTACAGCCCTCTTCGACATCGGTTTCGTTGGGTATTGCTTGGTCTCCGGCCTAATAAGATGCACGTACATACATTAGTTGTGACGTACACTGGACCATCTTAGTAGACACTATAAATATGGCAAATATTCGAAATAAAAAATAAGTTTGCACAATTGGAGGTTAACTGTTGTTTCTATTTGTACATGTCCATCAGTTTTGTTACAGCCCTCGATGCCATCGCTTTCAATTTGTAGTGCTTGGACTTCGGCCTAATAAGGTGTACGTACATAGATTCATACTTACGTACACAAATGTCACAAATACTCAAAATCACCAATGTTAGACACTTGCCTCTTGTTCACCGTCAACTGCAGTTTCATTTTCTACAGCTATTTCGGTTTGGTTACAACCCTCATCTAACTCGCCTTCTTGATGCAGTTCTTCCCCATCCTCCTATTCAAAATAATGAAACTTTTAAGACGCGTGTTCGTAGTATACACGTTGCTAGAAGCAAAATTTTGCTGAACTTGTAGATTAGAGGAGATAAACAAATAACCGAATATATATAAAACCCACAGATGGTTATCCCTTTTATGGTTACTTCCTGACCTACCATTTTGTTACAATGCAGATGAGGTTCCATTTTAGTATTCAGCTGCAGCAATATCTGTTCAATTAAAGGTGGACAATGCTTTATTAAGAATTTAGTGTTGTAATCTCCATTCCGTGTCAAATACTTACATCGGATACGATTTTAGTTGGTGATAACTCGACAGAAATGTCCCCCGCCTCACAATCTTGGCGACATTCATTAACTCCATTGTCCGAGGATGGTTCGTTCAGGCCACAGTCGTTATTATCGGAGACCCACTCATTAATATGAGTACGGGTTGTATCCTACGGTCAAATATATAAAGCGTATATGATAGGTGCATAAGCATAAACCTCCGCATTACGTTGATTGAGTCGTATTCTAAAGAGGATCTTGTTGTCCATTACCTGGCCTCCAACTAAAGAGTCACCACTTACAGTGTGTTGACCATCTATGGCATCCTTCGAACCATCATTATTCCGATCACCCTGTGCACACCACGATAGCAACATAAATTAATATATGTAAGTAGTGAGAAAATTACTACCCTTAAGCTATTTGTCATATCAACCTTAGCAGTGGCAGCGCATCCCCTGTTTCTGACCTTCTCTCCCTTTTTTTTCATAACCATTACTGAACTCATTCTTCTAAACTTTATAGTTTTCCCTCTTTTTTTTTTTGAATACTTCTTCTCTGAAACTGTATGCGAAGCGTCAGAAGGTTCCCCATGTTCGTTTCTTTTAACCTCTAATAGTGCAGCTCTTATCTCCTTGCGGATCTCTGTACGTACGAAATTCTCCATGTTTGCCTGATTTTCCTTCATCAGAGCTTCTTGTTTCCTGTAGAACCGGTTTAGTTCCGCCTTAAACCTTTCAAATTGGTCATCGTCCAAACGTTCATGAACAACGTGCGTACCCCCCGGTCGCGCATCAGTTCTCGTCCTCTTCTCTTTCTCCATGTCAATTGTTGTGGTGTCTGTTCTTTTCCTCTTCCGACAGTCAACTGTAACTATATCACAAATTAACCATTAATTTTTTAAAAAATTAACTTTATACGTGTATCCCTTTGTAATGTATAAATGTTTTTAATACCTTTCTCTTCGGGACGTGTCTGTTTTGGACACCTATCATCCCCTCCCATCCATATTGCCTCATCCCATTTGTGGCCTGCTTTAATAAGATTTTCAATGTTGTCAACTTGATGGTCTTCCTCTTCGTCACGCCACGCCAATTCTCGAGTATCACAATGCTCCCCACTACCAACCATCCGTCTAATAACCACCTATAATATGATTACAAAAATATATACATTTTACGGAACTTATAGATTCAGGTCGTAAACGTGTTATATCTGATAGACAAGGGATAAGTACATACCTCTTTAGCAGCCTCGCATGCGAAGATGTCTGCTGTCTTGATTGGCCGCAGTTTAGCCAGATTGTGGATCGATCTTTGATTAAACGCCAGATCTTGAACGTCAGATGGTACTAATCTTGCAATTGCAGGGACAGATTGGAAAGCCAGCAGCTGGAGTGCTAGAGGAAATCCATGAACAGCAACTGATTGTTGCTTGAAAGTTTTTACTAAGCTGTCTACGTCTGCTGGACTTTTAAATCCTGTTATAGTCTCCAGCGTCCGTTCAAATGACAACCTTCCCCATGGATATTTTAAAAAAAAATTCTATATTCTTGGTCATCTCCACTGTCTTCGGATCTGGTTTTACTGGTTGCGTGGCGCAAGTTAGAACTCCATCAACTATTATAATCAGCGCTAAAGCTAGTTTCTGCCACGTTTCCATTTCCTCAGTCTCCAACCTTTTTACCAACTCGGAGATCGTTGGTTCCATGTTTTCCCCCGAATAGAACCTCCCAAACAGTCTTACATCCTTTATCCCTTTTTGTAGCTCTTTCCACATCTCTCTTTTTAGGATAATTCCCACATTCGAGCCCTGTCAACTCTGCAAATTCCTGTAAACCAAACTTGATTGGATTGCCACCAAACACAATCCACATCTCATGCCGCTTTTTGGTCACCAATTGACGGCAAACAAATCCATGAACAAGTTTACCGGAGAACGATATCTTGTTTGCAGGGATACGAAAAGCTGCCCAAATGGAGACTCTAACAACTTTTCCATTTCCTGTGTTCCACTCAGCACCCTCGATATTGTAGAAAGATATTCCGGTTTTGAATACGCATTTATCTTGGTTTTGAGAGGGTAACGGTCAAGAGCAAATAACCTCCTCGGTAGATCCAAGCTCAATTGAGGAACGATGTCTACAGCCTCGGGATCCATCCTATCACCACGAAGTAACCCTAATACCATATTAATATGTACGTACACTAAACCAATTAACCCTAATACCAATGTCTACCAAAGTTCACTTCTGTTGACGATTAGGGTTATTTAGCCTCTGTCCGCCGCAAATACAAAACTATTCATTGATTACACATCCTGGGCTACTCAAATCGATACTTAATTGTTTTAGCTATATAGTCTTCCAACGTAATATAGAATTTGGGGGAACAATCCCTCTTCCAATTTAAAGTAGGAAGTCAAGACAAACACTTACCTTCTGATTCAACACCGGTGTTGATATAGGGATCGAAACTAATCGCCTTTTTCCAATTTCACCCGACCTCTGTAATCTCTTCTTCCTTAAATGTTCCGTCGCCGACTTGTAGGGAGTTTCGTTTTGTAGTACTTATCCCAGATCTAAACACCTTGATTCAAGAAATTGGGAGGTAAAACAACCCTATCGGACAGAAGATTCCGCCGTCGCAGCTGAGGTATCAGTTTTCCGTCTATTAGCAAGAAAGAAGATTTTGCCTCTACTACTAAACTATTTAAAAATAATTTTTTATTTATACACAGTGCAATGGCTGAGATTGTCTTTAATTATTATTATTCATAATATACAGTTCTTCAACGTTATTGGTTCATTTGCACTATATATCAGCCTTTAACTGTGAGTTTATACCAGATGAGATCTATTCCTTGATGTTTTATAAAGTTTTATATTCAATTGGTTTGTTAAATGAACCAATATATTTTCCGGCTATATATAACGTCGACTATAGGGTCATAATTAAGTGGTGCATGCGATATCCTTCGCTTAACCGGCTGTTACACGTGTTAATTATCTAAATGCTATGTATCTGTCTGGATTGCAGTCACGACGTTTGAAAAACCACAATATGATACATCCGTTTGTGTTTCTTCGCGGATTATATAAGAAGACAAATACACACCCGGTGAAGTATGTATTAGTCTCTCAAACACCAAAATATCTTCATCACTAAGTAAACATAAGTGCAACAAAGTCATGGTGCATTTCGACAGGCTATCAGATCTACAGACGTGGCGTTCTGATTGGAAGGTTTTTGTTAAGATCATCCGCAAGTGGAGAAAGAAAGAAGCAAACATCGTCACCTTCGAAATGGTTGTTTCGGATGTGTTCGTAAGTGACTCGTCTCATCATCATATTATATGCACTTACTATTAAATGATTCATATAGATCATGGTTGAACTTTTTTCCCAACCTTAGGGCGATAAGATGCAGGCAACAATCACCGAGGACCTGTTGCCCCAGTTCTCTGCGGGGATTGAGGAGGGTTTGTGGAAAACCTTCTCTAATTTCGTCGTCACTGACGACACATCCGCTGTGAAGGTCGTGGCTTCCAACTACCGGATCATATTCACTGCTACGACGGTTGTGGACAACATTCGTTGCTTGTCGACCAATCACTACATCGACTACGTCCCCTTCGACCAAATTTATGAACGATGGCCTCCTTGGACCCAGAACTGCTGCTTAGGTAACGTTGCATTGTGTTGTTACGTTTATAAATATCAAATCCAATACCATAACTCTAATGAAATGAAACCATAGACACGATGGGGAAAGTAACTCACGTCGAACAAAGAATATTGGTGGACGATCCAACTGCTCCACGTTTTGCCGAGAGGACCCGGTTGATACGGTTTTCATTGACGAATCTCGAGTGAGTCGTTTTGGCGATTATTAGCTTTCACACACGTTAAAGATATACCGTCCTATTAACGTAATGTGTCTCTTTGGGTAGGGGTCATCACTTGCAATGTGTGGCTTATGATGAAATGGTCGATGATTTCGCACGCAATTTTTGGCTATGCGGAGGCAAACCAGTTGTAGTCTTGCGATTCTGGAGGGCCAAGTTTAAGGATGGAGGTATGGATTAGGAAAACGTATTTAAAACAATGTCCCCATCACCTTTTCAATATAACATTACTTCATAAAACTAAATTTGGTTACCCTTTTTCCTTATTTTTCCACACCGCAGGAGGGATGGAAGTGGTTAGTCAACCGGGTGTTTCTAAAGTGATATTTGAACCACCCTTCCCTGAGGTTAGAGATTTCAAACTCCGGTTGGAATACTTCGACCAGCGCGAGCGGAGTGAAGACGATTCGTAGCCTAAGTTTCCATTTGTCAATGTTGCTTACATTATAAACTTCTAAACCACGTTGCTGAACTCTTTATATTATCTTTATTACCTACATCCAAACAATCTATCTAACGTTGATAGGAATATTTTGATGTAAAATGTTTGTGTGTAATACGCATGGTTAATTATTTATATTTATTTTAATTTTGTAAGCATCTTTGCTAAAACTGCCAACCTTTAATGTTAGATGTATGTGTACAAACGTGTACAAATGTTTATGTTTAATTGGAAGGTTTTGGTCGATAATATTAACACGACAAGGTTCCAAACACTCTTTTTTTAGACGACTAAATATGTCACTAAACCAAATATAACGTTGATAACTCGAGTGTAAAAAATTAACCGACAACCCAAAATACTACTCTAATAAAACGACAAAACTACATTAAGAAATAGGTCATTGTTGCTACTATAACCAAAGTCGCAACAAACCCATTGGTCAGTTTTAATTTCATTTTTAATCCAACACTCTTGTACGCAATCAACGTCTTCATCCTTTCCAACTCCATCTGATTTTCCTTGTGCATATTTAAGATGTAAGCAATGTCCTCTTTTTGTGCCTGAAGCGCTTCACGCAAATTCAAACTAGTTAACTTTAGAAGATCTTCCTTCACTGTTTTCAGTTCCTCCATCATAGCTTCATCCCACCATTTAAAAATGTGATAGTCCCCATCCTGCATTAATTTAAAAATATTCTCTTACTAGAAAGGTTAAGTTATGCGAATAAATCTGATCTTTAATCAACCTCGGCGAAACTGTAAATCACTTACCTCTCTATTTCTACAAGTGTAGTGAAGCCTCCCTGGGTTTGTCCTTGTAAAAGAAGGTTGTAGGTTTGGCGTTTTCCCACAGTAACAAACAGCCGGGATCCCATACTCCGCATCGTCATACTCGACTGGACTCGTGTTTGGCAAAGCAGACATTAAGAACGAAACTGATTACGTAATTGAAGGAGTGAAAATAAAGAAAAGAGGAACTTTAAACTAATATCCGAATATCCAACTCTGAAAATCTAATCCAACATCTACGGCAGCGGCTCTCTCTGTTTCCCCCAAATCTGGTCAATGAACCCTAAATTCCCTGAATCTTATAATATATCTATTATATTCGGTTGGCCTTTTATAGAACTTTATGTATTGTGTCGTTTTTTGTATTGAAAAACAACATGAAGTTTTCCAAGTTGTGTCGTTTTCCAATAGTTGCGAACGACGTCGTAAGCTTCATACAGGGCCGATATACCAATGGGCTTTATGCTACAGATTGTATTATTGATTTTAGGGGATTCAATATCAAGAACGGTGCGGTGGTATAGTGGTAGGATTGGCCTTGAGTGTCCTTCAGTGTCACGAGTTCGAGGCCTTGTAAATATGTACTTATTTTTTTTCTTATGTTTGTTAATGGTAAAAATATGTTTGGGCGTCAGTGTTGCAATTTGTTGGTGTGTTTGCCCGGGTAAAGTAAGTAAACGTCGTCTTCACTGCACGATTGATATTTTTTTAGGAATATAAGGAGCAATACGACATCTACTACACATTTTCGGATTAAAACGAGCAAAACGCCCAAAACGACAACGATTGTCATCCACGTTAATTAACATCTTCATTACATAGTAATTTAATTATCTAATGAAACATACGTGGGGAGATGAAACGCAACACAGACGGGAACCGACGATACACCTAGAGGATTTCACAAATAGATTTGGCCACCCACCACACTCCGCAATTTACACAGATGATGTCATAATAACGTGTGTCGGTCGATAACCTGCCCCATCTCAAACAACTACTCATGGCACAGTCCGGGAAAGGGATCAACGAACTGGATGGATATACAAAAGAATCTTCGTACGTGTTTTTACGCGCCGTATTAAACGTACTCAATGTCCGGAACAGATCTTCTCCGATAAGCCGAACTCCCTCTGATTGGAGTGGATAGTGATGTGCATCAAATTGGTGAAGAAAACGAACCGCCATCTGCTCGTCCCCATATAACATAGAGAAAATTCCACATGCAAGAGTGGACTCGGCATCTTCGGGCACGTTGTTTTTTAGTAGTGCGATACCGCCCTGAATGTCTCGCTCCTCCGCAACGATCCGTAGGCCCTCGTGGTAGATTGCTATTCTGTTCCCTGCTTTCAAGCATTTTTTGAAAATACGCCTGTGAATCCCTTCTTCCTGGTGTTCACCATTTGGATTCCTTGTCGTTTGGAATGAAGAAGGATCTTCACATATGTGGTAGATGCTGGCAACCTTGAGAACTTCTGGGGCAAGCACCGCATCCACTCCTCGCCGACCAGCCTTTAATAATGGGGCAAGGCGCCACAACCCATCAATTACGAGATGCTTGGCTATTTTTATCAACATCGCGTCTGGCAGATCAATCTTCTTACGACTAGCAGACGCCATTTTTTTTGGGAGTTCAGTAAAGTAATAGCAATATGTGCAGAACCAAATAGACGGAAACTGCCGCCTGCCCACTTATATAACCTACGATGTGAGAGGTGGTTGGGGAGTTTGGCGAAAATCCTGGAAATTTTTACTACTTTCTATATGACGTCGTTTTAAATTACCCTTTTGTTAACTACTTAATTATGAAGGAACCCATTTTAGGTTTATGAGCTCTCATGCACGCCTACTCGATTATAATTACTAAAACAAATAAGTAGTGCGAACCACGTGTCACTTTCGTGTTATCGGATTTCAAATTCATTATATTCGTATTCGTTAAATATCGGCTGTAACTCAACCATCAGCTAACCCTAAGCCTAGACTTTGACATTTGTAGGTTCTCTGATGTGACAACTTCGAAGAGAGTCGTATTTATTGTTGCTTTAGATATGATAGTTTTCTCATCATTATGTTTATTTGATGTGTATCCAGTTACGTAATTACCATCACTTCCTCTCAAGTAGATCAATCCATAGGGTTGCTATTCACTAGTATTGATTGTACGATTATTTAAGCTTCTGTACGCAGACGACTATCACAATATATTATGACTTCCAACGTACATCAACTATGGTGTGGGGATAGTAGTAGCATTCCATCATTTCTTTTACTTTATTTAATGTCCAAAAAGATATAAACATTTACTAATATTTTTTGTCAAATAGCTACTAATAATAACAATTTTAATATTCTCCCTATTATTTTCTATCTCAATTTCAACAATTATTCGAATATTAAATAAACAGGATAGAATAATAATAGCTTCATTGTACATATTCTCAAGAAATTAAACAAATATTTCAAATAGAAAACAACATTTGATTTCTATTTCTAGTTACTTTTTCAATCCTCATTCCGCGGACAGTCTGACGAACCTCCGTGCAGATTCTGTATGGGTTCCGGAGCTTTCTCCTTCCTGTGCAATTGTTTCAATTGTTGTCCCATCGTGTCCCATCACATTGTTAATGTAGTGTTGTGCAGCAAACTCACTTCTATAAGTTTAAAAAAAATGTACATGTGAGACTCTTAACAGATAAGAACACATACGCTTTCATACCAATTATTAATATAATATCAACTTACATCTCCTTGTGAGGTCCAAGTCCTTCGAAAACAGCTCGAATGAAAAATTTAGAAGACGCTTCGGTGTGTACAAGACATGGTACGCCTACACACAATTACGTAATTGAGTTGCTAGACAAATTACATGTACTTGCTTCTATCATAATATCAATTTCATCTGACGTACCTTCATAACTCCCAACCTTAAAGAACCTCAAGACACAAAACACTGGCTCGGATTTGTGGAGAACATGACATCCCTTTGATTCCCAATCAGAGAGGAATTGATGGGCATAGAAGTCTGTGAGACGACATTTGACACTTTCATTCCTGCATTAACGCACAGTTGCTTTCAAATTTAAACCTATGAAGTTCAAATATATATATGTATATTACTATGTCTATAGCATTATAGGTACTTAACCTGCCATTCAGGAGAGTGAAGACAACTTTAACACACCTGCCATCGTAACGTCTTCTTATGACGTCCACATTTACGATGCACCCACAAACATCTAACGGGGGAAAATAAAATGGGGATGTAACGTTTATTTTGTACTTTTGCAAATGATACACTTAAAAATAACGTCCTCATATGACCAAACGACCACTAAATGAATCTCAGCAACCATCGGAAGTTCATAATTCCACGGACATTAATATATACATATTTAAGAAATTATAGATAAAACATACCGAAAGAAACGGGATGAGTAACTCTGCCACGAGTTATATCATCGATATCCGAAGCGGAAGTAATTTTTGTGATTCAAAGGTTGGATCACATCCATGGTTGACTCATGCGTAAACTTGATTTGGTATGGGTGATGAGTATTCCTCTCCTTGAGAGTTGGATTGATTAATTTAAACTCCCGAATATCGTACCAGGAACCAATTTCAGGGTTTGGCGGGATATTTGGGTATTCACCCTGTAGAAACGCCACTTCGATTGTGGAACCCTTCATAACATATAAATTGTTATACATCAAAAACTGTTGGGTTTAGCGAATTAAGAAAGACTTGTTCAACTAACCTCTTCGTCCACAAGGAGGAGAACTCGTTTTATAAAGCATTCGTGAATCGACCAAGCGTTCAACACCTTGGCGTGGATACACCAACACCAATTCCTTCTCTCACGGTCCAGTTCAGCAATACGATCGGTTATGAAGCTCATGGTGATCTCAGATTTTGGATATCTCTTACTTTAAACTGTGTTAGGAATTGACGAAGGTTGAGAGCAATTTAAATATTTACGGAGAGCGAAATCTCGAAACGGCGCGGCCTTTCAACTTTCCATTGTGTCCGTCTAATAAGACCCTAAGTGTACGTACCTTCCCAATGTAGTATACGTACATATGTATAGTTTGTATATTTACAAGAGTAACAAATAACCGGGAATCATAAATTAATAACGAGATCCCGACCAAAACGAATGAGGATATCGCTAAGCCCACACCTTAACCATTAAACTCATAAATATTAACAAGCATCGATAGACCAAAATTATGTTTCCCTCATTTCGAAACCCTGTATAATAATTGTGATAAACACTTCAAGAGATTGTTTAATCGGGCTTGTTTTAAATAATATTCGGTTATTAGCGGTTTCAAATTTACAAGCAGCGTAAAGGTAGATCAAATATTTAGCTTTTCTAGATTAAGGGTGAAGAGCATAATAAAAAGGTATACAATTTATGCATGTCTTTCTCATGCATTAACCACAAAAAGACAAATAAACTGCAGTTAAAAATAATATCTATCTTGAACTCCCACATACTTGATTTATTAAGTTAGAGAACTCGTGTAATTTTATATGTCAAATATGGTAGTACGGAAACGTGTCTTTTTCTACAACCTGGATTTGAGACAAATTATATACGAACTACACAACTTTCCAATTTGACGTCCGGACCAGCCAATAGCTATAGCATTAAATACGACAAGTACATGCAGGGATTTGACATCTTCTTTTGTGTAAAATCATTCTTACTTATATTTTCAAATGACTATTGTCCTCATCAAAGTGTTTACTGATCACTTTTTAAGCAAGTAATAATTATAAACTTTGCCCAACGAGTACAGTATATATTTTTGGTTACCGAGACAAGGAGAGAAAAACCTTTATCGTGTGAACCAGTATGATGTTGCGTAAGCATTACGTACACCTTTTCCCAACTAATTACTCTTTGTAACTTTTTCTTCAATACGCATTGTGCTTAAAAGGACACGCAGAGTAATTATATTGTACAGTATATATAGGCAGATATTCACAACCTACCTCCTTTATTGTTGAAGCATATATAATAGCTCCGATAACGAAATCTCAGAAACAAAAAAAAAATGCCGAAAGCACACAATAAGCTCCCATATCTCCCTGATGATATTTTACTCGAAATCTTTAGGCTTCTCGCAGTAGATGGGCTGTCGCACCTTGCTCCAATTATGAAGTTGGGTCGGCGAGGACTGAAGACAGTGCTCGACCCATATGTTCTAAAGGATGCTAACATCTACAACATCTGCTGGGATCCGTTATTGATCCAAACGTCAGACGACCCAAATGGTGGCCCTCAAGAGAAAGGGATTCATAGGCGTATATTCAAAAATGCTTCAAAGCTGGAAACAAAGTTGCAATCTACTACGAGGGCCTCCGGTTTGTTGCGGAGGAGAGAGACATCAAGCGAGGCATTTCTGTTCTATCTCGTAACGTTCCCGCAGACGCTGAGGCAACACTGGCATGTGGTATCTTTTCTATTTTATATGGAAGCGAACAGATGGCGGTTCATTTTCTTCACTTATTTGATGCACATCACTTTCCTCTCAAATCGCATGGGGTCAGATTTGTAGGCAAGTCTGTGTTTCGCCTGTTGTTTACATACCAGGTGGCAATTCAAAACACGTACAAGGATACATTCGTCTATCCATCTACTCACCTCATCCCTAACCCGGACTGTGCCGCCATTTGTTGTATCCAATCCTGTTTCTTCTCTATAAACTTTCGAGATTACGACATCTTGTGTACTAAATGCGGACTTTGGTGGTTGGCGAAATCTATATGTGAAATCCTTTAGTTCTACAATCTCCAATGGCTGCTCTTTAAAGTTATTTTTTTTTTTTTGTTTAATGTGCTGTTGTATATGTCTGGTACGTACATGTGAACTTATATGAGCGGTGGTACGTACATCGATAATTTGTAGGGTATGTTATTAAATAAAACAAGACGATATGAACGGGACTAGTCCATGTGTATGTACACGTCACACACAATATAACTAGTTTGGAACCGTGTACATCTAAGTATTTATGTACGATGCCCTATTACGTTGTACGTACACAAATACATAGGTGTTGCACCGGGTACGATGGCGGGATAACACTCAAATAGAATACATACGTTGATTATAAAATAAACTCCGGCATACACCGGATAACGGTTCGAGGTTCCAAAAAGAAAAAAACAACCATCAAGTACATAATATTAATACATTAACCTAGTTGAAAACGTCGTCACTAAGGTTAATCCGCAAAATAATAAAAACATGAAAAGAGGATCTTAAAAGAACGGGCGCAACTCCTGTGCATACCAGTAGAAAAAACAGGACTTACACCCGGTGAGGTAGCTACTGCAATTACACCTACGGTGGTGGAGGAGAGAAGGCGACGATCTCACTTGATAAAGGGGACCACCGAGATGGAGGTTCGCAACATGGTACATAACCAGGCCAGCGACTTCAACGGCAGTGTTCATGTGAGGGACCATCCACCAAAAAATATTGCCAAACGCCTCGGCCTCCGTCACTTGGCCGGTAAACGTTGCGAACAGCACATAAGCGAAATTCGCATATGGATCCGTTGGTGCAAAATAGCGTAGCGTTGCCATACCTTCAGCAAAGGTGGGGGAGTTTGAAGCTAGCCTGACGCCCTCAAGATAGTTCGCTACGATGTGGCCCCTGTATAGGAGAAGCTCAAAGTAGGGCCTGAACTTAGACTCCATAGTGATGAACTGTGGCCACGTGATGAACGGACGAAGTTGAACAGTTTGGAGGTCGACAGTGTTCAGCGCCTCGACCAATACGGGGATAGGAGTGACAGATACGGGAATAAAATTTACAAGCAGGCTTGTAGGGTTTGGCAGCTTGATGGCCAGGAATATCTCGTTCGGAGGGGTGTTCATTGTTTTTTTTTTTTTTTTTGTTGGAGAGGATATGGGGTGTGGATGGTATTTGCTGTGTGTAGGGAATAAAACATCTTCTTACGTACACACATCTATATATAGTGAGAACAGTGGTAATTTTATTTTTTACTATAACAGGTAATTAACTTGATGGTATTTAACAGTAAAATGTACTGATTGTATAGGAATATATTTATATAAAAATGTAATGATTCAATTATGTTTATTAGCCACGCCAAAAGTATTCAACTTGCTATGTTGGTTCTTTGGTACTCGTGTACGTATATAAGTAAAATTACATAACTGATATTTGACATCTACAACCCTGCAAGTCATAGGGAAATTAAAGTTAACTTATATAGACGTCAAATCAGTTGGCCATTGCATTAATAATAGCAACATGTCATTGCATTAAATACGACTACTATTAGATTTAGTGGTTTCAATTTTAAGTATAAAAGGGTAATATTCAATTTGAGCTACACGTGCATGTAGCTGTTCATGTAGGTCTTAGCCATGTATCGTACAGAATAAGATATTCGCTAAACTATTACTTTTACTAAAACTAATAGCCACTTATCACATCTAACAAAGTTCGTGGTTACCTTTATTAGCTTGACTTATTCTGCAAAGGTGCATCGGTGACAAAATACTTCGTTTAATATTAAAATTAGAATTGATAGGAGATAAGGTGTACACGGAAACGAGGAAATGTAAACATGTTTCGTTATAAAACTACCAAAGCATTTGAATAATTCGGCGAGCGCACCACCAGATTGTGCATTTCCTGCAACGATGCTTGTAAGGGCCCACCATTTGGCGTACGTCTTCCATCCTCATTGACAGCGCGCATTTTCGTGCGCACGTAGGAGTTGTTATTTCCCCATCATCAGGGTAGTCAAAACACACACCATAAGTTGTATTGTGTGATGGTCCATAGTGAATAAGCTCAGTGATGAGTTCTTCACACATATCTCCAACCTCTTCGGAGTCAAGTGGGTAGTGTTTTATAGAAAACAACTGAAGCAAATGACCCGCCTGGACTCCGGACCCTTTACAGATGCACAACATGGCAGACGCAAGAGTAGCGTCGGCATGTGTTGGTACGTTACACAGGAGTAAATTAACGGCCCCTTCAATGTCCCCATCTTTTGTTGCAAGACGAAGGCCTTCATAATATATGGCCGTTGGATTATCCGCATCAAGGCACCTTTCAAAAAACTTCCGGTAACGACCACCAAACATGATATCATCGGGGTCACTGCACATGTTGAAGATGTTTGCCTCTTTCAAGACGTCGCGACGGTAAACTATAGTTTTGCCTCTATTTCCCGAACGTAGGAGTGACTGCATGTACCACCAGTGTTTTGCGGCCATTAGTTTAGCTATTCGCGCCAACAGATCGTCAGGAAGATTTGGGTTGGTCATACTTGTATTCAAAGTATTATGTGCACATTGTAATGCAAACGATTTTATAATACCATCGTTTGATATGGTTGGGGAAGTATTTGGTATGGATATAAATGATACTTGATATAACTGCGTGACAAGATGGCGAGGTGACATCAAACCACTAATTATTAAGATTTAAAAACATCCACTAACAAAATTGATAGAGTGTCGTTTTGAGAATATTAATGGGCCGTTAATATTTTAGGCCTCTTTACATCATAACAATATATGATCCCCCACATCCCCTATTAGTATACACGTGTCATAACCATATTACGGATTTGAAATCTACTACTATAATCTACTATCTCAATCTCGATAATTCACTAGCCGGTCAGCTTAACGTCTATTGTCAGACATGACACCAGTTGGCAACTGCGATGTGACAACTGATACCCGCAAAAGTCTTATATGGGAAGACGTAGAAGAGTTGTTTAACAAGTAAGTTGAGGGATGTGACTTATATCTCATCGATGTGTCTTGATGAGTACGTTTAACATGATGTGTTTGTAATCATTACTAAGTTACGAAATCTGGTCACAGTGTGAACTAAGGGTGTGAACAAATAATATATTCACACATGGTTCGTATGGAACAATGATTACTACGTATTTAGGCTATAGTTTGACCTCTCACTATGTCGAATTATGTGCGGATTTGTAACTTGTATTTGTATTAAACAGAAAAGAACAAATCAAATTATTGCTTTGTTCAGTGCGGAATTTATGAAACCGCTGGGTTAATGGTAGTTGGGTAAAGTATATGCTGTTCATGGCCTCCAACTATATGCGGTTCATGTGTTTACTGTTTTGGAAACCGCAATAGTATTCAAGGTCGGACGTAGGTAGTGGTAAAGTGGGGCAGTTGCCACGGTGAAAATTTTAGAACTAGTGTTATTTGTTAGGAGATTTTTATTCTGCCGCTGTTGAAATGTTATTTAGTGCCCCTAATACTCTCTTTTTCTACAAAATACACACGTTTTCTCTTTTCTATTGTATATTTGTATATAATTATATTGACATTTAAAGCCCATTACATAGAAATATTAGACAAAACCCAAATTATATTTGTTTCTTTGTTATCAAGTCCATAAAATTGTTTAATAACAGTCATTATTTTTAATTAATTTTTAAGGGACAATGTTACTGCCCCGGGTAAAATTTATTGCTGGATCCGCCACTGACAGTAATTGTACTTAAGTACCAAAAAAAAAACGCAAACTACAGAATATGTCTTGAGTGACAACTCCTACCCCCCATGTCGTGTTATCTACCCGTGATGTGATTTATATCTCAGCGAGTTTTAATTAAACAGTAGTAAGTGACGTTTGTCTCGGCGCATTACACCAATAAACGGGTAGGGTGTTAGCTAAATACGTATCTCGTTAGCGTTCTATAAATTATAATTACCAGTCCCACTGAGTGCAACCTGAACTTTGTTTTCTTCAAACACCCTTCTGTACAAGTTGTAGTTCCTACTGAAAAATCACAGCAACATGGCGTCTGCGTCTCAAAATATGCCTCATCTACCAGATGAGATGTTGATTACCATCTTCGGGTTTCTCGCAGTTGATGGTTTGAACTACCTAGCTCCAATAGTCAAGGCAGGACCTCGATTTCTCAAAACAGCGCTTAGGCCTCAAGTTCTCAAGGATGCTAACATCTCCAGCATTACTTGCCATCCTTCTTGGTTCCAAAAATTACATCATCGAAATCGTAGAATAAAAGAGGAAGGGATGCACCGGCGTATCTTCAAAAAATGCCTTCACGCTGGGAACGAAAAGGCAATCTATTATGAAGGTCTCCGGGTTGTTGCCGAGGAAATCGACATTGAGGGAGGTATTGCACTTCTAACTCGTAACGTACCAGCAAGAGATGATGCCACACTAGCATGTGGATTTTTGTCTATGTTACATGGGAACCTCGACATGGCGGGTCATTATCTTTACCTGTTTTCGGAATACCACTACCAACTAAATACAACTCAAACAAGGATTTTGGGCAGGGAGTTGTTCATGTTGCTGGGTAGATATCAGACGGCGCGAGAAAACACGTACAAGGATACATTCGTCTATCCGATTGCCCCTTTGATCCCTTCTCCGGAATGTGCTAAATTGTGTTTATTGGAGCATGGTCTGTACTCTCTCAACTATCGAGACTATGACATGGTGTGCAAAAATTGCAGCCTTTGGTGGTTGGCGAAATCTATATCCGAGATCCTTTAGTTATATTATCTCTTTAGATGTTTCGCCCTAAACGTTTCATCTAAATGCGTTCTGTTATAAACGCAGTACTAATATCTACGTCATAGGCTTTACGCGGACTGAATCCGGCCTTTTGTTTCAATGGTTTTCTCTTCTACTTATTTTTAAGCATGTACCACTTGATGTTGTTTCCTTTCCTTTTGTAATAATATCTATCTTGCAAAAGAACTATACACAATAGATATTTCTGCCAATTGTGTATCTACAACAAACTGTGTGTGGGTACATGGGTCCTTACGTTTGGTACGAGAAATGTATTGTTTTGTTACTACTGTGCATTCGGTTGGTGAAGTCGGGAAGTGTTCACATCCCTATGATTTCAAGGTATCGGGCCTCAATTTTAATAAGCCCATTCGGTATGGATTTGTTGTTTATTTCTTAAACTCAAACAACATTCGGACAAATTTAATAAGCCCATTCGAACGCACATCAGAAGGACTCAATTTATAGAGTTTGAGTTGAGGGCCCATTTACAAATTTCAAAAATTACATCGGCCTTACTGGGAAAAACATTTTAAAAGTCGACTATCACAATTTCTATTCGCATTGGGCCTCCAATGTTGCTGGACCGGCAATTAAATTATGGTTTTTTTGTACGTAAACTACGAATTAAAGTAAAATTGAAATATAAACCCGAAGAAAAACAAAGAAAGCCAAGAGTCGCGACGTTTTGTTTTATTTAAATAGCATCACCCTGTCTCCTTTTCAAACCCAGGCTAGACACGAGTAACAGGCTCTTATCTGAAAAAACCATGGAGTTTAGAGTTGATGCCATCGCTGATCTTAGACCAGGAAAAACGAATTGGATTATCCAAGCGAAGGTCTTGAATTCGTGGTATGTTACTGAGTTCTTTTGGAAGCGAGTTCTGCTCCTTGCTGATACACGGGTTAGTCCACTTTGCTTTGTAAAATATTTGCACGAAGTTGTTAACCAACGCAGTGGTCTTATACACAATTGATATGCAATTTGTAGGGTGACACAATCGAGGTGGCGTTTTTACCAGGGACATATAAGAAAATGAGGAAGTATATCTATGATGGTGATTGGTATGAAATTAGGAATTTCAAGGTCATCCAGCCAACACTTAGGGAAAGGAATACACATCATCCTTTCCAAATCAAATTTACTGATGACTCGACGATGCGCCTGCTCTCACAGGTGAATCAAAAACACTACTTCCGTTTCGAAGATTTGGGTGATATATCTCGAGGGAGAATTACCCATCCCATATCATTCGGTACGCTTATCTTAAATTTTCAATTACACAAATCGTTTGAAACAACGTTAAAAAACGTTTGCTAATTGATATATTTGTGATTATCACTAGTTTTTAGGCCTCATACTAAATAAATAGGTTAATAGACAATTTCATATCAAAATACATAGGTCGTAACATTTAAAGTATGTGTCTACCCCGAATTAGATGTCTGTGGGTGTGTAGTTGGGGTGGAAGACAGACGATTACTCGAGGGGGCAAATGCGGCCAATGAAGTTGTCCTCACCCTACTGAATGGGAGGTAAAGGAGATTTGTACTACCTTTTCAATACATTTACATTTAAAGTTATTTCGTATTCCCCTTCAATATTAACCTGACAAAATCGTAGGAATGAAACCCTCAAGTGTCGTGCCCTAGATGAATATGCTGCTCGCTTCATAAATGCTTGGGAAGCACTCGGGTGTCATCTTACTTTTACAACCGAACCTGTCTTTTGTATTTTGCGGTTCTGGAAGGTTGGAAGCTACGAAGGTATGTTCGATTTGATAGATCAGATAAGGAAACCAGCCTTGTGAACCATATACAACTAATATTAGAAATGTTCTGAAGGTGCTCTTTGCCTCGTCAACACAACCGCCTCTTCGTTGTTCTATATAAAACCAGATTTCGAGGGAATGGAACATCACAAGGAGATGTAAGCTCTTTGTTTTCCTACTAAAAGACCTAATTGTATATGTTGTGCCTATCAAATACGTTAATACACTTCCTATATTTACCGCAGATCTGAAATCGCGGGACGTTACTATATAGAACATATAATGGAGCACGTAGGGGAGAATGCAGTACCTTGAGAATAAAGGAACTATATGGGCGAAAGGGAGAACTCAGGGAGTGTACCATAGTTATTTAAAGAACCGGCACAGATCTATGCAATTTATTAACTTTTTTTTTCCCCGGTGTGTTTGTACTTTTGAGTGAACCCAATGTTACGCTGATTATGGATAATATATGGTTATGTTTTGTCAACAAAATATAAAATTTAGTACTCCGCAATATATGTACGTACATAACAATAGATATCTACGATAACTGAACATGTCAACACTATCCAACCATCGCATTATGTCCTCTCTAATGGACCATATAAAGCCCACAAACACATATATTTCGCTTTAAAAAGCTTCTTATTCAAACAGAAACCCGTTTGCTTGAGATTTCTAAAAAGCCCACACGAGTAATAGGCCCATTTAGGGCAGGCGGCAACAATTTCTCCAACAATTATAGTTAAACAAAAATGTGGGCTTAGAAATTATAAAGGCCCATCATAAACATGTTACAGTAAGCTATGTTGGCACTTACGAAAAAAGAGTATTATCCTCACGCCAATTAAAGATAACACGTCTATTGTCGCCCATGCACTACGTATTAGCTGGACATGTTGTACGGTTGTGGCCAACCTGTTGACACTGAGAACAAGCATGCTGTTTGCGGGGTCGCTTCGTCTCCAACGCAACCTCGACAAAAGACTTCCTCCTCGTAAACTTTGGCCTCCCTGGAGGATTCCTAACAAATGGCGGTTTACATCTGGATGGTGTAATATCAGTAGGAACGATGCAGGATGTATCTATCGGCATTATCGCCTCCGCATACCCACTGCAGAGGCTGTCTCTGCGGAAGTATGGATGGTGCTGGTTTATAACTGATACGTTGGCCATATATGCGGCTGCGACAGCATGTACGCATGGCATCCTCTCTAGATCAAAACGCCTACATGAACACCTCTTATACCTCAGATTGACAACATGCGTTGACTTACCACCACTTACTTCAAATCGATCTTCATCAATTTCTTGAACCTTTAGACGCCTTGACTGTTCAATACGTGCCTATGAGTAAATCAAAGCGTAAGTTCATATAACCAAAACAACAAAACATATCCACTAACATTTTTCAGGCCTTTCGTTAACATATATATCGATGGATATGTTAATGAATGTCACACCTGTAACAGGTTCTCCACTCCTTTGGTGAGTAAAGTTGGCATTCCGGCAGCTTGTTTTATCCTTGTAGCAAACCAACGTGTCAACATATTCCGAACAGCTTCTAGTAACTCTACAATGGGATAGGCTCTGGCAGGATTCAGTACTTTGTTTAGCGATTCTGCAATGTTGCTCGTGGTGAAGTTGTACCTATCACCAGGAAAGTGCGCCCTGCTCCACTTGGTTACATCTGCACGAACCAAGTAAGCATGCAGTTGCGGATTCGCTTCTTGAATTTGCTGGAAGATTTCTTCGAAATCAACTACGCGGTACGCTGCAGCTGCTTTTTTTACCAGCCGGAATGTTTCGCTCCCACTAAATCTCATGATAATATTCTTGTGAAGATGGTAAGTGCAGATTCCTCGACTTGCCAGGGGGTACACTTTACCGATAGCTTTACCAATAGATTTATGCCGGTCAGATATCAGTGCAAGCTCTTCATCATTAGGAATTACACTACTTAATTGAGTAAAGAACCATTCCCACGACACGTCGTTCTCTGTATCAACAACCGCATACGCCAGAGGGAAAATATTAAAATTCCCATCTTGTGTTGTCGCTATCAGAAGAGTCCCTTTGAATTCACCTTTCAAAAAGGTTCCATCTACAACTACAACTTTCCGCATATACCTGAAACCCTTAATGAATCCAGCAATCGCAATGAAAACATACTTGAATCTGTCTTCTGCATCAACGACCAGTCTAGTAAGGGTCCCCGGATTAGAGGACCTCAGCCTGTATAAATATGCCGGTAATTCAGCGTATCCACTTTCAGGTGTACCCCTAACATACTCCCGCGCCTTTATAAGTGTACGATGTGCCTTCCAGTAGCCAAGCTATTATATGAAAATGTTCAGAAAAAGACATCAGCACTAAACAATATCAACTAGATCGAATTATATATATGTGCAGTGCACGCCATAGAATCAACTAATTTCTGACAAACTCAACAAACTTAAGCTACGATCTGTTTGTACACCCTATAAACAAGTACACTCACAGAGCCAACCATAAAACAAACATATTCAAGTATTCCAGTAGCGAACCTGTACACCATATCGTAGGTTGAGCCCATCCCCAACAAGATTTGGCACAACAGAACTTCCCACACCACCAACATAATCCTTGTATAATTGAGCTAGGATTGGTGGTTTAGCATTACGGCTACGGCCATATCGTTCAGTAACAGAGCAAGTATGTTCACGACAATATATGCGAATATGAAACACCGGCGAATCACCCATGGTTGAAGCCCGTATTCTCCATTTACAACCTTTTACCCAACACTCAACGATTAACAAAACGGGCGTTGAATATCGAACATTGTAATCATATTTATCTAATACACTCAGCACCCTCAACCTTGCCACCAACGTTTCTTTGCTATCAAACTTATCCCCCACAGCAATATCACCACCTCCGTTTTCTATTTTGCGAACCTCCTTCTCAATTGCATCAGATGCAGAGTTAGTCTTACGGGTACGGTTATTTGATTCTGTGTTACACTCATTTTCCTCTATACAAGACCCACCCCCAGGTCCGTCGTCCAATGATTCCTCTGCTTCATCCGGGCGAAGTTGGAGTACAGCAGATAGTCTTCATCCCCTGAACTTGCACCATCGCTGTCGTCACAGTAATCAAATCTACTGTTGTCCTCGTCATCTGCTTCATCTTCATCTACATCATTTCCTACATTATCTTCACCGTCTTCCTTCCGACTCTCGTACTCATCATCTTTCTCTCCCATTTCCTCTGCCACGCCTACGAAATCATCTACAACGACTTCAGGGGTCTTGGGTGTTGGTTCTGGGGTTTTCGGTTTAACTTCCTCGAACAAGGTTTCACCAGATTTAGCTTCGATCTCAACGCATAGCCGGATGAGTTCACTCCTATGCTGTTTGAGAAAGTTTTGAAACTGCCGACCATTCGAAACAATCACCGGTGGCATATAACATCCGCTTTTTTTATATCTATCTAACATATAGCTCAACTTAATCGCGGAAGTTCTTTCACAGAAACCAAAGTCATCGTACACCATAGCAGTAAAGTCTTCAAACTTTGTTTCTTTATCGGCAACTATAATCCTGCACCCTTTCCTAGTATCAACATCAAACAACCATCGCTTTTGTCTACCCTCCACCTCCCACACGCCAATACGATATCTTGCTCTTCCATGGATGAACCGAGATCAAAGATTAAAGAAACTGAGTAGGAAAAAGACGTTTGCTCCGGCAGACAAACAGAACACGATTGATGAATCTGCTACAAACTTTATTACATGAACACCATAGATCGGAAGAACAGTAAAGGTGTTTAGATCTTCTTCCAATAAGTCTATCGCAACGCTCAAGTGTCTTTGCCAACTCAAACAAATTAGTGTTATTCTGGTAAGACTTTACAGCTGTCAATCTTGCTTACTAAATCTACCACGGACAAGAAGCCTACCACAACACTACGAAAACTATTTCAAGAAACAGACAAAGTATACCGAAAATATCTGTAAGGAGAGAAGGCTGTCGCATAAATCTGTCACAACATGCCATTAGTCTACCATAAATATCTTCCCACCCTTTTACGTTTGCCGCTACACGCGCTAAAAAGAAAAGTCTATCATCAAAGGGAAATTCCTCTACCAACTTAATCTACCGAATCGATTTCATGTACGTCCACCGATAAGTGTACCAACACTACAACTAAGTGTACCATCTACAGTGACCGATAAGTGTACCAAGACTACAACTAAGTGTACCAAAAATATCTGACGTACACCTTTAATCAGTCCACGTGTATAAATCTACCATCAAAGGATCGGTAGACTTAGTCCCACCTTCCAATGTTTTTTTTTCCTAATGGCATTAGCCGTAATTACGTTTTTCCCAACACTAGTTTCAGGGGTAGTATAGGTACAAGGTGTTAGTCTAGTCATTACAAACAATTGTATGTTGCTTTTGAAATAAGGAAGCTTATATGCAATATTCTAGTAACTCACCCTTATTTATATATATATATATATATATATATATATCTAAGTATGTAAACTAATTAATCTCAACATTTAGTGTGATTATTCATTAAAAATGGAAATATTAATAACCGAATAGGAATATATGTTCTAATTGTATATTCATCTATGTGCTATTAAAAAGGAATGAGACAATAAACCTTATCATTATAAATAAACTTAGTACCCAAAAAATCATAATATATTAAAATTGCGTGATTATTAGATTATGCAAAAATTTTATAGTTACTCGATAAACCATAAATATAAATTTGATTTTTAAAACACACAAAATATATATTACCATAAATTGTAACATTTTATAAATATTTTCTTTACCATGTTCACATAGTAACGGGTGAAATGTGTTCCTACACAAATACGTTTATTTTGGAATTTCATTAATTTTTTCATAATGGTTTTTTTGATAATAATCCGTCATTTATATAAAATAATAACAAACCAACTAACTCAAAAGATTTAAATAGGCTAATCAAAAACTATTGAATCAATAAATTAGATTATCTTCAGAAAATTTAGTTTAGAATCTGACTGTTACTAACATATAATAAAATTAAATAATTCAAGTACCGAGTAATTTAATATATGTTGTTATGGTTACATAAGAAACATGCAAAATTGTTATGATTACAAAGTAAAACATCATAAGATATGAATTTGATTTTTAAACCACACAAAAGACATATTGCAATAAATAGTAACATTTTATCAATATTTTCTCTACCATAAAACCTCTTACACATTCAAAGATTTCACGGGTGAAACATATCTTTTACACGAAAAACACAGCTTTGAATAAATAAATAAAAAACTTTAGTTACATATTATGTTTGACACAAATATATATTAGTTTTATGATAATAATTTGGGTTATTAGCACCTACACCCACTTTATATCAAATTCTTTCACTTACACCTACTTTCAATACTCTCTATACTTTCCTAAGTTTTTTTGCTTATGTGTCTCTTTTTTATGACCAAACTGCCCTCTCTCTCAAAGTTGGGTGAAAGTTTTTTTTTTTTTTTTTGGACAAAGACTCTGTTCTTCTTTTTCTCTTCCTTTTCTTTTAGGGAAATTACCTAGAATCAATACAATAAAACTTGAATGTTTGTCTCCAGAGCATGACACATCAGTATTTTGGTGAATTCTAGAGCTGACACATCAGTTTTTTTTCCTTCCAATTAAAACATTTTATTAATACACTTCATCCTGTATTTTAACACCTCAGCTTTTCTAATTAAAACAAAAATTAATTTTCTCAGTAAATATAATTAATTGTTCATTAATTTGGTGGACCCAATTTGATAACATATTTATAATAGGGAATCAAACTCAGATAGAGAGAGAGGTGTTTTATGTTCTGTCAACTTCTGTTATAAAATAGTCATATATATGCTTCCAAATCATATGTAAACTTTTGAAGTTCAAAAACAAATGTTTTATATTATGTTCTAGATTTTTCTCAAATCTTCCATTTTAAAATAATAAAATAATATTTATAGTTGGAATATGTGAATAGTTACGTAAAAAATAGAAAGATGTAAACTTCGATCTTTTCAACTTATAAGGTGAACTTTTAAACCACTAACGAGTACCATTAGTTAGTTAAAATCTACAGATTCTGAAATCAATTGTCCAGTTATCGAAAACTCTTTGGAAAAAGAAGCGAAGTTAAAAATTAGGATAGGGAAGATATTTGAAAAGATAGAATAGAAAGAGAGAAGGAGACAGGAAAGAGAGAGAGACACATAGTGATGTGAAGATTAAGGAAGAATAGAAGAGAGATATAGAAATATCAATTCCTCCGGTAAGCCCCTCCCTAACTACACAATTGTCGTATGATATACAAAAGATTAAAAATATTACAAAAGAACAACTTGGGCATGACAAAGTTCATTAATTTTTTTTAGAATCGGAGGTCTAATTAAGGTAAAGATGCCGTTTTTATTCAAGCTTTTAGAGTTTCTTCAAGAAGATATATTAGTGTTTGTGTAAATTGACTCACCTCTTCTTTATTGACTTAGGTATTGAATGAAGTTGATATTGAGCAAATTGCTGCTTTGGACCAGAACGTTTTCTTTTTTCAAGGTTAGTACAATACATGTTACTTACTACTACTTCCAGAACTCTCTATGTGAAAATTATCATTTTTTATTTCACTTTCGGTCTTAGGAAATTTCAAAAGCTTCATCTTTGATTTGTAGCTAACAACGGATGATAGATTGAAATCATGATCGGTTATGTAGTTGCAATATCTAGACTGGTTGGAGGCGCACTTCGAGGTGCAGGCAGGCTTCAATATATGAGTTATGGACAAGACGAAACAACCGACTTCATCGCAATACCCATCGCTCACCTACTAAAATCACATGCCATATAGAGAACACCATTAAAAACAGAATCGCCACCTTCATATGAGAAAGTGATTCGAGATGTTTGGTTCAAGCCGTGGGTTTTCTTAAGCATGGTTAAGACTTCAAAGGTTTATAAAAGATATCTTGTGGAGAAGGAGACAATGATTTAAATCAAACACTTTATTCCAAGGTCGTCAAGCTAGCTAATCAACGTCCACGAATAATTTTTACAAAGGCAAATCTTATCCCGGTTTATCATGTTGATTGGCAAAAATATTGTACTTGGTAGTGATATATAATGAATAAGTTCGAGTTATAATAAAAAAAAATCACATTTATATACAATATCATCCAATTTATATATCATTTAAAGTAAAATTTAATGTTTATTTATCTAAGTATTTATTTTTTTTGAAAATCATTTATGTGGACTCATGTATCAATGTGTAACAAAAATTATAGTAACCACAATTTGTTTAAGTCTAATTTTTTTCTTCATTTTTTACTTTGAAAACTACAACAAATTATAAAAATACGAAACAAAAAAATTACCTTTGACCACTACAAAAAAAATTTATTAATTATAGTATTTGATTTCAAACAACATAAAAAGAAATAGTAATTCAAAAAATACAAAATAAAATTAATAAATAAAAAATTAATCTAAAAACAACTCGCGGCATAGCGCGGATACGAACCTAGTATTACTACTATAACAACACGTTATGAAAACTGAGTTACTAAAACAATAAAAAAAAGTTTGATTATTACTTCTAAACTAGAGTTGTGCGTTTTATTATACCATTTCTAGTTAATTTTTATTGAGAAAAATATTTAATTATACAAAAAAAATCATCAGCTAGGTTTCTTCGATCTTCATGGTAATGTAAAGGAAGCTCTCTCTTGGCATGTTCACCTTCTTGTTTATTGCCGGAGTTCCAATGGCCATTGGATCGATCCGCCGTTCACAGGCAAGTGATTTGGTTTCTCCAATGGGCGGTGGCCTGTTTGAATTCTCCTCCACTCGATCTCTCGAGAGGATCCGTTCGAGATCTATGTTGTTTTTGCTTTCTCCTTTCCAGATTTAGGTCCGGCGTCGATGTAATAAGTCCGGCATCGAGTCGTCAAGCTGCTGGATCATTGAGTTACTGTAGACGATTGCAAAAACGTATTTGTTTATTATCAGCCGAAGCGACCAAAGCTTGACGACGAGGCTTAGTTAACTCTCATTCCTTTTCAAAGTAGCGATTTTCAGGGTTTCTCGCTGAGCAGGAGGAGCAAGAGCTGGAGAAGTATGCTTAGAGAGCAGGAGGAGTATGCTTAGAGAACAGGATAAGTTCGATTTGTTTTTGGATTTGTTCAGATCTTTGTAAGCATCCTGTAGATCATGATTGATTCTCCGACAAAATATCATATTTCTTTGAAAGGGTTTCTCTAAATCTGTCTAAGTAGTAGTTTTGAGAAAACTTACCGTTTATAAGATTTGAGAAAGCTAGTTCATAAAATCTTTGTTAGTTTTATCCAGTTTATAAGGGGAAAAACTGTTACTGATTGTGTCCCTGTGACTCTTCTTTCTGTTTATATTCTCCTTCAGCTAAAGTTGATTCCTTTGGTTTGCAGGTCATAGTTGCATTTCCAGATGATGGAGCCTGGAAGCGTTTCCACAAGCTTTTGGATCACTACCCCACGGTGTGTAGCTATCTAAACTAATATTTCATTAATCTTCATTTAAACATCTTTGTGACATTCACGATATCTAATGGATCTCAATCTTGAATCATAATAGGTTGTGTGTACAAAAGTTCGTGAAGGCGATAAGAGAATAGTCAGGCTGAAGGAAGGTAACCCCTCTGGTTGTCACGTTGTTATCGTTGATGATAAAATCCTCTCCAATATATAGTCCCAATCACTATATATTAGTCTGAAATCTCCTCATTAGTGCTCAGAAGTCTTACTAACCTCTAGCTTCTGTTGTCACTCTATTTCTCTGCTTCCGTTTAAAACAAACACACAAACCCAAAAGAGCCAATAAGCTGAGATGCATTGTTTAGACTGTTCTTTACATCGTCCGTTCACAGAGCTGAATAAAATCGTTGTAGAACTCAACCTTTTGACTTGGTATAAAAATATTATAATATCTTAGTTGTGATGGATTAAACATTCAGTTGTGCAGATAACTGCAGAGGATGAATCTGGCATACATGTCTGGGATCTCCGGAAGGCCAAGGTTCCTGTCCAAGTGATTCCTGGTCATACACACTGGTATGTTTGCTTCCGTTTCCTTTTTGCAAACTTTTTTTTTAAGTAACCAAGATCCTTGAATTTGTGCCTTTGTATGTTTCTGTCAAATTTTGAAGGACAGTCTAAACAATGCATCTCAGCTTAACCATTAATCGATCCGGCAAGTGCCTTTAACCATTAAACTACAGTTTTCTCTTTCACCAAATTTTGATGCGGTTTTGTAGTTTATATAACGTGTTTGAGATTCTGAGTCAGTTTCGTGTTCCATGTTTTCATTGAGACTTTTGAGCCATTTAGAGAAGTTTTAAACTTTTATTATCTAAAAGTCTTTGATGGTCTGTCTCTCGATAGACTAGACATGAAATTCATGTTTTGTCTTACACTTGTTTGGCAAATTCGGGTTTTGTTTGATGTCTTCGTCTTAGTGTTTGATGACATCGTTGTAGTGTTTGATAAATTGTTTTATTGTTAGTTAAAATTTATAATAGTTTTGTCGATTTGTCTTGTGTGAGTTGTGTCCAAATGGTTTTAAAAAAAATACTGTAGCAAGAAGCACACCAAGTGCTCGGGAAAATGCTTCAAGAACCTCTTTGTTCTAAGTATCTTTTTTTTTATAGACTCTAACCTACAGTTTCTATGGTCTGGTAACAAATTCTTGGTGAGAGTTAACTGCTATCATTCGGGAGAGTTCAAAGAGGAAAATGACCAGTTCAATTTTGTAAATGGTGAGGTTGATGTTTTTCAAGTTGATTAAGTACAACCATATTGGAAGATGTGATCATGAAGCTGGTGTCATGATTTGTTAGTTACCGTCAAACATAAGTTTTTTAATTTCGGAGATTGTGATGTGTTATGCTATATGTTGAACATAGGTCCTATGCGGTGCTCAACCAAGCACATGTGTAGGTTGATAAAAGTCATAAGGCATAACTAGGTCTAGAAAATAGTATGTTACTAAGAGTGTTGTGTTGATCTTGAGTTCTATATTTACCAAGCACATGCATATGCTGCTGATTTATCTCATTATTCTATTGGTATTTGTACAAGGTTCTGCTGGGTTTAAGATGCCGAGTATGAATGTTAAAAGTTTGTGAGCTCACACCCTCATTCATATCACTTGTCAAGTTCACAAAGGCCTTCTTTATGATATTATGAGACCTTCAAAGATTTCAACATTCAGGTTTTTACAAGTCTTTGATCGTTTATCTGAATTACTTAAACCTTGCCACTGGTATATGTCACTGTTACAATATGCTGCAACTTTGATGATAGTACTACCTGAACAAGACTTGTATCTTATCTATGCTGTAAAAAGGAAAATATTTTGACTTCATATGTCCTCTGCATTTTATTTTCACGAGTAACGTAGCCTTATAACTAGCTGTCTATGTTTTTTTCGTTTTTTATGTTAAACTAATAAAGCCTCATCATATTTGCTTATGTAATTGTGAAATCCAGATGAACGTGTGCCAACTGAGCTAAAGATACAGTAGCAGAATGAGTTCAGCTTGTCACAAATATGGCTTCTTGGTGGCTCGTTCGGACAGGATCTCAATAGCATTGAAGCCGGTTGGCAGGTACGGCATTGTTATCTCATCAATAAACATCTAATAAATGTGAATATGGTTTTCATGTTTAGTGTATTGATTCCTGTTGCTTTTAGTTCATGTGAGCCCGAATCTATATGGTGACAATAACACAAGACTCTTCACTTTTTCTAACGTTGGCAATCATTTGCAGAGTGATGCATATCAAGCTAATGATTGCTACAATCTTCTTTGCTCGGGTTTTATTCAAATCAACAGCGACATAGCAATGGGAGCAAGTATTTCCCCAGTCTCTGGATATCGTAATTCGCAGTACATAACTTAGTTCGATTCTACTAATTGAAGTGTCTGTTAAGTTATTCTGCAAGTTAAGTCTTAAAACTCTGGGTATATTTTACTTTCAGAGAGCATCTAAAAGTTGGAAGTGGAACTATATGCCATGAAGACCAACATAAGAGAGTTGGAGGGATGGTTGAAGTGGTGATTGTGATAAGTGACTTGCTAGAGACAACTCATCATTGCAGCAGATCATTCAACGGCAAAAAAAGGTTTGTTTAAGTCTCAAACTAATACAATAGCTCATAATGAGATGTAACGTATGATTGGCTGATTTTTAAAATGTTGGATTTTCCCAGGTTTTATACTTTGACAACTTCTCACCTTCCCCTGTTCCACATATGGTTTGATCTTGGTCAATCTGTTTTGAACTTTTAGTGTTAATCTCTTAAATTTCGACAGGTTTGACCAAAGATTTTGTTGTTGTTGGTGTTTATCTTTCTTAGATTTTCAGCTATGTCCCTGACCTTGCAAGATCAATAGCAGGCCTAATATTCTCCTCTAGTGACTTGGACTTCCATGGAGATTGCTTATCGGTTCTTGGCTACACGTAAAGACTCAAAGAAAGGAAACTTTCTTTTTTCGGTGATCCTCTTGCCTTTCTTCTCAACTCCACGCCCATTTCTTTTGATGCAGGCCCTTCATTTCATCAATACAATCCAGGACGTCCATTCAACCCTAAAGACATGAGTATCTTCTCAGCCACTATCGTCAATGCTCCACCATCAATGCCAAACAGCTAGAAACTCCAACGTTCTCCTCCATTACTTCACATATCTAGTTTCCTTTTCTGCGTATTTTATGACCGTTTGGTTCAGCATTTTGTATGGACGCATTTTCTAAGTAATAAAAAAAATCGGTTTGTCGTTTGCTTCAAAACATCGTCTTGTTCTTGTGTTTCTTCTAAGTATGTCTGGTTTCCCCTCACTTGGCTGATTCTCAGCCGAGTCTTTTATCTTTGTGCGGATTCTCCTTAGATAAAGCCTCAAAACCGGTTACTCAATTCACTTTCATCACCACCACCTCGACACTTCCACAAGCCGTCTCGTACTAGTGTGCTCACAAGTGCGGTGTGAGTCCATTCTTGTAACACTCCCTCGCATATTCAAGGAAATCAAAAAGTTTGTAGGGTACTCAATCAGAAAGTTTGTGACTTATAGTTGTCCAGTTGTACTCTCGTATTCATAGTTGAACTTTTGCATTATTTTTGTATTTCCAGTTGGACTATAATATAAATTGTTAATTAGTAGTTGACCACAAAATTTATCACTATTAATTAGCATATACAAGTAAAGCCATAACACAATGTTCATAAAAACTTGGTTTTCACCTCTTTTGCTTCATTTGAGGTGATCAATTACTAAGTCTTCCTTATACTATAAAGAATGTTTTATGTGAAAACGATAGTATGTATTAGAAAGTGATTAATTCTTGTATTGTTGATTAAACATAGTTCTTTAACAGTTCAATATGTAAAGAAATTCGTATAAACCTTAATTATCATTTTCATATTTTAAATATAAATGCAAATCTAAATATATATTTAGTTGTACCTAGTTGAACTGAGTATTATATATTTATGTTATCTAAATATTACCCTCTATAGTTAAAATGTAATTTTTGTGTGGTTATTGTTCATTACCTCTCGAAAATATAATAAATAAATAAACAATTATGAATTACATAGGTTGTTCTAGTAACATCTCTTACTTTTTCTAGTAACATCTCTTACTTGTTCCATTTCCGGTGAACAACAACGACAATATTAGCTAGGATTGTAGAAGAAGATATGTTGAAGATGACTACAAAATTACAATAATATTGTTCATTAAAACGGATTTATGGACCTACACTAAGCAAAAGAACGTTATGTACGTACACTAATCTCAAGAACATTATGTATGTATAAGTTCATATGTACGTACATATAAATATGTACGTACATGTTCGATTTTAGGTTTAATGAACCCGAAATTACCATAATATCCTCGTCTTCTACCTCTAACATACGACTGAAAACCCAAATTTCTCCTGCCTCACTTTATTTTTTCACGACTTATGTCTATTTTTTTGGTTTCACTTGTGGGGTTTTTACTTAACTATTATAGATTTTCATCTCAACATCTGATTTCTAAATTAAAAACCTATAAAAAGTGAGTTATATAGATTTCCGAAACGATGTCTTGCTCTTCCATGTATGAACCCAGAGGAAAGATTTCCGAAACTGAGTAGGAAAAAGACGTTTGCTCCGGCCGACAAACAGAACATGATTGATGAATCTGCTACAAACTTTATTACATGAACACTATTAATCAGAAATACAGCAAACGTGTTTAGATCTTCCTCCAATAAGTCTATCGCAACGATGGACTGTCTTTGCCAGCTCAAACAAATTCTTATTATTCTGGTAAGACTTTACAGCTGTAAAAAATGCTTACTAAATCTACCACGGACAAGAAGCCTACCAATACACTACGAAAACTATTTCAAAAAACAAACAATGTATACCAAAAATATCTGTAACGAGCGAAGGCTGTCGCATAAATCTGTCGCAACAGGCCATTAGTCTACCATAAATATCTTCCCACACTTTTACGTTTACCGCTATATCCGCTAAAAACATAAGTCTATCATCAAAGGGAAACTTAATCTACCGAAATCATATATCTTTCGATCTCATCAACGTGGACCGATAAGTGTACCAACACTACAACTAAGTGTACCATCTACGTAGACCGATAAGTGTACCAACACTACAACTAAGTGTACCAAAAATATCCGACGTACACCTTTAATCAGTTACCTATATAAATGTACCATCAAAGAATCGGTAGACTTTCTCCCAGTTCCCAATATTTTTTTTTTCCACTAATGGCATTAGCCGTAATTGCGTTTTTTCTCAACACTAGTTTCAGGGGTAGTATGGGTACAGAGTTTATTCTAGTAATTACCAACTATTGTGTGCTACTTTTGTAATAAGGAAGCTTTTATGTAATATTCTAGTAACTCTCCCATTCTTTTATTGTAATAGTTATTATCAAAAATTATATTTATTTTTATACAATAAGTTATGATTTAATTTTTTCTACATTTTAAGATCTATATTAATATATTTTAGATGAACTACTGTACATTATGATATAATGACAATATCAAATCCATATATCAATGGACATGTGGATACCAATCAATTCAGGTGTCCATAACAACATGTCCATATGGAAACATATTATTGAAGTAATACCCATGAATTTAGAATAGAAGTAATATCCATCAATTCAGGTGTCCATGATAACATGTCCATATGGAAACATATTATCGATTGGGGCTATAGTGCAATTTGTGGATACAATATTTGTTCACATGGATGACTATTTGTGGATACAATTAGCACCCACACCCACTTTATATCAAACTTCTTTCACTTACACCTACTTTCAATACTCTCTATACTTTCCTAAGTTTTTTGTTGATGTGTCTCTTTTTTATTACCAAACTGCCCTCTTTCCCAAAGTTGGGTGAAAGTTTTTTTTTTTTTGGACAAAGACTCTCTTCCTCTTTTTCTCTTCCTTTTCTTTTATTGTAATAGTTATTATCAAAAATTATATATTATTTTTATATAATAAGTTATGGTTTAAGTTTTTCTACATTTTAAGATCTATATTAATATATTTTAGATGAACTATTGTACATTATGGTACGATGACAACATCAAATCCATATATCTATAGACATGTGGATACCATCAATTCAGGTGTCCATGACAACGTGTCCATATGGAAACATATTATCAAAGTAATAACCATGAATTTAAATAGAAGTAATATCCATCAATTCAGGTGTCAATGATAACATGTCCATATGGAAACATATTATCGATTGGGGTTATAGTGCAATTTGTGGATACAATATTTGTCCACAAGGATAACTATTTGTGGATACAATATATGTCAAACTTATCCAAGTGGATAACTATTTATGGATACAATATAAGTAATGGATAACACTCACACAACAAAACTCAAACTTTTTCCCAAATCGAACTAAAACTAATTCACTATTAAAAAGCTCACAAGACCACAATTAATCCGTAAAATCACAATAAAACCAATAAACCCCAGATCGAATTTCATATAATCTAAAGTGATAAAGAAAGAGATCTAAAGATTTCACCCTTCTCTGAATTTCAACCATTGTTGGAATGGTTTTTGAAAACTTTAGAAAAGGAATGGGAGAGACAAAGAGAGAGAAACAGAAACAAGCTTTTCTCTTTCAATGGATGAGGAAAAGCAAAACAAGGAAAAAGAAGATGTATTGTTTGGTTGAATAATTGGGAGTGATAGTGAGTTGAATTTTTTTGTTGGTTGATAAATTGTAGGAATCATGGTTGAGGAAGAAGAAGATGTATAGTTTTCTCTCTCTATAATTAGAATCCACATAGGTAAGTTAGTTGGAATAGAGTTGGTTTGTTTAGTTTGAGGGGTGAGTGGTAATTTTACAAAAGAAAAGTATAGTGATAGTAGAAAGTGGGTGTGTGTTGGGGAAAGTGGGTGTAAGTGCAAAATTCCCTAATAATTTTACTTAAAATAATTTTATTTAAATCGATTTATCCCGCATTATGTGCAGGTTGTTACCTAGTTTATATTATTTTTATACCTTACACTAGGAGATATCCCATGCTGTATAGCACGGGTCAATATATTTTGTAACAACAATAATATAATAATAATAAACTTATGGTTATATTTCTTTTAAAATTATTTTGTTTGAGATAGTATGTATTTTTAATATTGTAATTGTTCGGTAAATCTATATATATATCTTTTTGAATACTAATTATTTTAGAATATTATAGTTTTAATTTGTTTGATGTATAATACAGTTTTATATTGCTTGTTTATATTATTTGCATCATTATTTTGTGAAATATTTTGAAATAATAATAATAATATTGTAATTGTGAGTAAATAAAATTTATGAATTTCTCAGCCACATAAATTTAATTTTACCAATCTGCCAATGTCAAAAATTAAAATACACATTTTTCTTCATAGATTGAGTAATACATATTTGATTTTAAAAATTCAAATCACAATATATGCAGAAATTTTTTTACATATTTATTAATCATAAGTATTATATGATAATTCAAAAAAATTTGTAAATAAAATAAAAGAAAGATGATAGGAGAACCATAATTTAAAATCTTAACAAAATCTTCCAAATCTAGTTATTAAAATTAATCATATTATCTACGTGGATATAAAATCTTAGTTTTAAAAATTCTGATTGGTCATATATTTTAAAAAAATAAATAATAATTTTCGACCATAATTTATTATTTAATAGATTTTATTAGAAAATTCTGTTTATATTTGGTCAAAGTATTTATTATCTTTATTAAATTATGTAATTAATCTTTATTAAATATTTCTAATGGCATTTAAATATAAATTTTTATACTTTTTAAGGTTAGTTTCATATTTGTACTTCTCAATTAATATAATACTAGATTTTAGCCCGCGGTACACCGAGGAATTATATATTTTTGTATATTTTATATAACTTACTAAAAAAACATTATGTTGGATCAAATATATGTTTTAAACTTTTTTACAATAATATTGAGATATTTGTAATTTTATTTTCTTTAACTATTTAAAAATTTAATTAATCAATCAAAATTCTTTTATTAATCAAAATTCTTTTATTTTGGAATTTAATCAATCAAAATTAGTTGTTGTGAAAGTAAATATCTGTTAATATGTATAATACTTTGTAGTTAGTATAAAATGATTTAAATTTATTCACCAATTTGAAATTAGTTGGTTTTGTTTATGAGTATGATAGAGCGGGTTAGTGTTGGTTTTTAACTCCTTTCATATAAAATTATGTTTTAAAATATTTTGTTTGTGTTTTTAGACCAACCCACAAAAATATATAAGTGTACTAATATTAACCTAATTCCCATCACATACTTATGATTATTTTTAGTTTAGGTTTGGACCCGTGGATAAAAAAAAAGTTATTAAAAAAAATAGTTAGTTTTGTATCTGAGTATGATGTAACGGGTTAGTGTTGGTTTTTAACTCTTTTCATATAAAATTAAGTTTTAAAATATTTTGTTTGTGTTTTTAAACCAGCCCGCAAAAATATATAAGTGTACTAATATTAACCTAATTCCCATCACATTCTTATGGTTATTTTTAGTTTAGGTTTGGACCCGTGAATAAATAAAATTTTCCATAAATTATTGTTGTTTTTTTAGTATTGTGCATATGTTAAATTGCTAAAATCTGTATTTACACAGATTTAGTTTTATTATCACAATACTAAAAAAGCAACAATAATTTATGGATATTACTCATATGAATTATTGATATTACTCATATGACTAAATTTGATGTATTCACTATTTAAATTGTGCAGCAGGATATATATATATATATATATATATATATTTGTATTTGACATCATAACTCTATAAATGACACATTTTTTTTAGTCAAAAAACATATATCATTTTGTGGAGATTAAAACAAAATATATATATATATATAGTATAATAAAATCATACATTATTAGTTTATTTTTATATTTTTTTCTACCCATTTTGACATCAATTGATCTATCCATTTTAACATAGAAAACATTAAAAAATTTATGTATAATGGAAAACATGTATAATGCCAAACCAATTATTGAAAATCGAAATTAAATAAGGTAAGATACTTTAGTTTTTGTTTTCATTAAAATATTTTAAAACTTGTAATTAAAAAGGAAATTAAAAATTGATGTTGTTAAGATATTTAGGGAAATATATATTTCTATACTCGATTTTCCTAATTTAATTTTTGTTTTCTTGTTTTGTATTAAATATTTTAATTACAGTGTCATTGTCTGTAAATAAATTTGAACTTCAAGTCTTCTTCTAAAAAATGATGTGGAAAATAATAATATAGATAGTAGGATGATTTTTGGGGGAAAAGCAAAAATGCCCCTTTTTCCCTTCCACTTTTTAAAAATGCCCTTGGGAAGGGTCCATTTTTAAGGGTACCCCTTTTTTTTGGTGAAAAAGACATTTTTACCCTTAATGAAGGAAACCTAATTTTCTCTACTTCGCCGTGCTTCTCTCCTTCCTCAACCGACGATTCTCTCTCCTTCGTTCATCGGCGATTCTGCGGCGATTCACGATCCTTCTTCGCGGCGATTCTCGGATCCTTCTTCGCGGCGATTCTGCGCTTTCGTCTCTCGTATACGTAATTCCCGACATTGATTCTGGTTATAACGCAGGCAGGTTCATTCTTTCTTTTTTTCTTTCTGGGTTTATCAATTTGTACTATCGCTTTTTTAAATTTAGGGCTTTTAGATTTCTTTGATATCGATTTGGAATATGTAAACTCTTTTAAATTTGGATTTATGTTCTTTTAAAACAGTTTTTAAAAGCCTCTTCAGTTTCTTTGATATCGATCCAGATTCAGATCTGATGCATTCAGATCGATAATTGTGTTTGATATGGATTTGAAATTAGTAAAGTCTTGTAAATTTGGATTTTTGTTATCTCTTGTAAAACACTTTTTGATAGTCCCTGTTAAACCATTTGATATCAATTTTTAGATCGGTCGTAGTTGAATTATGTCGATAAAGTGTGTTGATAAGATGACTTCAGATCGATAACGTGTGATGTTGATTTTTAAAAACCTTTTTAAAACTCTTGTAAATCCGTTGAAAAGTCTAATTAAGTGTTTTTCGTTAACAGATGGCATCAAGTGATTTTGAACCCCTTGCACTACCAGAACCAACATATGGTATGGGTTTAGAACCAATTGTTGGAGCAAACATATGTCAACATTCGGACTTAAGCCTAGTTGCCAAAGTTAAACATACATTAGGAAAAGCATCTTTCACGAAGCTTCAATCTTCCTTCCTTGGGCACATCATCAATCTTTCAGCCAGAGACATTGTATTTTCTGGGAAAATATTCCACTACTTGATGCTGAGAAGGCTGAAGACAAGAGGGAGAAACTTATGGTTTACAGTCGACATGCAACCTCTTCGGTTTTCCATGAGAGAGTTCTTCCTTACAACAGGTAATTATAAAGTGTTTGCAATGGTTTTAAAAACCTTTTAAAACCCTTTTAAAACCTTTTAAAACCCCTTTTAAAACCTTTTAAAACCTTTTAAAACCTTTTAAAAGGGTTTATAACCTTTTTAAAACCTTTTAAAACTATTGTAAAAGGGTTTTTCCTGTTTTAGAAGTTTTTAAATCCTTTTAAAACTCTTTTAAAAGGGATTTAAAAGGGTTTTAGAATAGTTTATATTAGGCAAAGTTTGAACAAACTAACATCATTGTTTTATTAAACATAGGGATTCAATGCGAACCTATTCATAGAGAACCAAGGAATAACGGCAAAGATCCAATTAGTGATCCATATTCTTGGGCGGTGAGAGGAGATTACACTTTAACTCAACTTCAATATCGACTATTTAATGAACCAGAAGAGGGTGAAGAACCTTTGGATGACAAGGAAAAGGAATGCCTCGCTGCAGTTGTATTAACAGAAGGTATTTTGATGACACCAAATTCAACAGAGAAGATACCTCTGTCTAGGCTGAAGCATGCATCGGATTTCGAGATGTATACAGCCCAACCATGGGGCAAGGAAGCGTATAACATTCTCGCCACATGCATTCAGAAATTTGATAAAAATACTTGGTTCAAAGGTCAGTATAGTGTCAAGGGATTTCCCATGGCATTATATATATGGGCCTTGAGTGCTGTTCCATTTTTTGGTGATAAATTTGCGAGAATATGTAATTTTTCCAGAACATTCTATCCACTGATTCTCAACTGGCAATCAAGTCGTTTTGCAAGGTTTGATGATGTTGTTGAAACTATTAAGACAGCAACTTGTGTAAGTTTTGAATTCTATTAAAAGTGTAGTTTTGATTATTCATTGGTTATCTATATTTGATGAGTTTTGTTTTGATGGATTTTGATTATTTTTGTAGGTTGAAGTCAAAACAATAATTGGAGATCCAGAAGAATATAAGCATTTGGTTGATAAAGATGACAATGATTTTGAAGAAGTTATTGGCTTGGTTATGAAAGGCTATAGGTTGAAGAAAGAAGAATGGTCTACAAGATTAGTTGATATTTACTGTGCTTTGGGAGAGTTGGGTGACAAAATGGGGGAAAAATTGCCAGACTTTGAGAAACAAGAGAAAATGGAGGAAAATTTGTCAAATTCAGAAAAACTTGACATAATCCTCTTTATGTTAGATGACTTCAACAAAAGACTAGAAGCCATTGAAGAAGCTGTCAAAAACACATCAGGGAAAGATAAGGATAAAGGAGTAAGATTACAAGATCGCACCTTTTCGCATATATTCGACACTAAACTCTTTAAACTGAGGTCCTTTTTTTTCTTTTCCCTTTGCAGTCTCACGAAGATGAAGATGGACAGAATAGAAATGAAGAGGTTATAAATGAAGAGGTCAGTATCTATTTTAAAAGTTTTTCTGTTTAAAAAGTGTTTTTAACGGATTTATAGCATAACACTGATTTAAGGGAAACCATAGTGACTTAAACCTTTTAAAACCCTTTTGAAACAAAATGTAAAACCTTAAAAATGATGTTGTTATATGTTCTTTTTTTTGTTGCAGGCTGGCAAACAAAATGTTGATGGAGATATTGCTAGAGAAGATTTCGTAGAAAGCCAGTCTGCAGATTCTGTCCGTCCATCAAACACACAAGATGGGAGCTACGCTGCAGATGATGAAAACACTAAAAAAACTGGTGGTGATGATGGTAATTACTTTGAAGAAACACCAAAGGTACATATATCTAGTATTTTTATAAGTTCTCAAATATCCTTTTAAAAGCCTGTTGTAAACCACAATTGTTATCATCTTTGAAGGATAAATCTCCTTCTCCACGCCCTTCTACACCAAAATTTGATCTTCTTTCTGAAGAAGATGAGGATAGTGGAAAAGATAAAAGCATTGATAAAGAGAAGGGAGCAAGCAGTAAGAAGAGAGTTTTGAGAGAGAGAAAACAGGTAAATCATTAATTTTTTATATAGTTGTTATGAGTATTTTAAAAGATTTCATCAAGTAAACCAAGAAATGATGAACTGCAGAGAAAGTGTAAGCAAAGCAATGATGGTGAAGATGATGATATGAACATAAAAGAGGTTAGTAACTAGTTGTATAATGTTTTACATTTTATTAAATGTTTTACAAAAAATTGTGATTTTCTTGAGGCACTACAGAGGAAGAAGCGTAAACCAAGTGACAACCCAGATGCTGATATTCAAGCTAGAGAAGGGGTATGTATCTAACTTAATTATTTATTTCTATGAGATATTTAAAATGTTCTCCAGTGTATCGATATAAAGTGCGAAATTTTTTTGTTTTGTAAAGCCACAGAAAAAGAAGATTAAATCTGATGATGTTGGTGGTGTGCAAAGAAAAAGTGAACGAAATACAATTCCTTCTATTCACACTCAGCCGCCTTACACGGCCGAGAAGAAGAAGGACCCAATACTTTATCCTTTTTCCAAAGTTGATAAGACCCGGTTGGATGTATTTAGTGACTGGAAGAATTCAAGGAAAGCAAAGTAAGTTTTAGTTTCTAGCAACAAAAGTAAAAGTTCAATTAGTCTTTTAACAGATGTATTCATGGTTTTGTAAGTATTCATGATTATTCTGTTTATTTTTGGATGTAGGCAACTAACAATTCTGGGTAAAAAGTTGATGCCAAGTGGTTCACAACACTAGAGACGCCAGGGAAGTCGTTAACAACAATGGTATGATTACAAAGCTTAAGGTTTTACAAATGTGTTGTTAACGTTTCATGGGGTTTTAAAAAGGTTTTAAAAAGGTTTTAAAGAGTTTTAAAAGGGTTTTTAAAAGTGTTTACAAGAGGTTTAAAAGGTTTTAAAAGGAATTAAAATATGTCTTTTAAGCGTTTTCAAAGATTTACAATGTGTTTAAATTGGTTTACAAGATGATGTGTGACCGGGTCTGAACTTATTTATATGAGTTATTTGACAACAAGACTTGTTCTAATCTGTTTTTTGTTGTTGTTTAGCATGTTGATACAGTTGTGAAGTTGTTAAGCAGAAGAGAAGAAAGTCATCCGCACTTCTTTAAAAGCAAAGCATTGACATTGGCTGAAACTTCTTTTTGAGAGAGATTGATGAATATTACTCAATATTCGTTGACAACAAAGATGAATATGAGTTCCCTGAAGAAGGATTCAGTCAACTCTTCAAGGAAGCACCTACAAACAAAATACTGGCGCCAATGTTGGTTAAGGAAAAGCTTTGGATGCCATTGATGATCAATTTGGAGAAGAAGGAGTTGATTATCTACGACTTAGGCAAGCATTTCTACACCAACAAAATTAAAGACAAACAGGTGGGAGCATATGCTGTTGCAATGCCTTATATAGCCCAGAAGAAGTTTGGGATGAAAAATGATACAGAGAAATCTCCGTTCAGAATCAGTATTATAAATTGCATACCTCAGGTAAATACTGTTGAGCTTGTTTTCTAGTTTTTTGATATGGTCTCTGTAAATACTTTGGACTCTTCACTTTGTTTTTTCTTGATAGGTTGATAAGATTGAAGATAGTGGTGTCTTCATGCTGAAGACAATCGAATGTTTGGCTTTGAGCATAACAACACATGGCAATCTTAAAAATGAGTCAATTGGTGATTTAAGGAAGAAAATGGCGGTTGATATCTTTGCAGGTCAGTGTATGTTTTTACATGGTTATTTAAACTGGTTTTAGATGGGTTAACAACTTTTGTATTGCAATGTATTTTAAATGGTTCTAACATCAGTTATATTATATTTGCAGAATTACAAAATGACTAGGATAATGGAAGTTTGCATCTTGCTGGTATATGAACGTGATCGCAGGAATGGTGCTTTAGATTATTGCATCAAGAACAATATTTTAGTTTTTTTTTACTGTGACACTATTCTAAAAATATGTTAAGTTACTCCTTTTATATATATACTTCGTTTAAGATTAGGTATTTACAATGAAGTTTAAAACGTTGTTTATCATTTCCGAATCCTTTTAAAAACATTTTAAAACTCTTGTAAATCCTATAAAATTTATTGAAATACCCAAAAAATCCCTTTTAATCCTTTTAAAATACGTTTTAAAACACTTGTAAATCCTTTAAAATCATTGAAATACCCAAAAATCCCTTTTAATCCTTTTAAAATACTTTTAAAACACTTGTAAATCCTTTAAAATCATTGAAATAACCAAAAAAACCCTTTTAACCTTTTAAAACGCTTGTAAAAACTTTTAATTGGTTTTAATACTATATTTTAAATGATTTTACAATGTTTTTGTATAATAAGGGTGAAAGCCCTAGGCCTAGGCCCAAATAGTAAAATATAACCTCCACTCCCCCCCTGTATCAATTGTCCCTAAAAACTAGGGTTTCTCTTTCAAAAAGTCACGAAATTCACTCAAATCTGTATTTGCCTAAATTGGGTTCTCGATTTCGTCGGATTGCAGTCACGAAATCGTCGGATTGAAAGTAGAAGTCGGCTGATTGGGTACACGAGGACTTCAAATTGCAATTTCTCTTTGTCGAATTACGGACTCTTCTTCTTCCTCGTTTTTCCTCTCAGTCCTCTATTCAAATTCGTCGTCTCTTCTTCTCCCTTTTGTAAGTTTGGTTTGGAATTTAATTTTGACTTCAATTTCTATTTCAATAAGGGATATTGTGTGCATGCCTTGAATATGTTCTCTGTAAACAATGTTGACAGGTGTTGCGATATGAGTAATTTTGAAGATTCCGCGAAGAAACTGTGCTTTCCAAAAAGATTAATCACGCCAGGCACAGAGGGAGATACATTAGAAAGAGTTACTAAATATTCTTCAGAGCTAGCTGTTTTGGCGACTGTAAAGAATGCATTAAAAAGAAAAGAGTTCCAGCAGTTAGAGAAGTCTTTCTTGGGTCCAATTATAGAATTTGTTAATCGGGAAAATATCAAGTTCTCGAGTCAACTGGTCCATCACTTACTACAGAGGAGGATTTTGTCTGCGAAAAACGAGCTCTGGTTTGCATTTGATGATCAACCTATGCGATTTTCGCTAAGGGAATTCGTCATTACAACAGGTCTTCCCGTAGGCACTGTTCCATCAGGTACTGTTACATCTAAAAAAGATTTGTGGATGAATGATAAAATGACCTGCAAACGTCTGCTTCATACTTTGAAAGTTAAAGGGAAAAACATGAAATCTGAGGAAAGAATTAGATTAGGTGCTTTGATACTAGTGGAGGGGATATTGATAGCTCAAAATCCAGTAGTTCAAATTCCCTTAAAGAATTTGCTGAGAGCCAGTAGTTTTGAGAATTTCTGTAAGTATCCTTGGGGTGAAATTGCTTACGAATCATTAGTGAGAGATGTGAAACAAATGACTGTGGGAACGTTGGCAAAAAAACAGTATGGAATGGCTGGCTTTCCATTTGCAATCCAAATCTGGTTGTTATCTTCAGTTCGACAGCTAGGGGAACATTTTGGTGTTAGGGAAAGCATTTCAAGCCAAAATCAACATCTCCCACTGATCTTGCAATGGCAAAAGACATCTTCCCCAAGATTCAATGATATAAAATTTGTTTTCGAGTCTTGCAAGGTACCATTACTTCTCTAGAACTATTTTTTTTTTTTGTTTTCCAACAGTTTTAAAACACATGTTAAAACCTTTTAAAAAAAATGTTAGTAATGTAATTTAGATTTACAATGTGTTTTAAACTGGTTTACAAGACTTTACAACGGATTTGCAAGGGATTTCTAGAGTTATAAAAGAGTTTTAAAAGGTTTTAAATATCTGTATAAGATTTTTGAGATATAATATGAATCAATTTATCTTTGCAGTTTGAAGTGAAAACAATTGTCGGTGATCCCGATGAATATAGCCATTTGGTTATGCCACCGAATGATGAAGACAAGGATTTCGACGAAGTTGTTAAACTTGTAATCAAAGGCTATAGGATGACTAAGGAGGAATGGATTCAAGGATTTATTCAAGATGAAAAAGGAGAAAAAATCAAAAAAGCGTGTGAGAGAAGCTGCAGGGCCATTCTTGAATCAAACTAACAAAAAAGAATATCTTTTAGTGAGAAAATTGACATGATTTTAAAAACATGTCAACTTACTCACAAAAGATTAGTGAGACTGGAGAATCATGTGGGGATCACTACTGCTGCTTCAACACCACAGTGGGAATCAAGGGCATTTCAAGAAGAAGAAGTACCAGCCTCGGCAACTGCATTTCAAGAAGAGGAAGTACCAGCCTCTACAACTGCATTTGAAGAAGAGGAAGTACCAGCCTCTGCAACTGCTTTCCAAGAAGAGGAAGTACCAGCCTCTGCAACTGCTTTCCAAGAAGAGGAAGTACAAGCCTCTGCCACTTCATTTCAAGAAGAGGAAGTACGAGCCTCTGCCCCCGATTTTGAAGAAGAGGAAGTACCAGCTTCTCAAAGTGAATTTGTAAGTGAAATAAAAACTTAATTCCTTTTAAAATCATTTTAAAAAGTATTTTAAATAGTATTAAAATCATATAAACGTTTTCAAAGGTTTTGCTAGTGTTTTAAATAGTATTAAACAAAATTTACAACATTTCTAGGTATCTAAAGAAGATAATCAACATGAGAAACAAACTGACTTGAGAGGGGACCCAAGTGTTATTCCTGAAGAAAAAACCCAGGATACTAATGAAAATGATCCACAAGAAGAGGATATGAATAATGATAAGGTATGTGTTACTCGAATATGATCGACAAATTTTAAATACCTTGTAAAAACATATTTGAAAATAATTTACATATGGTTAAAAAAAAGTATCATTATTTATGCAGGATGAGAAGCCTAACAGTGCTGATAATGTATACTCAAGCCAAGAAGAAGCGTACACTATTATATCGGATGACGAAGAGTGTATTAATATTTCAGATACTGATGAAGGCCCAAGCCAAGAAGAAGCTCCCACTCAACAAGAAGACCCAAGCCAACAAGAAGCTCCCACTCAACAAGAAGACCCAAGCCAACAAGAAGCTCCCACTCAACAAGAAGACCCAAGCCAACAACAATATCACACCAGCCAGGAAATGGGCAGTTGTAAGTTGTTGAAGTCTTTATATAAATGATTTTCCCTGTTGAAAAATGACATATAATATTTTGTTTCTTTTGTTTGTATTAGTGCAAACACCTACTACGCAGGAGAACAATTTAAGTTACGAAGAAATAAAACAAATCGAGGAAGTTATAACTTCTTGGACGCAGAGCAACGACATCAGAACTATGCTTTCGTCAATTGATAACGTAAGTTTGAAAAATTAATATACTTGTCATCATAGGTGTTAAACATTAATAAAATTTGGATGTTCTACATTGTAGTATCTTTGGCAAGGGAATAAGTGGGAAAAAGTCTATGCCATGGATTTGAATACTAAAGAAGATGTAAAAAAAGTAACAAGGAAGGCAATATTACTTCTTCATCCTGACAAAATTCCTAAAGATGTTACTCCACAAATGAGATACCTTGGTACCAGAATGTTTACAAAATTAAAGGTCAGTGAACCTCGACTTTTGTTAGATTTTATGCACATTTTACAGTTATTTAATATTAACTTATATTTTTGTTTTCTTTTGCAGGAGTACAAGGACAAATACGTAGGTTAAGGAATTTGGCATCTTGCTGGTCGCATCAAGAAGAATAATGGCAAAGTATTTCAATGTTTAGTTTGCAAGTAGATTTTTAAAAATTGTCTTTTTAATGTTATGTTATTTTTTTCGCTTGTAAGACTTTTTAAATGGTGTTAATCCTATAAACAGTTTAGTTAAACATGAGTAGTTTGTTCAAATTTGCCTATTATACGAGGTTATTGCATAAAAAACTGTTTTTTAAAACCTTTTAAAAGGATTTTAAAACATTTTAGAAGGGTTTTAAAACTTTTTAAAAGGGTTTTAAAACCTTTTAAAAGGGTTTTAAAACCTTTTAAAAGGGTTTTAAAACCTTTTAAAAGGTTAAATCTTCTAAAACGGGTTAATATTCTTCTAAGTTTTAAGGGTTAAAAAGGTTTTAAGAGAGCTTTAAAAGATGAAAAACCTTTTTAGAGGGTTTTAAAACCTTTTAAAACGAGTTTTAAACCTTGTATAACCTTTTAAAAGAGGTTTTAGAAGTTTTTGAAAACCTTTTAAAAAACCTTTTAAAAAACCTTTTAAAACCTTTTAAAAAACCTTTTAAAACCTTTTAAAACCATTGAAACTCTTTTAAAAACCATTTAAAAATTATTGTCGGTATATCAACGTGATCACATCAAGAAGAATGAATAGAAATAGTATTTCAATGTTTAGTTTGCAAGTATATTGACATACTGTAAATGGTGTTAATGCTATAAATGGTGTTAAACTGTTTATAGGTTTTAAAAGGTTTTAAAAACATTTTAAATGTTTTAAAAGGTTATATCTTCTAAAACGGGTTAATATTATTTTATGCTTTAAAAGGTTTTAAAAGGTTTTAAGAGAGTTTTAAAAGTGTTAAAAACCTTTTTAAACCTTTTTAGATGGTTTTAAAACCTTTTAATTTTTTTAAATCTTTAAGATTATATCTTGTTTTTAGAAATTTTAAAAGGTTTTACAAATGGTTTATAATGATATATATCAATTTGGTTTTCTTTTTAAAAACCTTTACAAGTTGTTTTTAATATTATAACAGTAACCTCTGAATAAAATATTTATTAAAATAGAGTTTACAAGGGCAGAGACTGAAATATTTTATTACAAAGAACAAAGACAAGATAAATTATTCAAGAGTTCTTAAAAATAAATATGAACTATCTCAGTTTCCACTCCCAGCATACTGATTAGTCATCTCTCTAGCCATGACTTCAAACCTTCCCCTATCAGATTTGTAGAGGTTAGCAAGGTATTCAATGGTCTGTTCCTCATCATTGACCTCTGGGTCAATTAACTTCTCCACTAATTCCTTGAAAACCTTAACAATGGACATGGGAGTCCACCACTCGCGCATCAAACGTTTTAGGTGAATGCCTCCCCTATCTGCTACATTTGGGTGGCAAATTCTTGTCTTGAAAACAATCTGCATAATCAAGAAATTTTATTTAAAAAACTATTGAGTTGCTGCAAAAAAGGAGTACTAATAATCATGCTTGCTAAAATATAAAGGAGTATAATCAAAAATAGATACCTTGGGGGGACTTCTTGGGTAATCAGGGGGAAAAGTAAGCCTAAGTTTAAACACTCCCCCTTCATAAGGAGTATTCACTGGTCCGATTAGAGTAGCCTCCCAACGGAAAATGTCATCATCAACAGTTACTAAAAAAAAAGGCAAACACTCAATCTATTTTATCCTAAACAGTAAAACAAATCTTCTATGAAGATGTATGTGTTTACCTGCTGTGATGTTTGGCGAAAGATCCCTGTTCAGACATCTCAGATCAGTCCTTATAAGGCTTGAAGGAGAACGACGGGCCATTCTCTGATGGATTGAAGGAAGAATGTAAATAGATTTTTTGATTCTGGGAGATGATTTAGGAGACAAAGGTTTGATTTTTCGAATCTGAGAGATGATTGAGAAGTTATCGTGAGAGAAAATGTATATATAATAGGCGAAGGGGTATTAAGCGAAGCGTCGCTTTGGTTTAATACCACTTCAACGCTTAATTAAAACCCTTCAACGCTTAATTAAAACTGAACCAAAGCGACGCTTCGCTTAATACCCCTTCAATAAATTAACCCTTCAATAAATTAACCCTTCGAAATCTTATCCATTAAAATCTTACCCCTTCGTGTGTTTCCAAGTGACTCTTCGCATATTACCCCTTCAATCGTCTTCCACAAAAAGAAAACTTAAGCGATTCGAAATCAAAATTTGAAATCTTCTCTATCTCTTCAAATCATCTAAAATCGTTGGAGGGTTTTGATTACGAAGAAGTGAAGGAGACTGAAGATGGTGAAATCAGATTAAATTTAGGGTTTTTGCAGTGAGAGAGAAAAGAGAGAGAGATGAAGAAGAGTAAGAGGAAGGGGAAGGGGAAGGGGAAGGGAAGAGAGAGAGAGTGTGGCGACTTGCTTTTTACAAGAGTTTATATATGTGGTTTTTAATCGTTGTAGGGTTTTACAAGAGTATATATGGATTTCAACATGTTTTAAAAGGTGTTTAACATGTTTTAAAAGGTTTTACAAGTTGTTTTAAAAGGTATATATATATGGTTGTTTTACAGTTTTTAACATGTTTTAAAAGATTTTACTAGTTGTTTGTAAAAGATTTTAAAACAGTGCGACTTGCTATTTTAAAAGGCAGTACAAGTTGTTTAAAATGATTTAAAACTGTAAAATCTGAAAAAAATTCTGAGAAAATGGAGTTTATAACACCACAGACTGAAAAATATTTTATTAAAAAAGAACAAATTCAAGTTGAATTAAAGAGAGAGAGAGTTAGATAGCTGCAACACAACTAGATTTGTTGTGTCCACACTGACCGCACCTACTGCATTTGTATTGTTTTGAATTTGTCTTAGCCTTTCCATACTCCCATGAACTAGCTATTCTCTTTTTCTTTCGCCTGCCACTAGGTATACGAGTAGAAGGTGGCCGAATAGAAGTACTAACACTCACTGGAATCTCCCAATACTCCATATCACCTACTGGGTGAATGCTCTCTGAATATGCTAAACGCCATCTGTAAAATAAAAAAGAGGAAGATAAGACAAATATAACTTTGATAAACCTTTGAAAAACATTGTAAAACCTTTTAAAACATTGTAAAAACCCTGTCGAATCCGTTACTTTAGCAACCTTTTAAAGACCTTATTAAAAAAGAGAGTTATAACCTTTCAGTGGAATGATAATCATCAACAAACATGTTCTCATTGAGATTGACATGTTTGGCAGCAGCAATTCCATGTGCACAAGGGATTTTGTCGATATCAAACATACAGCATGTGCATTTCCTTGTGTCCAAATTCACCATATATGTCTTTAAAGCTGCTTTAACCTCGAAGATATTTTCATTTACTTGACTAACTTCAAGCCAGCGGGTAGTATTATTATAAGATTCATTCATCTTATTCCCAACTTTTGTAGTAACAGCATATGGATGTCGACAGCTCTCCTCACGTCGTTCATTAAACCACCTAGTCAAAATAGACCTGATTGTATCAAACAGGCAGACAATTGGATACTCACGAGTCTCTTTTAACCTGGAGTTAATGGACTCGGCACAATTAGATGTCATAATGTTGTACCGGTTTGAAGGAGAATATGCACGTGACCATTTCCTAATATCAGCTTGCCAAAGATATTCTCCAAGATCCGGATCACCAATGGAAATTTGAGTGAACAAATAATCAAAATCATACTGAGTGTAAGCTCTTGAAGCATCATTAACAACTGGAAGAAGAGAAGCCGAAGCTCTAAATCGTGTTTCCAGGTTCTTTTGCAAGTGGAAAGTGCAGATCCCGTGATGAGCATGTACATAATTTACTGATAGCGCAGTTGCAATTGAAGAAGCCCGATCAGACACAAAAACTAGATCCTCTTCATCAGGAATAATAGTCTTCAAACACCGCAAAAACCAATCCCATGATGCATCATTCTCAGAATCAACAACAGCAAAAGCAATAGGATACAACTGAAAATTACCATCCTGAGCTGATGCAGCAAGCAAAGTCCCTTTATATTTTGATTTCAAATGGGCGCCATCAATAGAAATAACTTTTCTCATCAACTTAAAACCTCTAATTGATGCACCAAAAGCCAGAAAACCATATCTAAACTTATTATCAGAATCAGCTTTGATGTAAGTGATAGTACCTGGATTCTTCTTTTCTATCATGTGAAACCAACTCGGTAAAACCTCATAACTATCAGCAGGTATACCCCTAGCAAGTTCTGATGCATGTTCTTGAGCTCTCCATACTTTTGAGTACGAGACACCAACTCCATGGTCATTCCTAAAAATTTCCATGAGCTGTTTGGGTCTGAGAGGAAGCTTTCATCCTGCAAAATGGTTACTAACCAAACCAGCCAAAGTCCTTGCAGATGTTTGGCGATGACTAACATTCCTTAAAGCAGAGTCACAGCTGTGCTGACTAATATACTTTCGAACAACAAAGCTATCTGATGCTTTAGCCTTAGTTGCACGTAGCCTCCAACTACATTTTTCATCAATACATTTAAGAACATACCTCTTGTTGTCTGACTTAATAGTATGAAACTCAAAACTATGCTTGACTGCATACATCCGCATCTGACTTCTCATTTCTTTTTTGTCTTTGAATAACTTTCCACAAAACAGTGAATCAACATCGATTAGACCAGTTGAGTGTGAAGAACCAGATGGATACCCAACAGAGGTTGTCATGTTACGAGGAACACCCTCGACATATGGATTTGGTATTGGTTGATCCTGAAACTACAAATCAATGGTTATTTAAAGGGTTTTACAAGTTATTTAAAAAGGTTTTACAACTTATTTCAAAGGATTTAATAAGGTTTACAACCGTTTTCAAAAGGTTTTTTAAAGTGTTTAAAATGTAAGTTACCTGAGTATGAGTAGAAGTAAAATCACCAGAATTGCCAGTATATTGACTTGAAGAAGCAACAGGAGAACAATAAAAACAAGGAACACCCTCGACATATGGATTTGGTATTGGTTGACCCTGAAAGTACAAATCAATGGTTATTTAAAAGGTTTTACAAGTTATTTAAAAGGTTTTACAAGTTATTTCAAAGGATTTAATAAGGTTTACAACCTTTTTCAAAAGGTTTTTTAAAGTGTTTAAATGTAAGTTACCTGAGAATGAGTAGCAGTAAAATCATCGAAGTGCCAGTATATTGACTTGAAGAAGCAGCAGGAGGATCACTCTCGACATATGAATTTGGTATTGGTTGACCCTGAAAGTACAAATCAATAGTTTTTTAAAAGATTTTACAAATGATTTCAGAGGATTTAATAAGGTTTACAGTTTTTAATAAGGTTTACAACTGTTTTCAAAGGTTTTTAAAACGGGTTGAAAAGGCAGTAAATTACCTGAGTATGAGTATAAACATCAATAGCATTCCCAACTAACAGATTTGAGCTTGTTTGATCCTGAAAGGATTTGTAAAGTATTTAAAACGTTTTACAAGTATTTTCAAAGAATTTTATAAGGTTTTGTAAGCAATAAATAATTTAAAATTACCTGAGTAACAGCAGTAACACTCTCAATAAAAGGAGTAGAGCTAGGTTGACCCTGATAAAGAAACATTCCTCAAATCAGTTACTTTTCTAAAACAATATTAGAAAGAACAAGAGAATGAGTTTACTAAAAATACCTGCTCTACAATCTCACAAAAATCCTCAACAGTAACACATAGATGAAGAACTCCTCCACTTTGTGCATATTTGAGTTTAAAAGCTTCAAGCTGCCTATCATTTCTAATAAAGATAGGAATACTACCTATAGTAGAAGACTTAGCAGGCAATGAATAACTAAGCTTTAAACATTGTGCCTGAATATCAATGTCAAAATCTTCTAATAGAATTTTTACCAACTCACTAAATCTAGTATTCTCATCAATGTTAATCAAAGAAGCTCCCCTTTCATTATCCATCTCAAATTCCCAATGAATGTTGTTGTTCAACTTCCACAAACCACATACTGAATACAATTCAATCATTTGTACACCCAAACAAATCCTGACAAAACAAACCAATAAAACTACATTAAAAGAAGAGAGATCCGAACAACTATATCAAAGAATAACAGTAGATGTCCAAAGATCTAATAAAGGACATCTAAAAGAGCAAGTGTTAAGACCTAAAAAAATTCTGACATCAAATTTGAAATCGAAACAACAATCTAATAGCTAACACAAAATTGAAATTGAAATCAAAACAAAAATACAGAAACAAGCTTACACGATGGGAGAAAAGACTTTATTATCACGAACAGATGTAAAAGAGCAAGTGATTAAGACCTAAAAAATTCAATTTATAACGGCGGAGGAGAGATTTGCTTTATATCTCCTAAAAATTCAATTGCTCAATACGATTGGAGAAACACTTACACGAAGGGGGTAGAAGAGACGACGAACTAAAAGGGAGAACTAAGACGACGGGAGAAACAGTGATAACGGCGGACGAGAGATCCGACCGGAGAAGGAGAGATGTCTCCGGAGAAGAAGAGACGAAGACGAAGACGATGAGAGAAACAATGATAACGGCGGAGGAGAGATCCGACCGGATAAGGAGAGATGTCGAAGACGAAGAAGGTCGACGGCGGAGAAGAAGAGACGATGACGAAGACAAAGAAGGTCGACGGCGAAGGTATAATAAGATTGTCGGTATAATTATAAAACAAGGGCAAAAATGTCTTTAAAAATTAATGGAAAGGTATAATCAAAAAGGATCATCAAAAGGGGTATTATTAAAAAGGGTTATCAAAGAAAGGGCATTAGTAACAAATTCTCATTTTTCCCCTGAGCGAGCGAGAGAGTGAATAAGTGACGCAAGAGCGTTGCCATTAGGCCCGGCAGGGACACGTGGCCGAATAAAAATAAAAAGGGACAGAAGTGTAATTTGAGAATATTTCCTCGGCAGCAGGCTGCAAAAAGCAGTAGCAGTGTTTGAGGCTCTGTTGCCCACGTTAATGGCCAAATGTGACTGAAACAAAAAACGACAAAAGAGACAAACACAGCCCTTTGGACGTGAAGGCTCTCTCCGTACGTATACACACAAAACCATTTCTTGGCTCTCTGCTCCGTATTGTTTCCTTGGCTTTACTCTCTCTTCTCTCTTCGTTTCTACACACTTTTACTCTGTTTTTGATCTGATGTTTGGAGAGAGATTCATGGGTTTTGGAGAGGTTCAGGGAGATTCTAACTTGGGACGAGCTTCGGATCATCGACTTCCTCATGATTTTGGCTGCGGTGGGTTTTTACAGAGTCTCGATACAAATCCATTTCTGAAGAATCAGTGTTACAGCAAAAGCGGTGATGCTCTGGATTTGTGTAGAAAGCTTAACAAAATGGGTATCTCTTGTGACATGAGCATCTGGACCAAACCTGAAGAAGAACCTTTCCGGGTCGACCCGGGTGATTTTGGGTCTAGAGCTACAACTCTTCATGGGTCTTCTGGGTTTGACTTTGAGCAGGAGGATCTGACTGGAGGGGCTGCTTCTCAGATTCATCATGATGGGTTTCGAAACTTTTCCTCTGTTCTTCTGCAAAACAACAACTTTCATGGAGCTTCTTATCCGGAAGAGCTTAGATTGCTTGGCTTTCAAGGTTCCTTTAACCCCAACAGATTCGAAGAGATGATGGCTTTTAAGAATGTTCCCATTGTTAAGCATATCTCTCCTCCTAGTCTCAGAAGCGTCTCTTGTGGCAACGATGCGTTCATGTTTGAAGGAAATAGGGTTTTTCGAGCTCCAGCCGCCATGGAAGTTTACAGAAAGCTTGGACCTTTTTCTACAAAGGATAGTCTGATTGGGAACGATGAGTTCAAGGGTTCGTTGATGGCTGAAGGAAATAATAGGTTGTATCAAACCATAGCCGCCATGGAAGGTTCTTATCCAGAAGAGAGTACTCTGATGAGAAGGTATTTGAAGGAAGATGAGCCTAAGATCAATGGTGGTTTGCCTCTGAATCTCGTCTCCATGGTTAACAGTTACGGATCTGTGAACTTGATGGCCAAAGATCAGATTGGTTGTCGAGTTTTGCAGAAACTGGTCGAAGAAGGAACGTTTCATGAAGCTATTAAGGTTATATTCCATGAAATCATTGACCATGTCGTTGAACTCTCCTTGGATCCTTTTGGGAATTACATCGTCCAGAAGCTGTTAGATGTGTCTGATGAGGAACAGAGAACGTTGATTGTGAGTGTGTTAACCTTAAAACCAAGGGAGCTTAACAGAATCTGCCTTGACACTTATGGGTAAGCTTCTCTTTCTACCAACTTTGGTAAATTTGAAAACCATTGATTCATTAATTTTTAGTCAACAAGTCCACGAGTTCAATATAGAGATGGAGATATTTCATCTTTTGAGGATTAAGATGAATTCTTTTTTGTTTATGGAAATATTTGAAATCTCTGCACATCAATAAAAGAATGAATTTGATTTGTACTTTTTGCCGTTTTTGGACAAACCAAATTTGCAAACTTCAGGAAGCTACAAGAAATACAGCTGAGACCTTTGGTTTAAAAATCCACTGGGTTAATGCGTTTTTGAATTCTAACTTCTGGCTAATTTGTTTATGAATCAAAACAGGACAAGGGTTGTACAGAAGATGATTGAAACCGTGAAAACTAAACAGCAGATTGCATTGGTGAAGTCAGGTCTTAGACCGGGCTTTCTTGCTCTTGTTAAAGATCTGAATGGGAATCATGTGATACAGAGTTGCTTGGAGTTCCTTGGTCCTAATGACAACAAGGTTTACTTCAGTCACCATCTTTTTGTTTCCTATTTAAGCTTTGATTATGGATGTGAACTTTGGTGTCAGTTTTTGTGTTAGAAGCTGTTACTAACTATGCTGAAATTGCTGTCACATATCTTAATTTCTTTATTTTGTTTCTTACTTAAGCCCTGATGAATGTTGTGAAATCTGGTGTCAGTTTGTGTTTGAAGCAGCTACTAAGTACTGTGCTGAGATTGCAGTTCATCGCCACGGATGCTGTGTGCTTCAATGCTGCCTTATAAACTCTGTTGGACCGCAACATGAGAGACTCGTCGCTGAGATATCAAGAAACGCACTTCACCTTTCACAGGATCCTTTCGGGTTAAATTCATATCTACTCTGTATACTCATAAAAGTTTCTTAATGTTAAAGTTGTATAGTTTGAAAAACTCTCTTTATGGTTTGTGGAAATGGACAGGAACTATGTGGTGCAGTGCCTAATAGAGCAAGAAGTTTCTGCAGTGAAGTTGCTGGTTCAGTTTAGACTGCATTACGCCGAGCTAGCGACTCAGAAGTTCAGTAGCCATGTGATTGAGAAGTGTCTAAGTATGTATCCAGAGAGTCGGGCTGAGATCGTCCGTGAGCTCCTCTCTGTCCCAAACTTTGAATATCTTCTGCAGGATCCTTATGCGAATTATGTGATCCAAACAGCTCTTTCTGTAACCAAGGTAAAATCATACATATTCTATACAACCAAAAGCTTCGAAAAACAGAAATTCACATTGGTTTTGGGGTTGGTTGAAACAGGGAGCTGAGCGAGCTAGATTGGTGGAGAAGGTTGATAGGTTTGGGAAACTACAGTCGAATCCTTATTGCAAGAAGATATTCTCCAAGAGCATCTTGAAGATGTGACTTTGATTAGTACCCAAAAAGAAAAAAACGGTTGTTGTTATTTTGTATTTCAAGACCGGATAGGGCTTTAGAAAGAGACAATCCCTTAAATGTTTTTGTTGTCGGTCTCTTCTTTCGAAGTGACTAACCTGCTAGTCTGTGTTTTAGGCCATTACTCTTTCATACGAAGATATAACCTAAGACCTTCTCCACTCCAGCAACTCTCTTGCTCAAATATAAATTAATCATATAATTAATAATAAACTAATTAAAGTAACCCACTTAGAATTTAAACAAAAATCATCTTCCACTAGAGAATTCCAAAAAAGTTGCTCAATCATTTAAATAATAATTTTTTAAATTATTGTTTATTAATTAACAAATTTTAATAATTTAAAATGACAAAACAATTATTTAAATTATTTATATTACATAAAATAGAAAACAATAAAATTTTACAAAATTCAGATTAAGTTTCATATAAGATTAGAAATATTGTATAACATGTATTAATTTTAGAAATACTGTATAACATGTATAAGATTAAAAACTTTGACCGGGCAATTGAACATTGAACTGTTCAAAACGTTGAACAATATCCATCAGGGACTTGTATTCCTTGCAAGGTTGAACATTACCAACGGCTTCAGGTCGATGCGAGTTCCAAAACCTGAGAACTCGAATCGCTTGCAACATCGAACAACTCATCAACTTTAGTATGCATGCAAGCAGATATAAAATTTCCATATATACTAGATGCGTAGTATTTTTGCAACGCAGAGTCCATGACATCCTCAGAACTAGCTCTAACAACCACTAATTGATAAAGTTTATTGATAAAATTACTGTCGCCACTAACAATGTGTACAAAATACAACAAGTAAACACATACCTTTGGGAGCTCGTATTAGCCTCATGGTACATATGTGAAGAGTGAAGAAGAGCCTAACACATCAAAAACAACACAAACAAAAATGGCTTAACTAACTCAGAACACAAATAAGGCGTAACACAAATTGCTAATGTTAATATATCACAGAAACTTCTATTTCATTTCTATGGATTCAAGAAGACGAATACATAATTATGAAGTAATTGTGCCCAAACAAATAAGAATCATTCTCCAGATTGATTCATCCACAAAATTCAGAGATAAAATCTAAATGATGATCAGCAAAATTGAAGAGACGAAAGGAGATGATTAATCGAAATTGAGACCTTGGAAGGAATGCAGCCGACGTTGAGACAAGTACCACCGAGTGCACCGTGTTTCTCGATACAGGTGGTTTTGAGACCAAGCTGAGCCGCTTTGATCGGCGCTACGTAACCGCCGAGACCGCCGCCGATGATGACAACGTCGTTCTGGTCAGATCCTGAAGAGGCGAAGGATTCGCCGTTAACATCGAGACAGGATTGGGAAAGAAGAAAATGCCAAACTTTTTTTCCTTTTAATATTTACCCGTTAACCAATTGCAATCAGCCACGTGTCGTTGCTTATAGGGTGCTCCCGCTCCCTATTATAGAAGCGATTCTCGGATTAAAGCACCATAATTTAGTTTTTTTTTATTTTTTTTGGGCCATATAACAAGAGCAACCCAATAAGCTACACAGCAGTCGAGAAATCTTTAAAGGTCATCAGCAAAAATAAAGAACAATTCTTGGGTTCACCCCTAGGGGTGAACCACTCTTATTCACCCCCTATTAAATAAGGAAACAAATGGTTAATTAAAGAAACAAAATCTGTATATCAATTAATTTTATAATTGTTAATTCTAAATATTATATTATAGTTTTTAATTATAATATCAAAATTCAAATTACTTTTTTATAAACCCAAACCAACAGTTTTTTTTTAATTGTGTAATTTAAATTCTAACCACTCTTTTATAAACCCAAATTGAAATACAATTTTGTTTAATTGTAAAATTTAAACCCTAACTACTCTTTTCTAAACTCAAACCGACATATAATTTTCTTCAGTTGTAAAATCTAAACCCTAACCACTCTTTTATAAACCCAAACCGATATATAAATTTGTTTGATTGTAAAATCTAAATCCTAAACCCTAACCACTTTTTTATAAACCCAAACCGACATATAATTTTGTTTAATTATAAAATCTAAACCCTAACCACTAATTTGTAAACCCAAACCGACATATAATTTTGTTTAATTATAAAATCTAAACCCTAATCACTCTTTTATAAACCCAAACCGACATATATTTGTTTTTAATTGTAAAATCTACACTCTAATCATTTTTTTATAAACCTAAACCGACATAATTTCCTTATTAAAAAATCTACAGAATTTGTTTCCTTAATTTGTTTTGTCTTTTTATTTTAATTTTGATTTATTTTATAAATATGATATATGACATGGCATTTTGTTGTATTTTGATTGGTTAATTAAGAGGGGGTGAATATAAGAGGTTCAAAAATAAATTAATAAAAAATCTAAAAACTGAAAAAAGAGAAAAAAACGTTGCTAGCAGAAGGACTTTTAGAAACGTTGTTATACTGTTATTACACATATGTCAAACATATAGTAATCGTTTCAATAAAAAAAATAAAAAGAAAATTTATAATTAAAATACTATTTTTTTTTAAAGAAACGCATATCGGTGCTAGCGATGGAGATGGCCTAAGAGACTTTTCTCTTTCTTTTTGCATTATTTGGAACTCAAAACAGACAACCAAAATAATAAACAAGGTTTTGGAATAACAAAACTAAACAATTTGAAATTCATTGAAAACAAATATGGGTGACCCCTTTAATATGAGGTCAAATCAATTTTAAATTGAAAGGAATTAAAACATAGAAACATTAAGCCTGATCAAGAACATGAATCGCAAGTACCAAAAAGTTTAATGATTCACTTAACAAAATGATTAATAAGAATTTAAACAAATAGATCATTTAGAAAACCATTGGAAATGAAACTCATAGAAAATGGATGAGAAATCAAAAGCTTTAATGTTCTCCACCTAACTCCCCCCTCTCTGGGTGATCAATTTGATATAAATTCAATTTAATTTCAATATGATAGAAATGAGAACATTAGAAGCTACAAATTTGCAAGTGTTAAGAAGTTAAATGATACACTTGACAAAATAATCAAGGATATTTTAGACAATATATTACAAGAAAATAACATGTTTCCCTACGTTTTTTTCATAGAAAAAATTTGGTAGGAAACTTTCCTACCAAAAACCTTTCCGACTTTCATGAAAATAAGTAAGCATAGCAAATATGAAATAGGAAAAAAATTTCCAACGGAAAGATGTCTGAGACAATCGTAGAAATTGTTACGAAAATCCTATAAACAATTTTGTCATAGGAAATTTTGTACGAATGCGGCAGAAATATGAAACAAAAAAATGTCAAAAGAATTTGTAGTGAAGAGATGGCAAAATTGCAAGCTCATCTGTAATGGCTTGGGAGCTTGGCTGGTGGTGGTATCGACAGGGCTGATGGGATCGGCGTTGGCGCTGGTGCTGCCACGGGTGCGGGGGTTACAACAGGTGGTGCCCCAAATCGTGATGATGTTTTGGCAGACTTGCTAGCTTATGTGTTGGCCCGGCTTCCAGTAGTAATGCTGCCAGCGGCTGGTGTGCAGGTTCCTTTAATGCCGTAAGCGGTTGGTGTACAGGTTCCGATGGTGCCGTCAGTGGTTTGTGGGCAGGCTCGAGCAGTGCAGGCTGTGGTTAGGTTGCAGGCAAGTGTTCAGCCGGAGGCCAATGTTGTGGATGCACACTATGTGCAGATGATGGTGCAGCTACAACATTTGGGTGCATGATACTTCCCTGGAGTTACGGATCCAAGTGTGGCGGATGAGTAGAGGGAGCGGAACTGAAAAAAGAATATAAGAGGTTGCTAGCAAATTTATAATCGTTTCAATAAAAAAAATAAAAAGAAAATTTATAATTAAAATACTATTTTTTTTTAAAGAAACGCATATCGGTGCTAGCGATGGAGATGGCCTAAGAGACTTTTCTCTTTCTTTTTGCATTATTTGGAACTCAAAACAGACAACCAAAATAATAAACAAGGTTTTGGAATAACAAAACTAAACAATTTGAAATTCATTGAAAACAAATATGGGTGACCCCTTTAATATGAGGTCAAATCAATTTTAAATTGAAAGGAATTAAAACATAGAAACATTAAGCCTGATCAAGAACATGAATCGCAAGTACCAAAAAGTTTAATGATTCACTTAACAAAATGATTAATAAGAATTTAAACAAATAGATCATTTAGAAAACCATTGGAAATGAAACTCATAGAAAATGGATGAGAAATCAAAAGCTTTAATGTTCTCCACCTAACTCCCCCCTCTCTGGGTGATCAATTTGATATAAATTCAATTTAATTTCAATATGATAGAAATGAGAACATTAGAAGCTACAAATTTGCAAGTGTTAAGAAGTTAAATGATACACTTGACAAAAAATCAAGGATATTTTAGACAATATATTACAAGAAAATAACATGTTTCCCTACGTTTTTTTCATAGAAAAAATTTGGTAGGAAACTTTCCTACCAAAACCTTTCCGACTTTCATGAAAATAAGTAAGCATAGCAAATATGAAATAGGAAAAAATTTCCAACGGAAAGATGTCTGAGACAATCGTAGAAATTGTTACGAAAATCCTATAAACAATTTTGTCATAGGAAATTTTGTACGAATGCGGCAGAAATATGAAACAAAAAAATGTCAAAAGAATTTGTAGTGAAGAGATGGCAAAATTGCAAGCTCATCTGTAATGGCTTGGGAGCTTGGCTGGTGGTGGTATCGACAGGGCTGATGGGATCGGCGTTGGCGCTGGTGCTGCCACGGGTGCGGGGTTACAACAGGTGGTGCCCCAAATCGTGATGATGTTTTGGCAGACTTGCTAGCTTATGTGTTGGCCCGGCTTCCAGTAGTAATGCTGCCAGCGGCTGGTGTGCAGGTTCCTTTAATGCCGTAAGCGGTTGGTGTACAGGTTCCGATGGTGCCGTCAGTGGTTTGTGGGCAGGCTCGAGCAGTGCAGGCTGTGGTTAGGTTGCAGGCAAGTGTTCAGCCGGAGGCCAATGTTGTGGATGCACACTATGTGCAGATGATGGTGCAGCTACAACATTTGGGTGCATGATACTTCCCTGGAGTTACGGATCCAAGTGTGGCGGATGAGTAGAGGGAGCGGATGGAGGACTTTTCCAAGTTGCTTTGGTGTCCCGACCGGTATCGGGTGGACCTGGCAGCACATTATCTACCTGGTGATGTGCGTGAGTGATGGTGGTCGGTGACGGCCCAGAGAGTACAGCGGGAGATGACTTGAATGGACTTCATGGGTGAGTTCAACACCAAGTACTTCCCGCAGGAGGCGCTTGTTTTCCATGGAGGCGCGATTCTTGGGGTTGACCCAGGGGAACCTTAATATGTTGGAGTTGGACGCGAAGTTCAGTCAGCTTTTGGCGTATGCGGGCCTGTTGTTGGAGCCGGAGTCGGCTCAAGTGTCGAATCAGTGTAGAGTGGGAAGTTACGTTATGAGAGTGGAGCGTTTAGAGACTACAGCTGGGATAGAGGATGACTTGAGAGCATAGGTGGTGGTGGTCAGTCCTCCAGTACACTCGAAGCAAACTCAGCCGCATTCTGTTCAGAAAGCCTGCACAAGGGCAGAAGAGGTGATCGATACGATGCAGAGGGCGGGTTCTAGTGATGCAGGATGCTTCGGGGGTGGTAGTTTGGAGCACAGCATGGCGAATTGTCCGTAGAGTAGAAATCAGCCAGTACCGCTGATGACTCAGATGTGTTACCACTACAAAGAGGCAGGACATCATAGATCAGCGTGTCCCAAGCTACATCCAATGACTGTGGCGGTGATGTAGCCAGGAGTGCAGCATATTGGACAGACAGTGTTGCCATTACCAGCGGCACCGCTTGTGTACTTGACCATGGAAACGGGAGGAACCAGTGCCAAGGCGATTACGGGTATAATTCTACCTTGGCTTTGTGGTTTATGTCAGTTTTGGATATTAATATTGCATGTGATGAACGCTAGGGTTCTTAGTGCATAAGGTTTATGTAGGGACGTTATTGGTGGGAGGACCTTTGTCTCATGTGTTCTTTGATTTTGGAGCAATTCGTTGCTTCATTACCCTGAAATGTGCTGAGAGCAGCAACATTTGTGGAGATCTTGAAGAGCAGTTCATGGCTATTAAGGTTGCTAGAGGTGGGTTGATCCAGGTCTATGGATGGGCGAGATGTATGGATTTTTAGGTGGCTGGGGAGTCGAGGCCTGCTGATATGGTTATCAGTCTAGTTGGAGTTGTATGATATTAAATTGGGCATGGAGTGGTTGCATTGTATTAAGTACATCTCGATTTTTATCGGGGTAGAGTTGCATTTGAGCGGCTTGGAGGGAAGCGTTTGGTTTATCAGGGAGTTAGGCTGACTTCAGGAAGTCTAGTTATCTCAGCTGTGCAGGCAGAGAAGGTGATCAAGAAGGATCGAGAGGCGTACATGTCTACTATTTTTATGTTGGAGTCTGTAGGGCTGTTTGATGTTGGTGGGAATCCTATGGTTCGGGAGTTTGATGATGTATTTAAGTTTTATAGGGGTTACCACCATCTTGGTCTGATCCATTCACGATTGAGTTGGAACAAGGAACGACACCTTTGTTTAAGGCCCCCTACAGGATTGTTCAGGCAGAGATGGCAGAGCTGAAAAAGCAGTTGAGAATTTGTTGGGCAATGGATTCATTCGTCCTAGCACTTTACCGTGGGGAGTGTCGGTGATGTTTTTTAAGAAGAAAGACGTGACTTTCTGCTTGTGCATAGATTATCGGGGTCTGAACTGGGTCACTGCAAAGAATAAGTATCATCTTCCGCGGATTGATGAGTTGTAGGATCAGTTGAGGGATGCTACTTGGTTCTCCAAGATTGACATGGCGTCAATTATCATCATATTTCGATAGACGACGTGGACGTCAGAAAGACGGCTTTCAGGATGAGATATGAGCACTGCGAATATGTGGTGATACCCTTGGGTTTGACTAATGCGCTAGCTGCGTTTATGAGGTTGATGAATAGTGTGTTTCAGTATTTTTTGGATGAGTCTGTCATCATCTTCATCGACGACATCCTGGTGTTTCCAAGAGTCCTGAGGAGAATGAGATTCATTTGTGGGTAGTTCTGAGGAAGCTGTAGGAGTAGAAGGTGTTCGCTAAGCTAAGCAAGTGTAGTTTGTAGAGAGGGAGATAGGTTTTTTTGGGTCACTTTGATTGTGCAGAGGGAGTTTCTGTTAATCCAGAGAAGATTGAGGTTATCAGAGTTTTGCCTACACTAAGTAATGCCACCGAGATCAGGAGTTTTCTTAGATTGACAGGGTTTTAAAGGAATTTTGTGAGGGGTTTTGCGAGTTTGGTGTAGCCGATGACTAAGCTGATGGGGAAGGACGTTCCTTTTGTGTGGTCACCAGAGTGTGAGGCGGCTTTTGCAAGCCTGAAGCATCTATTTACGTGGTGTATACAGATGCTTACAGAGTTGGTTTGGGATGTGTGCTAATGCACGAGGGCAAGGTTATTGCCTATGCTTCACGGCAGTTGCGGAAGCATGAGGCCAACTATACTACTTATGACTTGGATATGACAGTTATGGTTTTTGTTTTAAAGATTTGGAGGTCTTATCTTTATGGCAGGAAGGTACATGTGTACACAGATCATGAAAGCCTTAAATATATCTTCACTCAGTCTAAGCTAAATTTGAGGCAGAGGCGGTGGATGCATTTGGAAACAGATTATGATCTTGATATAGCTTATCTCCTCGATAAAGCTACCTTGGTGGCAGATGCTCTGAGCAAGAAGCAGGCGGCTTCTGCTCGGGAGCATGTTATGGAGTCGTTGGTGGGTGCGGTTTGTACTTCAAGGTTGTGTGCTATCTCAAAAGAGCCATTGGGTTTTGAGGCAGCTGATAGAGCAGATCTTCTGAGTAGAGTTCGGTTGGCTCAGAAGAGTGATGTGATGCTGGTGAATGCCTCTAAGGATGTAGGGTCTGAGTATCAGGTCTCTGCTAATGGGACTATCCTTGTGCATGGTCAGGTTTGTGTACCCAAGGAAGAGGGTCTGAGGCAGGAGATACTGAGATAAGCTCATTTAAGCAAGTCCTCTGTTCATCCAAGAGCGATTAAGATGTACCGTGACCTCAAACGGTATTAACAGTGGGTCGGGATAAAGATGGATGTCGCTAGCTGGGTCGCGAGGTGTGATACCTGCCAACTAGTAAAGACTTAGCATCATGTGTCGGGTGGCCTGTTGCAAAGTTTACCCATTCCAAAGTGGAAGTGGGATATGATCACAATGGGCTTTGTGGTTGGTTTGCCTTTTTTTGCGGACATGTGGATGCTATTTGGGTAATTGTGGATCGTCTGACCAAGTCTGCACATTTCTGGCCATTAAAAAGACTGATGGAGCGACAGTTTTGGCTAAGAAATATGTGAAGGAGATAGTGAGATTGCATGTTGTGCTTGTGAGTATAGTATCATAGAGATTTGGAGTCCACTTTGGCGTTCTGGAAGACGTTTCAGGCAGAGTTGGGCAATTAGGTACAGATGAGTACTGCTTACCATCCTTGGAAAAATGGGCAGTAAGAGAGGACGATTGAGACTTTGGAGGATTTGCTGAGGATGTGTGTGCTGGACTGGGGTGGTCAATGGGCTGATCATCTGAACCTGGTAGAGTTTTCTTACAATAACAGCTATCAGGCGAGTATGGAGGCCATGTCGTACACCATTATGTTGGACTCAGGTGGGGGAGAGGAGCATATTGGATGCGAGCTTTGTTCAGGAGACCACGGAGAAGATCCGAGTGGTCAAGTTGTACATGAAGGAGGCTCAGGATTGGTAGATGAGTTATGCTGATCAGAGGAGGAAGGACATTGAGTTTCAGGTTAGATACAGAGTGTACCTCAAGATGGCCATGTTGCAAGGTCCAAACAGGTTGCTGACAGAGACTAAGTTGTGTCCAAAGTACATTGATTTATTCAGAGTGGTTGAGCAGGTGGGACCGGTTGCATATAGGCTGTAATTGCCTGAGGTTATGCATGCCTACCACAAGGTGTTCCATGTGTCGATGCTGAGGAATTGTTTTCTCAAGGATGATGAATTGTTGGCTAAGATTGTTGTAGATCTTCAGCCCAACATAACTCTTGAGGCGAGGCCAGTGAGGGTTCTCAAGAGGTGGATCAAGGAACTTCGGCGGAAGAAGATTCATTTGATGAGAGTTGAGTAGGATTGTGATGGAATGTTGGAGGAGACTTGGAGCCAAAGGCGAGGATGAATGCAAGGTTCAAGAAGTGGTTCGAAAAGCAGGTCGAGGCTTGAGTTTGTCTATCCTTGGTTTCTAGTTTTGTTTTGTTTGCTTGCTGCCGATGTATCTTCTTTTTCATTATGTATTCTCGTTGAGGTTGTAACGATTATGACATTTTATGATTAATAAGATGGGTGTTTCTTTATTTGACTAGTGTTGTCATGGAAAAGGAAATAGCTCGGGGTTTCTATAAATGGAAAATTTTCATAACTAGAAAATGCTAAAACTAAAAAGATTTCTGGGAGTTAGAATTTTGCTACTTTTGGAAGGTGTTGTGATCTTTCTGATGATCCTTAACGATGTTTGCTTGGATGGCAGTTTAGTGACGTTTTGTACCCTGGCGGTGATCATGGTGATGCTTGTCAGTGGTAGTGGACTTAATGATATTTTGTACCATGGCGGTGGTCTTGGTGTCGCTTGCTAGTGGTAGTGTTCTTGGTGACGCTTGATACCTTGGTGGTAGTCTTGGTGACGCCAGATACCATAGTGGCGGTTCCGGTGACGTTTGTTTGGCCTTGGTGGCGGTTCTTTTGGAAATTGTTTGGCCTTGGTGGCGGTTCTTTTTTACATTTGTGTGGTCTTGGTGGTGGTCCTTTTGGACATTTTTTGCCTTGGTGGCGGTCCGTTTGGACGTTTGTGTGGGCTTAGTGGCGGTCCTACGGGACATTTATGTAGACTTGTGATTTTTTTTGGCCTTCGTGGCGGGTCTTGTGGCGATTGTTGGCTGTAGGACATTGTGATGTTCCTGCTTGAGCCGCAGAGATAGTATTGGTCAGTGTGGTACTCGGTCAATATCAGAATTATTGCTCTAGAGATATGAGATCTCGAACAACTCATGAGGGAACGGTTAGGTTCCTATGTAACGTTATCTCGAAGGATTTTGTGCCTTGAGGATATAATTGGTATATTGACTTCGAGTGACGATCTGAATATGCGCTATAGAGTGATAGCCCGAGAGCGAGATAGACTTCTTGGATATCGTAGCTTATTGGCCGAGGCCTGATAGCAAGTCGGTAAGACTCGAGGGTCGAGACATGAGAGTGGGGTAGATGCATGAGTTGAGAGAGAAAAATATCAAAGACGTGGGTTATTGACCAGATAGAGTCATCATGGATTAGTCGGAGGATGTGCGGGTCATATTGTTGGATGCATGGAAGATCCTTGACTGTTGGTCATGGTGATAGATTTGAGGACGAATCTATACTGATGGAGGAGAGTTGTAACACCCGCGAACCGGATTTTCGGATCGTGAATCGATCGATGTCAGGAAAGGGCATTGATTGATGCTCGTAGTTGGTTCATGTGCATGTTAATTCTAATGTCTCCTTTTTAGCACGGTTTAAAAGGACAACTCTAGGGTTTGTATATAAGGTTGAAGTCTACGCCCTAGAGCTTTTGTTAGCCGTTTTGTCGTTCTAAACACTTGAAAGAAGATTTTTCTCTCTTAAAAGTTCTTGTGAGCGTTCCTGAAGAGTTCTAAGCCGTTTTTAGGTAGATCTGTTTTTGGAGTGGAGATATGTGGCTAAGGACATGGTGGAAAGCTTGTTTTGGTGTGATTATCGTCGGTTTGGTTTAGAATCTTCTGGTTTCAATGGATAGTGCGGGACCATGACTTATCTAAGCAATTAGATGTGTGTTTTGTGTGTTTGATTTCTTGTGTACTTGTTTGTGAGTGTTTGTCGTGGTGTTCATGGCCTGTTGAGGGCGTATTTGGCATCATGGATGTTGCAGCGACGATTGGAGCCGAGAGAAGTTGAGAGAGATCGTGTTCATAGATGATCTGTGCGACTACATCGATCAATGCCAGGAGGGTGTTGGTTGACGCAGCTAGGGATTTGGTGGAGACGTGAGGTTGCATCAATCAATGCAAGAAGTGCATTGGTCGATGCAAAGGCATTGCATCGATCGATGAAAAGAGTGTGTCAGTTGATGCAAGCGCTCAGTGACGAGCGTGACGACGAGGAGTGTCGATCGACGCATGTCTTCAGAGTTGTCTAGTTGATTGTGCATTGATTGTGTTTATCTTTTTGCTTGTGTGTATAGCCCAATAGATGGGAGGATCGCGTCACTGAGTATTTGTGATAATACTCACGCATCTTTATTGTTGTTCGTGGTGCAAGTAAAGGCAAAGTGTGATCCTGGAATCAAGGCAAAGAAGAGGAGGATTTTCTTAAGGCTTGGTTGTTGTTCTATGCTGTTGTTAGGTTGGTAGAATGGAACGATGTGGTCTAGAACGGTTGTTTAGGTTTCTGGTTCATTGTTTGATGACTTTGTTAATGTTATTGGCAATGTTGGATAATTGCTATTGTTTTATTGGATTAATGGTATTGGTTTATGTTATCCGCTGATTGTATTGTTTGGGGCTAGGTTGTTAGTGAGTATGGGATCAATAGATATTAGTGTATAAAAAAAACGGGTTGGGTTGTTTCATCAACTAGTTGGGTGAAGTAGTTGTTACTGTTAGATAGGTCCTCAACAATCCGAAGGAAAACATTTTTTCGCATCCGGTATCATCGACGAATCATGGCATCGTCATATGTAGGTTGCTCTGTAAAGTAATCGTCAATCAGTCTTTTGTTCGTGGCTACATGGTCTCTATTAAAGTATTTTCTCTTTACAAGCTTGATAGTGTTCCTCTATTTTGTTGTGACGCTCTGTAAACCTGTTCACGATATATTTCTCTTCAATTTTGGACTGCATTTTGTAAGCCTAAATATCAAAAGGAAATTTGGATGGATCCATTGATATTTTTTAGTAAGATGAGATTTCCGTTATTAATATATAAATGGAATATTGAGTTTTCATTTGTAAGAAATTGAGTGGTAAATGGATATGGATTAGATTCTCTCATTTGGATATGCATTAGATTCTCTCATAAAACCTGAAAGTCACTGATTATATTGTTGGAGAAAGAGTCAAACACACATTATTAAAGAAAAAAAAACACATATTATTAAAACAAAAAGAGACATATACGCATTATTAAAGCATATAGAGACAAAAACACATTATTAAAACAGGAAAAAAACATAAACACAATATTAAAGCAGAAAGAGACATACACACAATATTAAAGCAAAAAGAGACAAACGCTTAATGTTAAAGTAGAAAAAATACATAACCAAACTAGATACTTAGACAATAGTTAATTTCCAAAAAGATTGTGGTTCAACATCTCTAACCGCTCTTTACTCTGGCCATCAAGGTACTCTTTTTCACTTAGCTTCAGAAACATCTTCATCTTCTTAGCTTCAGTTCTTTCTTTCATTAATTGGTTTGCCTCCTCTTACATCATGGTTATTTTGTCCAATTTTTCTAACTCTTGCTCTTTGAATTGTCTGAATTCATTACACTCTTCGTTGACCACTTCCAAAGCTGCCCCCTTACCTTTCTTTTTCCCTTTTTTAGTTGCATCTCTCCCCATTGGACTAACATTAAATCTACAAAACTGAAATTATTTGCATCACTCTCATGGGATCTCTTAAATCAACTGATTCCAGAGCCAATACTTTCACATACCATAATGTGGTTGATCAAGAACAGTGTGTCATTTTGACATTAAATTAAAATGATCTTTAGTAGCACTTGAATATAATTCATGTGATTTTGCCAATAAATCATTGTCCAATCACCCGCTTTGTTGTACACGTTTGGCGTTATTATAAGCGCTAGTCCATTTTCCTAGTTTTTGGTTCATGTAGTTATAATGATTTTTGTATGAAACTCCATCGTGGAGGGGATGAAATGAGAAATGTTCATTACAATAATCATCAGTTTTACTCTAATAAGCTTCAATTTTTTGGTTTTTGTCAACAATACGATCTGTTTCATATTTTAATCCACCCAATCAATAACATCATATTTTCTATGTGGTTCATTTGGAGCTTTTCCCGCGAGTTAGGGTTGAATCTTCTGTATCTGGAGTGGCTTTATTACCACCGTTCATATCATCGAAAGCCATTTGTGTAAAAAATCCAAAAAATTCATTTACTCCAACATTTGAAACATTACCCACTGGAATAGAAGATTTAGAAGGTGTTTTATAGGCCTGGGCAAAATACCCGGATCCGAAGATCTGATCCAAACCCGATCCAAAAAACCCGATCCGAACCCGTATCCAAAATTGTAAAATACCTGAAATGGTTCTAAATCTCTAAATCCGAAAACCCGAACCCGTACCCGATCCGAACCGAAATCCGAACGGGTATCCGAATATATCCATATTATTAATATATAGTAGTAATATATTAGTAATACTTATAATTTTAATAATAAAAGTGTCCAAAATATTCAGATTTTTAGATATTTTCGATAATTTGAAGTATTTAAACTGTTTATTAGTAAACTTGGGTTAAAAATACTCTAAATTTTTAGATATATTGTGTATTAGTGAATAATTTAGACTAAATTAGATACTAGAATTTTGAGTTTTGTGAACTTCGGGTAATCCGAATCAAAACCCGAAATACCCGAACCGAATCCGATCCGAACCCAAAATTTAGAAATACCCGAACGGGTCCTATACATCTAAATCCGAAAACCCGAAACCAATCGGAATCCGATCCGAATCCGAATGGGTACCCGAATGTCCAGACCTACTGTTTTAGATGGATATGACATCATTGATCCAAAATACATATAGAGGATAGCTTGGAACAGCTGACATCATGAAAATTTTTGGTGAAACCCCTTAATTTGGTATATTTTAGAGTTGATGGGTAGATTGGTTTTGAAATTGATAATTGTTGGGATTTGGGTAGTTGAACAGATTACTAGAATAATTTTTGGTGTTAAAAAGATTATTATTGGGATCCATTTAACAAAAAAAAAATGGTTTAAATAAATAAAAAGAGTTGATCAGAAGATAATTGAAAAGTTATAGTGAAAAATGAAAATTTTTTCCTATGTCCAAATGAAACGAGACTAGTATGTATATATAGATCTTAAAAAATGATGAGTTTTTGTATAAAGATCTTTAAAAAAAAAATCGATTATTACAAAATAATTGGGAGGAGACAACAAAACACAAAAACATGTATAACCAATAGAAAAACAACAGATATCTAGTAGTCACACCTTGCCACTTGACATCAAATGTCTCATTTCTTTTGTATTCAAGGTGTTAAATGTATTCATGTGGAGTTTTATATCATTAAATATTTTGGTTGGAAACATACAAATTAAGAGTTAAATCGCATTTTCAACTTCCAATTTGACACATGCATTATTTCAAATTCAAGATTTATCATACTTTTAGCTTTTTATACAAGCCAAATTTTTTTTAATGTAAACATAATATCTATGAGAAAAGAATAATGATGAGATATGTTAGAAAGGAAAAAAATGACCTAATATAATGAATAGACAAATGATTAAATACAAAAGTTAAATGATTAATGTGATGGATGAAAGATTAATTTAAACAAAATAAAATAATATATTTCAATTAACACTTTTATAGTTTAAAATTTTAAAAAGAAATCAGATTTCCATTTATAGTTTATACTTAAATCATGGTTTTGGTCTTGTGCATTGAGGGTTTCTCAACTAAATTCTCACCAATTAAAAAATAAAAAGTAATAAAATAGTAGGAGAGAAAATGAGAAACATTTCTCAAAGATTCTCATTTGAGAAATTTAGAGAAACTGTTTTGGACACATGGCTAATTTAAATTAGTTATAATTTCTGATTTATTATTTAAATAAATAATAATTTTATATAAAAATGGTTAAAATACAATATTTTGAGAAACTCACTTAATATTCACCAATGCAGATGCTTTTAGTATGTGCAGATGAGTATAATTTAAGAGACAATGGTTCTCCCTTTTTTCTCTATATATGTTCAGAGCCGGCCGAGAGGCCAGGCTGATGAAGCATCAGATTGTGGCCCTCTAAAATATAAAGAAAATTCAGCCTCTTTTTTGTCAAATGTATCTCTGGTCTGGTGGTATAAGAAGTAGTGCTGTGGACTCATATGTCATGAGTTCAACCCGTTTATGTGTTCATTTTTCTTTTTTTCTGTTTTTTCACACAATAAGTAAATTAAGCCTATTTTTTTTCTTAGATTTTGGCTTCCGACAAGTTAGCGACGGCTCTGTATATGTTATATGGGTCCAATCAGTTTCAATATCAAAGGAACGAGGACATGAGAAGCATTAAGACTAATCACGAAGATGAACTGTAAGTTCTAAAAAGTTTAGTGATACGTTGAAAAAAAAAAGTTTAGTGATACATTTAATTCAATAATATAGAAAGCTTAAATAGTTTAGTGATACGTTGAAAAAAAAAAAGTTTAGTGATACATTTAATTTATTGTCTTGGTAAAACGTGATTCTTGGAAACTCTCAATAGTAAAGCTTTTAATTTGTTTTTTGTCTTGGTTGTTTGAAAACAACTTATATTTTGAAACAAAAAAAAAATTTCCAAAACAACTTACATTTTAAAACAGAAGGAGTAAGAAATCTATTGAAAATGTTGTTTATTAAGTCGAGCTTGTTTTTATGTTTTATATAATGATCAAGATCCAAATGCTGTTTTTCATTTATGGCTAGAAAAATGATGAAAATGTTTATCAAAAATCTTTTCAAAGTCATCATTATGAAAAAAATAAGAGTAAAATCAGCTTTTCAATCTCTAGTATATCTCTAGTATGATTTAAGCATTATTTTTAATTTATTTATTCTTCCAAAACTCATTATTACTTTAAATTTTTATACAAACTCATTATTGCACCACCATTCACTCAAATTCTAAAAGTTACTCCATTCTCATACCACAAATCTTACACTACATTCGAGTCCTTATTGTAAAGATGATATTCACCAAAAACATTTTCAAGAAGTGACTTTGATTAGTAACAAAAAAAAAAAAAAAAAAAAAAAAACTGTTGTTGTTAATTTTGTATTTCAATTTCGGAAACAAAGCGACACTGCCCTCTTTGGAGCATGACTAACAACTTTTGCTAAACCAGTACATTACGCATTCGTACGTGTTAGTGTATTTGCTTTATGCCATTACTCTTTATAATATACTTTAACTTAAGAGACCACAATGGTTCTCCCTCTTTCTCTCTTACATTATTTGATATGATCATGATGAGATCGAAGGAACGGGGACATTAGAAATAAAATATTAAGACTAATCAAGAATATGTATTGCAAGTTCCAAAAAGTTGAATGATACATTTAATTAGATGGTATAGAGAAATTAAATAAGAAAAAATATATTGGGAATAACATCTATCAAACCTAGTTTTTATTTTATTTTTATAGCAAGTTCAAAACATCATGAATAGTTATTTTCCATTTATGATTAGAAAAAGACGAAAATGTATATTAAAAGTCTTTTCAAAATCATCATTATGGGAAAAAGTAATAGTTTAATCACCTTTTCAACTTCCAATATGATTTAAACATTATTTTTAATGAATTTCTTCATCTAAAAATTATTATTGCTTTTAATTTTTTATACATACTAATATTTCTTTGATTCTAATAGCAATTTTCAAAAATCATCCAACTTCTTTAACTAAATATATAATATCAGAATAATAAACAAACGAAAAAAACTATTTGATATGTTGAAAATAAAATAAATTACAATTAAAAAAAACAAAAAATTGATATGGTGGATGATCAGATAAATAACGATATTAAAGGAAAATAAATGAAACCAGATAAATATACAATACTAATGTGCTTAAACAGAGAAAATTGATTAATGTATTAGATGAAAGACTAGACTAAATTGTACTCCTTGTTACATAATATATATGGTGTTTTTAACTTGTAATATAAAGTTAATTATCTTTTATTGGATTATGAAAGGACCGACCTTTTTTTTTTTAAAAGAAAAATAATAAATATAATAAATAATTAAACTACAATTAGTGGTCTCATACCCACTAGCCACCTAACCACAATTACAACCAACAGCGGAATAACCAATCTCAATATCCAATAAATAACCAGTAATATAACCAATAAATATAACATCAACAATATCCAATAATCAAATGACAGGAAACATAGAACCAGCAACATAGCAATGTTCTAATGACCCAACTCTAACAACCTAGAAATGCCAGACAACATCAAACTGAGTCCCTAGAACATCCTCCTCTTCATTGCCTTGATTCCACGATCACACTTTGCCTTTACCTTCACCACAAACACATATTGCAATGCATGAGTATTTTATAAACACTCAGTAATGCAATCCTCCCATCTACTGGGCTATACACACAAGCAATAGAGTCATCTCTAACCATCAAACAACAATCAGCAAACAATAATTAACAAACCAGGACTCTGCATCGACCGACACCAACATGCATCGACCGACACCAACTGGAGGTTGCGTCGACCGACGCAAGATCTGCGTCGACCGATGCAAGGTTAACTTGCATCGACCGATGCTCCCAATGCATCGACCGACGCATGCTCGACATAACATGAAAACCCTAGAGTTTACGCGCCGTCCTCGCATCTGCATTGATTGACGCACAAAGTGCATCGACCGATGCAATGTCGAGCATCGTTTTTCTCTGAAGCTTCTCGCCGGATCTTCGTTCCTACAACCACAAAACTCGATCCCAAGCCACAAGAAAGCTTCCTAACGTCCATAGCAACAATCTAACAAGTCTAACATCACACAACAAGCATATTAAAGAGTTCTCTAGCTTAGATAAGCCATGGTCCTGCACTTACCTTTGCCAAGACGAATCTGAACCTAAACACAAGAACAAAACGCTCCTAGGAAGCTCCTACAACGTTCTAAACCTCAGATCTCACCAAGAAACGCCACAAATCACCCAAAATCTCCAAAACTTCTCAAGAACTTTTTCTCTCTTTCGTTCTCTCTCAAAAACGGCCACAACACCACGAATGAGACAAAAATCGTGTTAAGGGTTTTCCTTCACCCAAAATGCAGCGTTTGACTTAAGTCAAAACGCAAGAACTTGACCTTGCATCGACCGATGCAACTCCCAAACCGGGATTTCGGTTCACGGATGTTACAATTCTCCCCCACCAATCTAGATTCGTCCTCGAATCTCGAACAACCATCAGCCAGGGACTCCCGTGCAACCGTCCCCACGGCCCGCACTCCTCCGACCGATCTACAGAAGGTCACCTCTAGGCGATAGACTCACGCTCCAGGCGTTATTTGCTCTCGACTTTTTGGACTTTCCTCTACTCATAGGCCTAAACCTTGAGTTTTTATTGGCTCCTCATCAGACCTAAGTCTGCATGCCAAATGTTGGCTCCTCATCGGGCCTAAACCCGCATGCCATAAAATATATATGGGAAAATCCAAAACTCGTCTCTCGGGTTGCCACCCTACAGCGCGCCCCCGGATCGTCATCCGAAGTCGATATACCAACCATATTCCCAAGCCACAAAGTCTCTGAATGTGGCAGTACTAGAGAACCTAAGTCCTCCAAGAACCGCGAGCAAACAATTCTGAACACGTCTGAGTCGTATCCCTATCCAGGTTTCCTTCCTGTGGCTCGCGTAAAACATCTCAATGTCCTACTAACCACATATCCCCTACTGGAATACCTCATGACCACACAAGGATCATATACATGCCACAAGGGCCGCCACTAAGGCCAAACAAAATGCCCTAAAGAGGACCGCCACTAAGGCCAAACAAAATGTCCTAAAGAGGACCGCCACCAAGGCCAAACAAATGTCCTAAAGAGGACCGCCACCAAGGCCAAACAAATGTCCTAAAGAGGACCGCCACCAAGGCCAAACAAATGTCCTAAAGAGGACCGCCACCAAGGCCACTCGTCCCGAAGGACCGTCACAAAGACCATCTGTCCCGAAGGACCGTCACAAAGACCATCTATCCCGAAGGACCGTCACAAAGACACTCTGGCTAAACAGCCCGACACAAAGGCCACGCAATTGGCTAAACAGCCCGCCACAAAGGCCACACAATGGCTAAATAGTCCGCCACAAAGGCCACCCACGGCTAAAAAGCCCGCCACAAAGGCCATACACGGCTAAACAGCCCGCCACAAAGGCCACACAATGTCTAAAAAGACAGCCACACCCGGGCACACTAACTCGAAAGTCTGCCACTAAGGCCACACAAGCCCTCCAAGGCTCTCCACCGCTAAAATGGACAAATTCTAACTCCCATAAAACTTTCCATATTTAGCACTTTCCATTTTTGGAAACTTCTATCTCCGGAAACTTTCCTCCAAAAACCCCGCCTCACGGAAACTTTGTACTCCGAGCACCACCTCATCTTGTTACTGAGTCGCACAACCAACCACCCCAAGCGACCGAGTAAACAAGAGAGATGGGCTGGAATACTCCATTCCTGCTCCAGCCACAGATTACATATGGGACCGAGCTAGACAAGTTCAAGTTGCGGCTTGCTTCTCATACCACTTCTTAAACCTTGCCTTCATCTTCGCCTCAGGCTCCCTAGTCTGCTCTTGAACACCATCACAGTCCCACAGGACACTCATCAAAAGAATCTTCTTCTTCCAAAGTTCCTTGATCCTCCTCTCGAGAACCCTCACTGGTCTCGCCTCCAATGTCATGTTAGGCTGAAAATCCTCAGGAATCTTAGCCAACACCTGCTCACCCTCACGACGACACTTCCGCAACATAGACACATGGAAAACCTTATGGAATGCACGCATAACCTCAGGTAACTCCAGCCTATATGCAACTGGTCCAACCCGCTCAATCACTCTGAATGGACCCATATACCTCGGACTCAACTTAGTCTCTGACAATGACCTGTTCGGACCCCGCAACATGGCCATCTTGAGGTACACTAAGTCTCCTACCTGAAACTCAAGATCTCTCCTCCTCCTATCCGCATAACTCCTCTGTCTATCCTGAGCCTCCTTCATGTTCAGCTTTAGACCCCGAATCTTCGCTGAGGTCTCCTGATCTAAACTAGCAACAAACATGCTCCTCTCCCCCACCTGAGTCCAGCATAATGGTGTACGACATGGTCTCCCATAAAAAGCCTCATAAGAGCCATCTTAATACTCGCCTGATAGCTGTTGTTGTAAGCAAATTCTACCAGGTTCAGGTGATCTGCCCAATGGCCACCCCAATCCAACACACACATCCTCAGCAAATCCTCCAACGTCTGGATCGTCCTCTCAGACTGTCCATCTGTCTGGGGATGATAAGCTGTACTCATATGCACCTTAGTGCCCATCTCTGCCTAAAATGCCTTCCAGAACACTGAAGTGAACTTATAATCCCTGTCAGACACAATGCTCGCTGGCACCCCATGCAATCTCACTATCTCTCTCACATACTTTTTAGCCAAGACCGCTGCTCCATCAGTCTTCTTAATGGCCAGAAAATGTGCTAACTTAGTCAACCGGTCCACGATGACCCAAATAGCATCAAAAGTCCGTGACACTGGCAATCCTACCACAAAATCCATGGTGATCATGTCCCACTTCCACTCAGGAATGGGTAAACTTTTCAGCAACCCGCCAGTAACTTGATGCTCAGCCTTCACTAACTGACACACATCGTACCTCATGACCCAACTAGCTACATCCTTCTTCATCCCGACCCAGTGATAGTACCTCTTGAGATCACAGTACATCTTAGACGCTCCTGAATGAATAGAAAACCTGCTCGCATGAGCCTCTCTCAGGATCTCCTGCCTAAACTCCTCATCCTTGGGCACACAAACCTGACCATGCACCAAGATAGTACCATTAACTGCGACCTGATACTCTGAATCAACATCCTTTGAGGCATTCACCAGCCGCAAATCTTTCTCCAGAGCCAACCGCACTCTACTCAGAAGATCTGCTCTATCAGCTGTTTCCAAACCCAATGGTTCCTGTGAAACAGCACACAACCCCAACGCACTGATCTCTCCTGCCAGAGACTCCATCTCCTGCTCCGGCAAAGCCAACACTGGCGTAGTAGTCAACATCTCCTTCAGGCTTGCAAAACTCTCTACTCACTCCTGTGACCAAACAAAAGGAACATCCTTCCCTATCAACTTAGTCATCGGACGTGCCTTGCTTACAAAACCCTGCAAAACTCTCCTGTAGTAACCTGCCAACCCAAGGAAAACTCCTGATCTCAGTGGCATTCTGCAGTCTAGGCCAATCCCTGATAGTCTGAATCTTCTCCGGATTTACAGAAACCCCCTCTGCAGAAACAATATGACCCAGAAAACCCATCTCACGCTGCCAAAAACTACACTTGCTCAACTTGGCAAACAACTTCTGCTCCCGCAGATTCTCCAGAACTGCCCTCAAATGAACTGTATGCTCCTCAGGACTTTTAAAACTTGAGATCCTGACCACGTGGAATGTAGACATCAGAATGTCCGCCATAGTACCCACGACGAATATCGTCGATAAAAATGATGACAGACACATCCAGAAACTCCTGAAACACGTTGTTTATCAATCTCATAAACGCTGCTGGCGCGTTAGTCAACCCGAACGACATCACCACAAACTCATAATGCCCATACCTCGTCCTGAAAGCAGCCTTCCTCACATCTGCCTCATCTATCGGTATCTGATGATAACCCGACGCCAAATCTACCTTAGAGAACCAAGTAACACCTCTCAACTGATCCAACAACTCATCAATCCTAGGAAGAGGATACTTTTTCTTCACAGTGACCCGGTTCAAACCCCGATAATCCATGCACAAGCGGTAACTCCCATCCTCCTTCTTAATAAATAACACCGGTGCTCTCCACGATGATACACTAGAACGTATGAATCCCTTGCTCCATAAATCCTCTAGCTGCTTCCTCAGCTTAACTAAACAAATACGTAAGTATGTCGACATCCACTCGCCGCCACCTGAATAACAACCCTCTTGTTCGTCTAAGAAACTCTAGTAACTTGCCACTTAGGGAAACTTCCACAAGATAACTTATTCCATAAATAGCTTTTCCACTCGGCAATTCTCCACAGTAAATCATCAATACGAGCGTAATAAAACAAACAAGTACCATACGTTTGGATATTCTGATTCACCGCGACAAATGCTTTGCATGCCGCTAACTCAATCTTGACTTATTCCCTCCAACAAGCTTACCAAAACCTTGAATCTAGCAACCCTGTCCATCTCCAATGAACTTCATCCAGCATCGTCGCAACGATTAGTTTTTCCTGCCATGAAGGCTTCTCGTGAACTTATGTATCTGGCAAACATGCCTTTTCCGGCTCAAACCTGCTGTAACTCCCCTTCCCAGGACTCCAGCACCACCGACCTCACAATCCTGGCGTACAGCCAAAAATTCATAACCGCTCTGGTCATAAAACCCTGACCCATTGGTCAACACATCTAAAACCCGAGATTAAACCGCCGTCAATCTCTCGAGGTCTACATTCAATCATTATGTTTATACTCACGTCCTAGGCATTGCTTGCTCCCAACTCCTCCACCCTTAGGTCGCAACCTTCGAGCCATACCAATCTCACTCTCAGACCAGCGTCTTCGAGTTATACCGTCTCACTCTTGGACCACAATCCTCAAGATCTCGGTATCAGGGTAAATACTCATCCCCTCTGCTACTCTTGGAGCCCTCAGCCCCTCGAGCTATCGGTATTCAAGGGAATCACCATCCCCCTCAGGAGCAACAATCCCTAACGACTATAAACATCTCCCGACACAAAGTACCTTCTGTGGTCTGAGTATAACATTGCAATGTTATACCTGCCCACTCAACTTCCAATATCCAACTTGATTAACCCCAAACAGAGAAATATCTGCTCCAACTGCATATGTCCACCTATCCGCCTCTTTAGGCCCGATACCCCTTAAGATTAATCTCATACCGATTATCTACAACCGCTCCATCCTCCTAACATAAGAAGGAAAAACCTCAACATCCACAGCCCTCGGCTGCACCCCGCCACATGCGGTACAACTGGAGCCTGCACTGGTACCCCTCTCGGTAACCGCTCCAACAGCACGCCAATAGATCCGCCAAGCGATCATCTCGACCCTGGGCTCCACCTGCTGCAACCCCACATCTGGGTTCCCAGCACCCCCGACATTCACACCGGCTAACCCTCTCTGGTCCCTCCTGATACGCTTGCGACCCTCTGACGTACCACCTCGTGGAACTCTGGACCACACGCTCGCTGGCCTCGGGACCCGCCCGACCATGACCACGACCATGTCCTCGTCCACGACCAACAAATCAAACCCCTTTAACCACTGCACTTCCAAGAACAGAGGCTAACAAGCAATCTTAACATAACACAACAACACAAAAACATAAACTCACCGTGGAATCACACAGTCGGCTCGAAGAGGATGTTCTAGGACTACATGCCACACACAATTGACTAAATCACAAAATCAATCAAAGCATGCAATCCCAAAAATCTACAACAGAAACCTAGTGAACCCAAACCTAGAACCGTAAGGGCTCTGATACCAAAATGAAAGGACCGACCTTTTTTTTAAAAAATAATAAATAATAAATATAATAAATAATTAAACTACAATTAGTGGTCCCATACCCACTAGCCACCTAACCACAATCACAACCAACAGCGGAATAACCAATCTCAGTATCCAATAAATAACCAGTAATATAACCAATAAATATAACATCAACAATATCCAATAATCAAATGACAGGAAACATAGAACCAGCAACCTAGCAATGTTCTAATGACCCAACTCTAACAACCTAGCAATGACATACAACATCAAACCAAGTCCCTAGAACATCCTCCTCTTCATTGCCTTGATTCCACGATCACACTTTGCCTTTACCTGCACCACAAACACATATTGCAATGCATGAGTATTTTATAAACACTCAGTAAGGCAATCCTCCCATCTACTGGGCTATACACACAAGCAATAGAGTCATCTCTAACCATCAAACAACAATCAGCAAACAATAATTAACAAACCAGGACTTTGCATCGACCGACACCAACATGCATCGACCGACACCAACTGGAGGTTGCGTCGACCGACGCAAGATCTGCGTCGACCGATGCAAGGTTAACTTGCATCGACCGATGCTCCCAATGCATCGACTGACGCATGCTCGACATAACATGAAAAACCTAGAGTTTACGCGTCGTCCTCGCATCTGCATCGACCGACGCACAAAGTGCATCGACCGATGCAATGTCGAGCATCATTTTCCTCCGAAGCTTCTCTCCGGATCTTCGTTCCTACAACCACAAAACTCGATCCCAAGCCACAAAAAAGCTTCCTAACGTCCATAGCAACAATCTAACAAGTCTAACATCACACAACAAGCAGATTAAAGAGTTCTCTAGCTTAGATAAGCCATGGTCCTGCACTTACCTTTGCCAAGACGAATCTGAACCTAAACACAAAAAGAAAACGCTCCTAGGAAGCTCCTACAACGTTCTAAACCTCAGATCTCACCAAGAAACGCCATATATCACCCAAAATCTCCAAAACTTCTCAAGAACTTTTTCTCTCTTTCGTTCTCTCTCAAAAACGGCTACAACACCACGAATGAGACAAAAATCGTGTTAAGGGTTTTTCTTCACCCAAAACGCAGCGTTTGACTTAAGTCAAAACGCAGGAACTTGACCTTGCATCGACCGATGCAACTCCTAAACCGGGATTTCGGTTCACGGATGTTACAGTTTTAACCATTTTTTTTTGTCAATCACACAATTGATTAAAAAAAAGTTTAAGATTGATTTTGATCATTTATATTCTAAATATTATTTTTATCATTGGTTAAATTATGTTTGAGTAGATAATAAATGATTTTTTAGTTTTAAAAAAAACAAAAATCAAATATACATTGTAAATCTAATTATTAGTTTGCCGATGTTGTTGACAAAAAAAAAAAAAAAAAATAGTTTGCCGATGTAATTATATTATAGCATAAATGATTCAGTTAGCTTAGCTTCCCAAGAGTGACGTAAACACCAAAAACATGACTATGACTGATACAATATACTTCTTCTGTCCCACAAATATTGATGTTTTAGAATATTACACATTTTAAGAAATAATGATTACTAAGTTTAATTATATTTTTTTCTTTGACTAACAAGATATTATTTAATTTTAAACCAATAACAATTCAAAATTTTAAATATTTTTAATGATTACTTTTTGAAGTTTACAAAATATCAATTTTTGTGGGACAAAAAAATATCTCAAAACATCAATGTTTGTGGGACAGAAGGAGTATCTCGCTTATGCTTATATTGGTTATTGCTGGTAGCTTTAGCTTTGCTTTAGTTGTTTTTTTTAAGAACTCTTTGTATCATTCATTCACATATAATGAAAGTCTTATGATGATACACCTAATTAGATAATAAATAATGGATTTTTTTTTGACAGGATTAAAAGGAGTTTACGCAAGAAAAAATATGCAAAAAATTATTAGGAATAAAATATATGTTAAGTTTATGCCATTTTATGCCTAATGCAAGCTAAAAATAAAGAAAAACAGTTGTATTTTAATTGTGGCAAACGAAAGTCATGAAAGATATGGGAAACTACAGTCGAGTCGTTATTGCAAGAGGATATTTATATATTCTCTAAAAAATCTTCAAGAAGTGACTTTGATTACTAACAGAAAAAGCTGTTGTTGTTATTATATACATACTCCCTTTGTCTCACATAGATTGATGTTCCGGTAGTTTCACACATATTAAGAAAAAGTGAAGCTTTTTATTTTTAAACTAATTTATAATTATTTATGGTAGAAAGAGAAAACATAATCCACTAAATATCATGCCACTTGGAATAAAATATAAAGTAAGAAGATCATTTTAGCTTTTTAATCTAGAAAATCAATCTTTTAGAAACATATTTTTTTCCAGAACATCAATTTATCAAGGATAGAGGGAGTATTTTTTTTTGTCGTCTCTCTTTTCGTAGTGCATGACTAACAACTTTTGTCAAACCAGAACACTACGTCTTAGTGTGTGCTTTAGACCATTATTTTTTATAATTTAGTACTTTCTCAGTTTTACAAAGAATTATTTCATAAAGAATGTTGTTTTATGATTTTAATTTTATATCAAAAAGAGTGTTGTTTTATATTTTCAATACAGTTTTTAAGACTAAATCTCTTTTTTATCTCTACTGTTTCAGAAAGTATAATGTAGTGTGTATTAATAAAGAATAAAAATGATTTTTTTTAATTTATGTGAAAATGGTAAAATGAAACTCTTTGCAAAACAGAACTTAAAAGCCGATTCTCCCTCTTTCTCTACATTATTGATATGATATGAATGGAATGAGGACCTTAGAAATATTAAGACTAATCAAGAAGATGAATTCTAAGTACCAAAAAATTTAATAATATATATAACTAGATGATCATAGAAAAATTAAATTAAAAAATATCTATTGGGAATAAAGTCTATTAAGTTCAATTCATTTTATGACTTATAAGAAGCTCAAAATATCGTGGAAAAGTTTTTCATTAATGGCTAGAAAAATTGCGAAAACGTATATTAAAAATCTTTTCAAAGTCATCATTTTGAGAAAACAAAAAAAAAAATTGAATCAACTTTTTAACTCCCAGTTTGATTTAAACATTTTTTTCCAATGCTCAGCATTATCTGTAATTTTCTTTTAAAACTAATTTTTCTTTAAATATATAGATTGATCAAATTAGAAACCGAAACATGACTAACCTCTTTAAGTTATACTTCCTCAGTTCTTTAATTCTTGATGTTTTAGTTTAGAAAAAAAAAAAAACAAAAATATTAATTGATTCTTCAATCTACTGTATATCTATATGCACAAATCTCACTATTAGTTGACGTAAGAGTGCCGTAAGAGTGGGTCATAATTAGGTAACATTTGTTCTATATAAGCTTGCATCCCATAAATGTCTAGCGCCGGCTCTGCACGTAGTCGTACGTCTTAGTATATTTGTTTTATGCCATTACTCTTTATACATATACTGTACTTAAGAGACCACAATGGTTCTCCCTCTTTCTCTTTTACATTATTTGATATGATCATTAGATCAAGGAAGGAGGACATTAGAAATGAAACATTAGGACTAACTAAGAATATGTATTGCAAGTTCCAAAAAGTTGAATGATACATTTAAATAGATGATTATAGAGAAATTAAAGGAGAAGAAATTCATTGGGAATGATGTTAAGTCCAACTTTTTTTTATATATAATAAGCCCAAAACATTTGTTTTCATTTATGGCTAGCAAAAATGACGAAAATGTATATCAAAAGTCTTTTCAAAATCATCATTATAGGAAAAAAATAAGAGTTTAATCACTTTTTCAACCTCCAATACGATTTAAGCATTATTTTTAATTTATTAATTTTTCAAAATTTATTATTGCTTTTAATTTTTATACACATTAATATTCTTTTAATTCTAATACCAATTTTCAAAAATCATCCAACTTCTTTAACTAAATATACAATATCATAATAATAATAATAATAGTAAAATAAAAAAAACTATTTAATATGTTGAAAAGAAAAGAAAAGAAAATACAATTTTTTGAAAAAAATTGATATGATGGATGAGAAAATAAATAATGATATCAGATAAATATACAATAGTGATGTGCTTAAACAGAAAAAAAAAATGATTAATGTATTAGATGAAATACTAGATTAAATTGTACTCATCGTTTCATAAATATGATTTTTTTTAACTTGTAATATAAAGTTAAGTTTTTTTATCAGTTTTGACCATTTTTTTTGTCAACCACACATTGATTAAAAAAGGTTTAAAATTGGTTTGAATCATTTATATTCTAAAGATTATTTATCATTGGTCAAATTAAGTTTGAGTAGATAATGAATGATGTCCTACTATATATCTCGCTTATGCTATATTGGTTATTGGTGGTAGCTTTAGAAAGTTTAGTTGTTTTTTTAAGAACTCTTCTACCATTCACTCAATTTTAAAGAAACTCTTGTACAGTGTTAAAAGAGGAAAATATCCAAAAATCATGTTAAGTCTGCTATTTTATGCCTAATGCCAGCTAAAAAAGAAATCCAAGACAGTGGTAAATTAATTGTGGCAAACAAAATTGATGAAAAGTTTGGGAAACTATAGTCGAGTCCTTATTTATTCTGTAAGAACATCTTCGAGAAGTGACTTTGATTAGTAACATAAAAAGCTGCTCTTGGGGTTAATTTGTTGTTGGTCTCTTTTTTTTTTCTTTTGAGGGAGCGTCTAGCGCGAAATCAGCTAATCGAGGATTATACGGGAATTAATCGGAGACTAGTTTTAGGGTTTTTATCAATAAATAAGTATAATATACTCTATATGTGTATTTGTACAGATTTTACAGTGTAGTCTAGTGGTTCTAATCTATAGGTTATATATCTTTTACCCTTTTTTAACAATTTCGATTTAATGAAATACTAAATGACGAATATGTCCCTGTTTTCACCCTCTGAAAACCGAGATCTGCAACCCTAAATTTGCCATCACTTTTTTCCCTCACTTTTCATCATTTCATTTGTTCTTTACTATTGTTTACTGCTTAATATACTAGATCCATCAAATATCTATTGATTTCTATCTTCAATAACTCCAAAAATCATTTTTTTGCAAAATTTCCAATTTTGGAACCGATTTTACCATAATCCCAGCGGTTTCTTGCCGCCGAGCGCCTATTACCGTGTAATCGGCCGCCTTGACCGCATTTTTGAACAGGGTGCAGAACTAACAACTTTTGTCAAACCATAACATAACGGTTAGCATATGCTTTAGGCAATCTCTATAAGATTTTTATAAAATCTTATAAAAATCTTGTAAAAACTCTATATAATCATTGTAAATGTCGTATAAAAACTTTATATAAAAACCTTATAAAACCTTATTAAAATTTTATAAGGTATAAATTTCAGAATTTTTGGCAAGAATTCTTTTGCGGAATTTTTATATAGGAATTTTGGTATATTTTTTTTGCAGAAAAGGTTTTCGATTTTTGGCCAATTTTTTTTTTATTTTGACGGAAAGAAAAATTTTAGGAGGGAATTTTTTTTCATTTTTTGGCGAGAAATTTTTTCAATCTTGGTGACGGTACATTCTTACGCTCACTCAACAAAGGTTAATTTGGTCATTTGTACATAAAAATAGGTAGTTTTAAAATTGGTCAACATGCAGGAGTATTTTTGTAAATAGGCATGGAAAAAAAAAATTGATTGCAACGTTATATTCCTTGGAATCATTGATTATGTCACTGAACTCTCTAAGGATCCATTTGGAAATTACTTGTTTAGAAGATATTAGAAGATTTTTGCTTCTGTATCTTATAAATCCGCAAAACTCCAAAAAAAATGTTTCAGTAGCCGAGTTGGCTTGTTTAAGCGTATTGAAGTTTGAGGTTCAGTGCTCGATCCTCCCCTCTTACAGTTTAACCAATTTTTCATCACTGGATTCTTTATGAAATAATAGATTCTGGGATTCCAAGAAACGGTGCGTTTTGCTATGAGGGTGAAAAAAAATGTGATCTAGGGTTTTTGCTTCCTACGCAAGGTATGCTGCCGCCGGAGGCTACTCCGCCGGTGGCTGGGGTTTCTCTTTCGATTGCTGGTTCTACGGCGACTGTAGGGATCGAGGAGAAGGAGTTACCGTTGGTTCGTGAAAGTCTTCATGCGTCGGGGGTTGTGAATGAGCCAAGTGAGGAGGGTGGGGCAAGCCTAGAGAAGTCGATAGTCGAGGGGATGGGAGGGAAGGTAACTGAGGTTAAGGAAAAGATGGTCGGGAGTACTATGTTGAGTGGTGCGCTAAGGAACCAGCGGGAATGGAGAAGGTGGAGTTGGCGGTAGAGGATGTTGATGGTATGCCAACAGTTAGGATACCAGACAGTGTGTTTGAGGAAGCTCAACCACTCTGGAAGATTTTCTTATCGGGAAATTCTTAGCAAAGGCTCCTTTTGTGGGTGGTATTCATGCCCTAGTGAACAAAAATTGGACATTGGGGGATAATACTATTTAGATAGAGGTGTTTGTGGTGGATACTTATACAGTGCGCTTCCGGATTAGGGATGTGCGCACTCGTGAGCGGGTACTACAACGTGGTATGTGGAATCTGTGTGGAGTTTTAGTGGTTCTCACTAAATGGAGTCCAATTGTTGATACAAAACAAGAAAAACAAACTCATGTTCCCCTTTGGGTCATAGTTAAAAATGTCCCTGCCAAATACTTTTCTTGGAAGGTGTTAAGTGCTATTACGGTCCACTAGGCGTGCCAAAGAAGTTGCACCCTGATACAGAGGCTTGTAGATCTTTTGAGGAGGCTAAGGTTTTTGTGGAGATGGACTTAACAAAGAACTTGCCTAAACATATGTCTTTTAAATCCGGGAAGGGAGGTGATACTGTTGTGGAATTTGTCTACCCTTGGTTACCCCCACGGTGCATTGACTGTTCCAAATGGGGACACACAAACTCAGACTGTTTGACAAAAGGCAAGAAAGGGGAGATTGTTACAGTTATTATAAAGGATACGATCCAGAACCAAGCGGAAGATCTACCGGTCATATCGCAAGTAGTGAATGGCGTAGTTGCAGCGGCTACTTCTCCTATTGTTCCGATTGCAGAGGAGCAGGAATGGTGTACACCTACTAAGGGGATTCGCAGTCAAGTTGACACTTCCAAGATTTCTAATTCCTTTTCCTGTCTTAGTGAAAAGGGGGAGGAAGGAGAGGATGTTATACCTGAACTGGAACAGAGTCTCGTTGTTACTCAACAGCCTGGCGTTGAGGTTTCTGCGGCTATAGAGCCTGCGACAAATCATGGAGGAACTAAGACGGCCATGATACAAGTGGGGGTGACACTCCGGCCCTCTCTTCTATGCGCTTCAAAGGAAGGCCATAAATTTATCTCGCAAACCAGCACGTAGAGTACTAGGCTTCCTCCTAGTAATCTGCCAACACGTAAAACTTCCAGAAATCTCTGATGTCCGGGTTTTTCTGGAATATCAGAGGCTTCAACAGGAAGGAGAAGCATCGAGTGGTACGAGAGTGGATGGCTCGTGGTAATTTTGACTTTGGTTGTTTGATAAAACAAAGGTTAAGGAACGTAGAGCCGGTCGAGTTGTTGACTCAGTGTTCGCTAATTGGTCATTTATGTCTTATTATGAAGAGCATCGACTGGGAAGAATTTGGATAGTTTGGAAGAATAATGTACGCATTACACCAGTGTTTAAGACATCTCAACTTATTAATGTTTCCGTATGTATTGAAGGGAAGGAAGATTTTTTTGTCACTTTTGTATATGCGTCAAACTTGGTCGCAGATCGTAAGGAGCTTCAGAGTGATTTGCGACATCATCACTCATCTCCGCTCTGTCATGGTCGAGCTTGGCTTATCAGTGGGGATTTCAATGACATCTTGGACAATGATGATCACTCTCTATACGATGTATCTCCTTTTTTCCAGCAGGAATGAGGGATTTTCAGGACCTTGTCAATTTCTGCGAACTAGTTGATATGAGTTCCCAGGGTCAACATTTTACTTGGTGTAACAAACGTCAGGATGGGGTTATTTGTAAGAAACTGGATCGAGTGTTAGTTCATCAGGGTTGGATCCAGCAATATGGTCAGTCATATTCTGTTTTTGAGCCTGGGGGTTGCTCAGACCACTTACGGTGCAGGTTTTACCTTTCTGCGGCGAATTCGAGGGTGAAGAAGCCGTTTAAGTTTATAAATGCAGTAACTAAGCAGCCAGAGTTTCTAACTCACATGGCTGAACGATGGAAAGGGTCACCCCCTCTGTTCCACTCCACCTCTGCGATGCATCGTTTCTCAAAATCATTAAAAGGACTTAAACCACATCTTTGGAGCATGGGGAAGCAAATGGTGGCAAACATCACTATCCGCACAAAGGAGGCATATGAAACTCTTTGCGCTTTGCAGGAGCGGACTATGACCTCTCAGGCAATGCAGGAGGAGGCTGATGCATATGCGAAGTGGCGAAGATTGACTGATATTGAAGAACGGTACCTGCATCAAAAAGCCAAATTGCATTGGCTGAAGGTTGGTGATCAAAACAATAAGGCTTTCTATGCGTCTGCTAAGCTTCGGTGTGAGGATGGAAGAGTTGTTACTGATCAGGATCAAATCAAAGAGGAAGCGGTAAGACATTTTAGAGAATTTCTCACCTCTTCCCCTGCTGACTATATCGATTGGACCACTGAGGAGTTGTCGGACCTTCTGAGATTTAAATGTGCTCCTACTGATAAATCTATGCTCACTAGTGAGGTTACCAAGGAGGAAATTAAAAAGGTTCTGTTTGCGGTGGGCACAAACAAATCACCAGGACCTGATGAGTTCATTGAGGAGTTTTTTAAAGATTCTTGGACCATAGTGGGGAATGATTTTGTTGTAGCAGTTCAATATTTCTTCAGAACAGGCTTTCTACCAAAGGGGGTCAATTCTACTATTTTAGCTCTTATACCAAAGAAGACAGAGGCAAGGATAATGAAAGATTATAGGCCAGTTTTATGTTGCAATGTGTTGTACAAGGTCATCTCCAAGATTCTTGCTACAAGACTCAAAGGTATCCTTCCCAAATTCATCTCTCCAAATCAATCAGCCTTTATCAAGGACCATTGCTGATGGAGAATGTACTTCTCGCCACAGAGCTTGTCAAAGATTACCATCAAGACTCCGTTTCTCCTCGTTGTGCCATGAAAATTGATATCTCAAAAGCTTTTGACTCATTGCAGTGGGGGTTCCTACTTAATACGTTAAGAGCTCTTGATTTTTCCTGACTAATTTGTCCTCTGGATTCAAACATGTATCACGTCTGCATCATTCTCTGTTCAAGTAAATGGAGAACTTGGGAGTTATTTTGGAAGCAAGAGAGGCTTGAGACAAGGTTGCTCGTTGAGTCCTTACTTGTTTCTCATTTGCATGAATGTGTTATCTCGCAAGCTTGACAAAGCGGCCCAAAACAAGCAGTTTGATTTTCACCCGAAATGTCAAATGCTCAATCTCACTCACCTCAGCTTCGCGGATAATTTAATGGTTTCTACTGCTGGAAATAAGAGTTCAGTTGAGGGTGTTTTGGAGGTTTTTGATGATCTGGCTCATCACTCAGGGTTGCAGATTAGTCTTGAGAAATCAACCTTGTTTATGGCAGGTATAGCTCCGGTTACAATAGCAAAGATTCTGAAACAGTTCCCTTTCGAGTCTAGTGTATTACCGGTTCGGTACCTCGGTCTGCCTCTACTTTCTAAACGCATGTCTGCAGCTGATTATCTCCCTCTCTTGGAAAGGATACATTCACAAATAATCTCCTGGACAGCTAAAACGCTCTCTTTTGCAGGCAGGTTACAGCGGCTCAGTTCGGTGATTTTCAGTTTAACAAACTTTTGGATCTCTGTTTTTAGACTTCCAAAAGCTTGTATAAAGGTAATAGACAAGTTATGCTCTGCTTTATTGTGGTCTGGTCCTGCTCTAAACACCAAAAAAAGCAAAAGTGGCTTGGACAGAGGTATGTTTACCTAAGAGAGAAGGAGGACTAGGCATGCGCTCTATAGAAGAAGCCAATAAAGTCAGTATGTTGAAACTGATATGGGGAATTCTGTCCGCTCAAGACTCTTTATGGGTGGATTGGGACAAGCGATATCTTATCCGGAGTGGCTCGTTGTGGGCAGAGAAATCCATCTCCCCCACTTGCTCTTGGATATGGAATAAGATCTTAATATACAGGAGTTTAGCGGCTCAGTTCCAAAGGCTGGAAGTTAAGAATGGTGAATCAACTTCTTTTTGGTTTGACAACTGGTGCTCTATGGGATGTCTACATGATCAGTTAGGAGATAGAGGGACAATCACTCTAGGTATATCTGCAGCGAGCACTATGACATCATGTGCTTAATCAAGTGGAGGAGGAGATACAGAAACACAAACTGAGAAGAACTGCAGAACGAGACGTCGCCCCATGGAAAGGCAGAAACAGTGTGTATCGCAGGAAATTTACGCCCAAAGAAACATGGTCTCTCATTCGGGTAACTCGACAAACAATGGCTAACTACAAAGCAGTTTGGTTCCCTTTCTGCACTCCGAAATATGCTTTTATAACTTGGTTGGCGATTAAGAGGCTTTCAACTGGAGACAGGATGCAACACTAGAACTAAAATGTTAACCCAAGCTGCATTTTCTGCAACAACCCCATGGAAACAACCGATCACCTGTTTTTCCAATGTTCTTTTGCACAAATGGTGTGGGAGAAGCTCACTAGAGGTCTGCTCTTCATAAGTATACTGCAGAATGGCGAGCTATTGCCGCACTGATTGGTAGCTTGATAAAAAATCACGATTTATCATCATATACTTTTTTCAGAACACCCTATATTTCCTTTGGAGAGTAAGGAATGACAGACGTCATGGCAACCAACCCTTGCCGGCGGAGAAGCTGGTAAGCTCATAGATAAAAATGTTTGGAACAGGGTGAGTACGATCGGAAATGAAGAGGATACCACGATTCAGATGTGGTTTACGACAAGATCCTATTAAGATCATAGCATAATTTTTCTAATTTTTTTAGAAATGTTTTGAGAAAAAGGTTTTGCTCTTGCAATGTAAAACGTTTATTTTTTTTTGAATATAATTTCACATTAAATTCAAGAAAAAAAAGATATTAGAAGTTTGTGATGAAGACCTTAGAACACTTATTGTGAGAGTGTTGACCTCAAAACCATTGGATTACATCAAAAACTGTCTAACACTTATGGGTACGTAACTACGTACACTTACTTCTCTTTCTAGTCATCTTTAGTCTATTTTTGTGCTAATATATAGTAGAGATATTTGCATTCTAACACACTTTTATATAAAAAATTGTATTCTAACACACTTTTGGACCACCACACACTTTTCTTATAGTTTTTTACTTTCTTACCATTTAACTCTCTCTCTCCAAACACATTACTTCTCAACACACATCTTTCTTTTATTTTATATTTTTTACTCTACTTTCTTTCTTTTATCTTTCTTTCTCACCCTCTCTAACTCTCTCTCTATTTCCAAATACTCTTTATTTTATTTGTTTTTCTTACTCCCTTTCTTTGATATATGTGTTTGAATAATCTTGAGTATTGGATAACAATATATATATTCCTTAGCCACATTTATATCTTTTTAAAAATTTTATATTTTGATATATTTATCATCCACAAAATCAAATCCATATGCTTATATGTTTATGATTATTTAGTTTCATGTTCAATATATATAATATCATCCATCAAATCTTTTTCATATGTTATTGATCATCAGTTTTATGTTTTCTAGTAAAAAATCTTCAGATTTGGCTACATTTATTACAATTACTATGAAATTAAATTTATGATTATGGTTTATGATCTAAAATTTAGGATTTAGGATTTAGGGTTTAGAGTATTAGGGTTTAGGGCTTAGAATTTAGTATATGATATAATTAACGGTTTCATGCTTAGGTTTTTATGGGATATGATGAGGTTAAGATTGTTTGGTAGTTAACAATGACTAATTCACCAAAACACAAGTAGTTTTTAGTGGACGTGTATTGTAACATCCGCGAACCAGATTTTGGGATTTTGGGAGTAGCATCGATCGACACCCTTGTGGCATCGATCGATACCACTAATTTCTGGGTTCGACCGGTTTGATTTAATTGCCGAATTGGTTCGGTTTGGTTCAGGGAAATCCCTAATTCGTGTGTAAAAAGGGGGAAACGACCCAAGGTCGTGTTTTGAGGGTTTAGTCGCCGCTAGTGGAGAAAAAGAGAGAGAGTCAGAGAGAAAACGTTCCTGAGATTTTCTGGGCTTGTTCTTGGTGTTTTTGGAGAGATCTGAGGCTGTAGGAGGGTTAGCTGTTGCTGGATTCGAAAGGGAAGCTTCTGGAGGTGTTGTTTTCTACGTTTCTCAATCCAAACTCCTTGTTCTTGAGGTGAGTGCTTGACCATGGTTGATCTAAGCATGGGATCCCTCTTGTTTTGTGTGATTTCTTGTTGTTTGTGTTTTGTTGTTTGGGTTCGTTGTTTGTGTGATTTCTAGTGAGTTCCGAGTTGATTGGACATGATTGGAGTTGATTTTGGGTTGATTGGAGTCGGAGTTCGTCGCTGAGTTTCGTGCAGATCGTGGTTGCAGAGGAGGCATCGATCGACACTCAAGAGCATCGGTCGACACCATTCTGTTTGGCATCGGTCGACACTGTTTGGCATCGGTCGACACCTTTGTTTTGTAGCATCGATCGACACCGTTTGGCATCGGTCGACACTAGTCTTATCCGAGACTTGTTTTTCCTGGTTTGATGTATTATTGTGTGTTGTTTGTTTTGTTTGAACTTGAGGGTCTCATCTGCTTGTGTGTATAACCCAGTAGATGGGAGGATGGCCTCACTAAGTATTTGTGATAATACTTACGCATCTCAATTGTTGTTTGTGGTGTGCAGATAAAGGAAAAGTGTGATCGTGTAATCAAAAGGCGATGAAGAGGAGGATGTTCTAGAGGCTTGATTGATTGTGGTCTAGCTATTGTTAGGTTGCTAGATTAAGTCAATGGAACATTGTAGGTTGTTAGCTTTTGGTTATTTTTCTTATTTGGATTATGTTGCTATTGAGTATTGGTTTATTGTTGTTGGAATTCTTTGGTTTAATGGAATTGGTTTTATTTGGTTATTCCGCGGTTATTGATTGTTGTTAGGATGTTAGTGGGTATGGGACCACTAGTAAATTAAAAAAAAAAAAAAACGGGAAGGGTTGTTTCATTTTGGTATCAGAGCATCACAACCCGTCCCGTGGACCCCAATTGGTGACAGCTTGTCCTGTGGGAAGGTTGTTAAAGGGTGGGGACCAGGGTTCGAGGAACGCCTGGTACACCAATAACCTACTGGTGGATGTGGATTTCCACAGTGATGGGTTAGGATCGATGCCCTGCAGGGCCAGCTTGGGGTCCGTTTGGGCGGCTAGCAGTGAGGCTAGCGGGCTAGCAGTGAGGCTAGTGGGGTCCACGGGACGGGTTGTCATATGTATAATTTAGCGTCCATGTGGACTTGATTTTATGGACATGAAAGATTAAAACCGTTTAATAGTTTACCATGACTACTTTACTAAACCATAAGTTGTTTAACTAATTAGGTATTCATATGTTTTTTTCTCTGGTCATCCAAAATAAGTATCCATCTATGCATGTTAACCATCCAAATAATAGCGAACAACATCAATGAATTTGGAAATTTATATGCAAGAAGTCAAAAATTTGGCTTAATTTAAGGTTAAGGGTTTACAGGTTGGGGTAGATCAGTTTCATGTTTTATAGTAAAAGATCTTCATATTTGACTACATTTGTTAAAATTTCTATGAAATTAAATTTATGATTATGGTTTATGATCTAAGGTTAAGGTCTAAAGTTTAGGATTTAGGTGTTAGGGTTTAGGGTTTAGGGTTTAGGGTTTAGGGTTTAGGGTTTAGGATTTAGGGTTTAGGGTTTAGAGGTTTAAAGTTTAGGGTTTAGGATAGGATATAATGAACGGTCTCATGCTTAGTTTTTTAGGGGATATGATGAGGTTAAAATTGTTTGATAGTTAACAACGATTGTTTCACCAAAACACAAGTAGTTTTTAGTGGACGTGTATAACTCATCATCCATGTGGATTTGATTTTAGAATAAGTATCCACATAAGTATCCACAAATACGTATCCACATAATAAGACATTTTTAGCATCCACATAACAATTAACAAATATTCAACTATAATTGGATAATTAGGTATTCATATATTTTTCTCTGATCATCCAAAAGTAAGTATTCATCTAGATATGTTAACCATCCACATTATAGCGAACAATTATTCAAATATAAATAGATAATGTATAACTAATCAGTATCCATAGCATCTCATCCACATGATGGCATCAAATTTTCATTATACAAACTTAGTTTTTAAGATACAAATACAATCCGCTCCATACAAATTAATGGACACCAATTTTGTAAAGAATGTTATCAACATAAACAATACATAATGGACACCATTAGAGAAACATTCTTCTTGGAAACAATGCATTATTATGTTAATTAGGCATTCTTATGTATCCACAAAAAAGTATCCACAAAAAATATATTCACAAAAACTTATCCACAAATAAGTATCCATAAAAAAATATCCACATAATAATTTACAAATATTCAACTATAATTGGATAATATGTAATACAATTATTCATTTTTAAATATAGTAAAATGGATCTTAAAATGTAGAAAAAAGAAAATTATAATTAATCATAAAAACAAAATTGAAAATATATGTCATAATAATTAAATAAAATGATTACAAAGAGAAAAAGAGATAAACAAGAAAAAAAAAGATAAAGAAAAAAGTGAAGAATAGAAAAAAGTGGACAATTCTAGTTAACACTTGGTTAGAGAGTTTCAATCTTTATGTTTTTCTAAGTGTTTCTAGCACAAAAACCAGTGATATAATTTTCAAATCTTTCTTTATCAATTAAGAACAACATCAATGAATTTGGAAATTTATAAAGAATCTAATATAAGGAGTAAAAAATTATTCAGTTTCATGTTTTCTAGTAAAAATTCTTCAGACTTGGCTACATTTGTTAAAATTGCTATGAAATTAAATTTCTGATTATGGTTTATGATCTAAAGTTTAGGATATAAAGAATAAAAAAAACATGCAATAAAAAAGAGAGAAGTAAAATAAGAGAAAAGACAAGAAATGAAGAGAGAGTTGTATTAAATCTTACTTTTTTATTTGGTTGAGAGAGAGAAAGCAAGTAAGAAAGAAGAATGAGATAGAGACAAAAAGATATTTGGTTTGGTTACTTTTTAGTTTGTTTTCTTTGTTTATTTGTTTATATTTGAGTAAGGGTAAATTTGTCATAAAAATAGTGAACAATGGAAAAAAGTGCCTCAATAGCATAAAGTATTTAAAATTAATGAAGTTTCATAGAAAGTGTGTCATTGTGTCAATCTCCCTATATAGTAAATGGTGACAGTTTTAAGTCCAAGAATAAATAATATTCTGATTTTTGGTTAATGTGTTTTTGAATTATAACAGAACAAGGGTTGTACAGAAGAGGATTGAAACCGTGAACACAAAACAGTAACTTACATTGGTGTCGGGCTTTCTTGCTCTTGCTAAAGATCTGAATGGGAAACATGTGATAAAGAGTTGCTTGGAGTTCCTTGGTCCTAATGACGACAAGGTTAAGTTCGATCACGATTTCCTACTTAAGCTTTGATGAGTAAAACATATGTTTAATTTTTTTTTTTTTTTTCAACCAAACATTAATTAAATTAAAAGATAACTCCAAGATTGGTTGCCTAAACCGGAAGAAAAGAGTTTACAAATGAATTTTCAGTAATTAAAGATCTTGAAAAACGGACAAGACAATCTGCCTGAATTTTATGTGAAGTTTAGCGTCAGTTTGTCTTGGAAGCAACCGCAAAGTATTGTGCTTAGATTTCAACTCATCCCCACGGATGCTGTGTGCTTCAATGTTGCCTTTCAAACTCTGTTGGACAGCAACGTGCGAGACTCGTCGCTGAGATATCAAGAGAGTACTTACTTCATCTTTCATAGGATCAGTTCGGGTAATTCAAATCTCGACTGTAGACTCAAAAAAATTCTTATTATGAAACTGGTAAGTGGTAACTCTCTTTATGGTATGTGGAAATGGCCAGGAACTATGTGATGCAGAGCCTAGCTAGTAGTAGTAAAGCAAGAAGTTTCTCCAGTGAAGTTGCTGGTTCAGTTTAGAACGCATTATGTCAAAGCTAGAGACACATAAGTTTAGTAGCCATGTGACAGAGAAGTGTCGTCTAACTACGTATCTCTTTTCCAAACTTTGAAGATCTTCTGCAGTATCCATACGGAAGCTACGTGATCCAAAAAGCTCTCTCTGTAACCAAGGTAAGTCCAATATCATACATATTTTATACAACCAATGAACCAAAGAGCTTCCAAAAACAGAATTTGAAATGGATTTTTGAGTTGGTTGAAACAGGGCACGAGCTAGATTGGTGAAGAAAGTTAATAATAGGTTTGGGAAAACTACATATTGATCAAGCCTGATAAAATAGAATACTATCTTCTATTCTATATGCATGGTAGAATAGATACGATCGTTTATTCTATATTGAAGCCTGATAGTATTGGCCATGATAGAATTGAATACTATCGTCTATTTTATACATTTGTTTTGTGTTAAGATAGAATAGCTTCAGACTTGTTTACTTTTGTATTACGATAGATTCTCCTTGTAAACCTAAAATGCTAAGAGAAGAGAAATATATCTCTCTCATCCTCTCAAATTCCAAATTCGTCACTGTTCATCATATCCTTCATTCTCCATATTTTTGTTGTTAATCTCTCGATTCTAAAACTTACTCCATTCTCATCCACAATTCTTACACTACAGTCGAGTCCTTATTGCAAGAAGATATTCTCCAAAAACATCTTCAAGACTGACTTTGATTAGTAACAAAAAAAACTGTTGTTGTTAGTTTTGTATTTCAACTTCGGAAACAAAGGGGCACTGCCCTCTTTGTAGCATGACTAACAACTTTCGCTAAACCAGTACATTACGCATTCGTACGTGTTAGTATATTTGCTTTATGCCATTACTCTTTATAATACAGTATACTTTAACTTAAGAGACCACAATGGTTCTCCCTCTTTCTCTCTTACATTATTTGATATGATCATGATGAGATCGAAGGAACGGGGACATTAGAAATAAAACATTAAGACTAATCAAGAATATGTATTGCAAGTTCCAAAAAGTTCAATGATACATTTAATTAGATGGTATAGAGAAATTAAATAAGAAAAAATATATTGGGAATGACATCTATCAAGCCTAGTTTTTATTTTATTTTTATAGCAAGATCAAAACATCATGAATAATTGTTTTCCATTTATGAATAGAAGTAGACGAAAATGCATATTAAAAGTCTTTTCAAAATCATCATTATGGGAAAAAGTAAAAGTTTAATCACCTTTTCAACTTCCAATATGATTTAAACATTATTTTTAATTAATTTTTTCATCTAAAAATTATTATTGCTTTTAACTTTTTATACACACTAATATTCCTTTGATTCTAATAGCAATTTTCAAAAATCATCCAACTTCTTTAACTAAATATATAATATCAGAATAATAAACAAACGTAAAAAAACTATTTAATATGTTGAAAATAAAATAAATTACAATTAAAAAAACAAAAAAAATTGATATGGTGGATGATAAGATAAATAACGATATCAAAGGAAAATAAATGAAACCAGATAAATATACAATACTAATGTGCTTAAACAGAGAAAAAATGATTAATGTATTAGATGAAAGACTAGACTAAATTGTACTCCTTGTTTCATAATATATATGGTGTTTTTAACTTGTAATATAAAGTTAATTATCTTTTATTGGTTTTGACCATTTTTTTTTGTCAACCACACAATTGATTAAAAAAGTTTAAGATTGATTTTGATCATTTATATTCTAAATATTATTTTTATCATTGGTCAAATTATGTTTGAGTAGATAATAAATGATTTTTTAGTTTTTAAAAAAAGCAAAAATCAAATATACATTGTAAATCTCATTATTAGTTTGCCGATGTAATCATATTATAGCATAAATGATTCAGTTAGCTTAGCTTCCCAAGAGTGACGTAAACACCAAAAACATGACTATGACTGACAGTGCCGTGCAAGGTCCATAGAAGCCTAAGGCAAATAATAAAAAATGTAGCTTTTTACATTCTATTTTTGAGAAATTTTTATCTTACTTTTGGTATATAGAAAAGAAAATAATAATAAAAAATGTAGCTTTTTACATTCTATTTTTGATAAATTTTTATCTTACTTTTGGTATATAGAAAAGGAAATATTGTTCATTTTCGATATACATTCCTAAAAAGCAAGATTTAGTAGCTAATGCAGAGGAATAACAAACAAATTTTTCATAAATATAAATGATATGAGTTTTGTTTCCAAAAATATTCCTGTAACATGACATAAAAATGAATGTTCAGTCTAAGTTAGGAAAAATTTGTGGCCTAAGGCAAATGCCTTTTTTAATACACTAAGGCACGGCTCTGATGACTAATACAATATATCTCCCTTATGCTTATATTGGTTATTGCTGGTAGCTTTAGCTTTGCTTTAGCTTTGCTTTAGTTGTTTTTTTTAAGAACTCTTTGTATCATTCATTCAAATATAATGAAAGTCTTATGATGATACACCTAATTAGATAATAAATAATGGATTTTTTTTACAGGATTAAAAGGAGTTTACGCAAGGAAAAATATCCAAAAAATTATTAGAAATAAAATATATGTTAAGTCTATGCCATTTTATGCCTAATGCAAGCTAAAAATAAAGAAAAACAGTTGTATTTTAATTGTGGCAAACGAAAGTCGTGAAAGATTTGGGAAACTACAGTTGAGTCGTTATTGCAAGAGGATATTTATATATTCTCTAAAAACATCTTCAAGAAGTGACTTTGATTACTAACAGAAAAAGTTGTTGTTGTTGTTATATACATATTTCTTCTGTCTCACATAGATTAATGTTTCAGTAGTTTCACACATATTAAGAAAGAGTGAAGCTTTTTATTTTTAAACTAATTTATAATTATTTATGGTAGAAAGAGAAAACATAATCCACTAAATATCATGCCACTTGGAATAAAATATAAAATAAAAAGATCATTTTAGCTTTTTAATCTAGAAAATCAATCTTTTAGAAACATAATTTTTTCCAGGATGATCCTTTCGGTTGGCACTTCACGAAAACTGGGATGTATAATGTCAAATCAGGCTATCACACTGCACGTCATGACGTGGTTCGGAATTTTGCGGCCACTGGTTCTGGGCCGGAAATTACCCCCTACTCGCTAGTGTTTGGAGGGCTCGGTGCCCCCCTAAGATCCAACATTTATGTGGCAGGTTTTATCTGGTTGTATTTCGGTTTCGGCAAATTTGGGACGACAGGGTATTGCTTGTGATTTATGGTGCGTACGGTGTGGTGCGGATACGGAGACAATAAATCACGCGATCTTTGTGTGTCCTCTGGCCCGCCATGTTTGGGCCCTAGCACATGTACCGGTGCGCCCTAATTCCTTCCCGACGGAATCAGTGTATGCAAATGTTGATCACTTTTTAGGACAGCAGAATCCTGGGGCTCATGTTGCGGCGTTCCCTTGGCTTATGTGGTTTATTTGGAAAGCAAGGAATGCACGTGTCTTTGACAATATTGTGGAGCGGCCGGAGGATATTGTTAGGGTAGCAGAGGGAGAAGCAGCAGCGTGGCAGCAGGCTCAGGTAGAGGTCGATCTGGAGACCTATCCCACTATTCCAGTCGCTTCGGTGATACCAGTTAGGGTGGATACTGCTTCCCTCCCTTCGGTTTTTTCGGGATACCGATGCTTCATAGATGGATCTTGGAAACCAGGGGATGTGTATGCAGGTGCTGGATGGTGTTGTACCTTGGTCCAGACTGCGTCGCCGTTTTTCGGAGCCAAGAATTTCCGGCGAAGTCTATCTCCATTACATACTGAAGTTGAAGCGTTCCTTTGGGTGATGCGCTGCATGATTGGCCATGACTTCAGAGAGGTGGCTTTCTATACCGACTGCTCAGACTTGGTGAAGATGGTGTCTTCCCCTTCCGATTGGCCAGCTGAAACTTGCTAATTATATGGATGGATGATGAATGGGATATGATGTGATGATGGTGAACAGGTGGAATGCAAGGAGTTTCAATTACCCTTATGCTGTTGTAGTATAAGAGATGTCAATCCTAAATGAGTGTATGCAAGCAATCAGGATATGAATATTTGTCTAAGTTAAGCCAATATGTAGGATGTTTGTCACTAACAACCTAATGATGAATGTCAAATACAGAATGTAAAAGCTAATAAGATAAGATACTAAATGCTAAGAGAACAGGATGATCTAAGAAACAATGCAATGAAACAGAAACTATAGTAATGCAAGACAAGTAAAGAACTAATGCAAGGCAAGTGATGAACAGGATTGAACAAAAAGCTAAGTAAATGCAACAGGAATGCAACTAAAATGAAACAGGAAATGAGACAGGACTTACACAAAGCATAAACAAGAATTCTGGAGATGAGCTCGAGCAAGCACTCGATCGAGTGTGCGATCGAGTACAGGGTCGAGTTGAACAAATGCGAGAAACAGAGCAATGCAAACAAAACAGAGCAAGACAAAAGTAAATCAAACAACAGGCAAACAACATGATTTCAACTAAGAAATCAATAGACAAGGAAGGTCTTGAGGAGGGATTCATGGGCTGGACTAATGATTATGGTCATCTAACTTGGTCAACAAATCTCAAAAAACTTGAGCTAATCTCTAGACAATGATCTCTTAGAACATGTTAATCCACTCTCATGGCAAAAACAATCAAGCTCATATATATCTAGACAAGTTCTCACATAGCAAAGAACTTATACAAGCAAGCATTAAGCAACAGATCATTTATGTCAAAAATCAAACAAGACATCTAATCTCTTAGCATACCTAATGATAATCTCTAGATCTAGCCTTATCTAACAACCTAGACATTGGTGTGATGCTAAGATGCTTAAAATCAAACCTTACCCTCTCGGTTATAGGATCAGCATAGAGTATATCTAGCCTATAAGAGATCTATAACAAGAAAGCTTGACCTAGCTAAACAAACCACAACCACAATCCAGCCTAACCTATCCTCAAGATCCTAAACAAACTACTCACAAATGCTAAACATGATGAACGAAATTATAAACCCTGAAAATAACGAAACTTACATCATTAGAAAGATAAAGCAAAGATCTACAATATTGAAGAAGGAATCAAACTCGAATTCTTAAAACTTTGAGAGTTATTGAACAAACAAGTATGAAGAAATCTCTTGTTTTCTCCTTCAAAAGTATAACAAAATCTAAGAAATGTAAAAAGCAAAAAGCATAAATTTCCAAAAGGATAAAAACTAGGTTTATAGATTTTCTCAAAGGTGGCTCTCTTGGTGTCTGAAGGGTATAAGGCCCTTTTATAGAAAAAGTAGTGGAAGCCCTAAAAATTCTAAAAGACAAAATAGCTAGGCGGCTCGGTCAACTCGACCTGGTGCTCGGTCGAGTGACCAGTCGAGTTGGCTCTTCTTGTGCTCCTTCCACTCGGTCGAGTCCTTCTCCACACACGGTCGAGTGTCTGGTCGAGTGGGCGGTCGAGTGGAACTCCGGACCTTGGTTCTTCAGCTCTAACTCCCTTGCTTTCTTCTCTTGATAGCTTCACTCCTCTTCAGCATTGCTTCCATGCTCCTTAGGCTCCAAAATCACCTGTTTATGCAAGGAAATATGCAAATGCAATGCAACTATACTCTAATGCATGAACAGTCGTAAAAATTGTGCAATAATGGCCAAAATAGATAGGAAAAGATGCAAAAGATGTGAATATACTAAGGGAAAACAGAGTAAAATATATGAACATCAACACCCCCAAACTTAGTATTTGCTTGCCCTCAAGCAAATAAAAAATACATAAGAAGGTAGGTGAGGTTTGAAAGTGGGATCTCAGCTCCTAAAGCTTGCCAATAAACTAGCTAGAATCAATGTCCAAGTTACTATTACTATGATGCAAGTTGAATGAGCTGTACTTAAAGATTTTAGACAAGCCTATCACAACCTTTACTGATTTGAGACTTAGATGTCCACATGCATTCAAATCAACCATTTCCTTTAACATTCATTAATCAAGAACATGAATCAATCTTATGCAATGCTTTAAACTCATTTGGCTTGGTAATAAAGGTTTAGAGACAATGATGGTCTCTTTTTAGAGTGGGGCTTATCAATATCAAGGTTCTCTCATAAAAAATGGATTGAGCTTTAGAAGAATGCTAAAGGTAAGAATTAGACACATACAAGAACAAAACCTTGTCTACCCAAAGGCGCCCAAAGTATTTGATCCTAACATTCTAAACCCAAATTGTCTTAGTTCTACCATTTATCTTCTTCACTTCTCTTATACCCTTTTCTCTTTTGATTTTAAAGTCTTAGGAGAGGCTTATTATTTGATCTTTCTAGTGGAATGAGGGATTCTTACTTATTATCTATGATTCTCTTTTCTTCTTATTCTTAAGACATAAAAGCATTTTGCTATACTCTTCTTTTCTTTCTTTCTTTTCTTTAACTAGAACCAACTTCAACAATCTTATACTTCCCATTCTTTCACTAGACTTTGATTTTATACTTAAACACATTCCCCTCCTATAGACTCTAACCTTTTTTCTCTTTGTCTCTTTTCTTTTCAAAACAAACAAGTCCCAAACCCAACAAGTAAACCACCTAGTCCTATCTAGTTTGAAATTTGCAAACTAGAACTACACAAGGCTTTACTCCTGTCAGTTCAAACCTAACACTTTCTACCAAACTCAATCCCAAAATAGGCCTCACACACAAAAGAATAAACATGGCTTGAAAGAAAGGTTGGTTAAAGGGTAGGGAAACTTATTTTAATGGTTTAATCAGCTACTTGGATCAACAAGAGTGGTAAAAAGAAGAAAGATGATCCAAATATGTATATGGTATCCATGAGTTTAAAGCAATGCACAAGTTGATATTTAACAGTCAATATTAGGTTCTTATAAGTAGGAAATGACATCAAATCACAACATGCTTCAATTTAGACCAAATGCAATGCAGGAATTCAAGGCTTGGTTCAATCTTATGCTTTTAACTACTCAACTAGCATCAAAGTACTATTAACTTTGGCATTGATCCTAGTTTAGTAAATTAAGCAAGCTAACAAGGCAAAACTCATCATAGATCCCTAATGCAAATATTTAACAGTCCTACATGAAACATGCTAAACAAGATCCTAATATGCAATGCAAACTACATGAACACTCTTTTTTTTATAAAGATTTTTGCAAAAATTTTCAAATTTTTAGGGTTTTTCTATGCCTTAGATGAAATACAAATACTAACATGATAATGCTAAAAATTTGAAATAAGAAAACAAAACACAACATCAAATACTATCTCAAACCCTCCCCCAAACTTAAATCACACAGTCCTCTGTGTGAGAGAAATTTGAAAGAGGATTCAAGACTAAAACAAAACACAATATGAGATGCAATGGTATTTACAAGGGAAGGTGATAAAGTTACCTCATGGATTGTGGAAGAAGCTGTCCACATCCTCATTCATGCTGTCAAATGTGTAGTGGGGGTCTTGTGGTTGACTTGGAGGAGGAGACTGGGGCAACTCAACTATGGCCATTGACTGGTACTCGGTCGAGTGCTCGGTCGAGTGGGGGGGCCGAGTTGGACTGCGAGTTGAAAAATTCTGACCTTGCTGCTGGTTGAACTGCTACAAGAGTGCTGGATCCATGAAGTATTAGGGTGGGAAGGGAGGGTAACCTGGATAGCCTGGATATCATGCTGGATCTGGGAATCCATAAGGAGCTCTGGGTGGGTACTCGGCCGAGTGCATCTGGGGTACTCGGTCGAGTGGTTGCTCGAGTGACCCGGTCGAGTGCCTCGAAGATTGTTGCGACTTGAACTTCTCCTCCTCTGAATTGGCTCGAAACTTGAAGCTCTAGCTGGTTCCACAGGGTTTTCAGTTCTTGAAAGTGCTCTAGTTGAGCTACACCTCCTCAAAGGGCTAGAATGGCTTAGTGATGAGTTTGCACTCTTCAGTTCAGCAATCTCCCTCTTTAAGCCCTTGATGGACTTAATCATTCTTCCCACCTTCTTCTTTAGCTTTTCAAATTTATTCCCATGCCACTTGCTCCATCTTTGTAGAAGTGTCAGCCTCTTGTTCGTCTCCTTCACTCCTCTACTATCTCTAGGGGTTGGCTATTCTTCAAAGTAGAATTGCTCTTCTCCATCAGCCATTTCTACATCTCCAGCTTCATCAACTCTAACTTGAGCTGTCCCATCAAACAAGAACTCATCAGCTGGCCAAAAGTCAATGTTTGCTCCTTCTTGTATGGTGGTGAGCTCTTGATTAGGTAGGACAAGCTGTCTTTTCCCAATTGTTGGAAGCTCAAAATTGAAAAGGTGATTTCCTTGATGCATCTCCTTTGCTAGTATAAGGGTAGAGGTGAGATAGCTTGAATCAATCCATCTTGGCATGACCTTCTTTCCTCTAAGTGGCACCTTAGCAGCTTGTAGTATTGGAGTGCTAATGCCTCCAATGGTTAGGGCTCCCATTGAACCTTTGTTGTGCAGCTTGCCCACCCAACTTCTCAATTAGATCATGTGGTCAATGAGCACCATTGCAAGATCAGTCCCCACACTGCTTCCAATGATGATGCTTCTATCCCTTGCTTGAAGAATTATGCTATTGAGTGCCACATCAATCATCTTGAGCTCACCCTCATTCACATTTCCAGTCTCCTTCCTAGCAAAGAAGGTGTTTGCTAAGGCCTTGTGAAAGTACCTTAGGACTGGGCTTCTTATCTTGGAACTCTTGGTCTTGGAGGATGAGTAAGTGATGTTATCTCCAATGGTTTTCCAAACAGCATAGAGCTCTTCTCTTGGTATGACCATGCTCCTCTCACTACCAACTTCAAAGCCAAAGATATTGGCTATCTTCTTCAATGAAAGCTCATACTTCTTTCCCTTGATAGTGAAGTCAACATGACCAGCCCCAAACTCATTATCCTTTTTTATGTAGCAGTGCAACTTGATTGTGGCTAGAAACTCACAGCTTTCTTCTTTATACCCTTCCATGCAAAGCCCCATGAACTTGCTTAGGTTGCACTTCTCAAAAAGATATTCCACATCTTCATCAATGCCTAGCTTCTCCATGGTTTCCTTGTGTGGGTATCTAGTCCTCAAGAACTGCATCCTCATGAAGGCTTCATAAAGCTGCCTTTGAGTTAAACCACAAGATTCTTCTTCTCCATCATCTTCTCCCTCTTCTTCCTCATCTTCTTCTTCACTCTCTTCTTCAACCTCCTCTTGTTCAACCTCAACTGCTGGCCGCTTCCCCTTGGCCTTGTGTCTCCTAATGTGTTCTTGAAGAGTGAACTCCATCTCTTCTTCACTCTCAGTTCGCTCAGGGTCTTCCTCAGCTGACTGATGCTTCTCTCTCGCAATCTCACTCGACCGCCTACTCAAGCTAGCACTCGGTCGTGTGCCTGCTCGAGTGGTAGGTCGAGTGCGTCCACCAGCTTCCTTCCTTGATGCAAGGTGTGCATCACGACGGCCTATAGAGCGATCAGCGACTTGTTGAGACATTCTTGTGGACCTTGAAGACATTCTTGAAGAGAACTTGAAAGGAATAAAATCAAAACTCAAAGTTAATAGGTTAGTAACCCAAAAACAAAAGAGCAAAGCTTTGAGCAAAAAAGATGAACTTGAGAGAGATATTAAGCTAGATTTTAATTGTTTTGAGCAAATGAGAGAGTGAGAGAAGCATAAGATCGAGTTTAGCTCTATATAAAGAAGCTAAGGGGACAAGGAGACAAGGGTGGAGTGTCCATACCATTCAAATTTGAAATGAGAATCTTTGACTTGCTTTTTGCTGCCACTCGACCCCACACTCGACCGCATGTGGTCGAGCTCCTTGACCAAAGTTTGAAATTCAAAATTTTTTCTTCTTTTCCTCCCTCCACTCGATCATTCAAGAGAAATGGGAATCCAGTGGACCTTAGTTTCTTCACAACTCGGTCGAGTACCTCTTGTGGGCCGGTCGAGTGGGCTTGCGAGTCTACTTCCACAAGTCCAAATCTCTCCCCATCTACACTTTCATTAAAAAGCCTGCCCAACACAAAAATAAAAGAAAAGAAATCAAAACTACAAGGAAAATAAAGTATATGTACAATGATACCTTAGGGACTTCCTCCCTAGTAAGCTTGTTTAAAGTCACTAAGCTTGACTTTTGATGCCTTTTCAGGTTTGGTTTAGAGACCAAGGAGGTGATGAAATCCTCCCTGGTACCACTTGATCAATGTGAAACTGATCCTTGATCATTTCACCCTTCACACATAACCCTTGTTTCTTCTTAATCTTGAGCCTTGGTCTTGCCTTCTTCAAAGACCTCTTGTTTAGCTTGAATTGGAGATCCTTCACCAGATCAGTCAACTCTTGAACTGAACCCTTAAGCTTTTCCACTGATTCCTCTTGAAGGGAGAGCTTAGCCTTTGGAGTTGCCACTTCACTTGAGACCTCATGACCACCTTTTCTTTTGATAATAAAAGGTTTATCATTGATGGGTGGCAAGTTGGTTGGGTTATTGATGTCAAACTTCATGATGAAATCTTCAGTGATGTGGAGCTTGATAGTCCCCATCTTGACATCAATTACAGTCCCAGCTGTGGCTAAAAATAGCCTTCCCAAGATAAGAGGGTCTTCAGGCTCATTCTCCATGCTCAATATCACAAAGTCAGTTGGGATTCTAGCTTCTCCTATCTTGACTGGGAAGTTATCAATCACTCCAACCACATCCCTCTTGGATCCATCTGCTAGAGTGATATAGAAGTTGCTGGCTTTAAAATCTTCATATCCCAACTTCTCAGCCACTGAGTATGACATCAAACTCACTGAAGCTCCTAAATCACATAGGCACTTGTTGAAGTGCATGTAGCTGATGGAACAAGGTAGGTTGAATGAGCCTGGATCTTTAAGCTTTGTTGGGACAACAACTTTCCCAATCTCTCTCAAATCCTTCATGTCTTGATCATGAGCCTAATTCTTTGGCATCTCAAGCAAAAATTCTTATAGAGAGGATATGGAACATACTGTTCCAAGGCAGGTCCTCTCTCTTCTTCTTGGTAAGCAATGATAACCTCTTGTATGGCCATCACTTCCTCTTGTTTCTCAATGACAACCTCTTCCTTCAAATCCTTCACTTCTTCTTGTTGCAAAGCCATCATTTCTTTTTTCTCAATGATTTCCCTTAGTTCCTTCAGCTTCTGTGCTTTGAAACGTCCTGGGAATGGTAGAGGCGGTTTGTAAGCAGGAGGAATGTACTTGACAGGCTTAACAGCTTCATATTCTTCAACTCGATCGACCACTCGAGCTGACACTCGGTAGAGTGCTGGCTCGAGCACATAGTCGAGTGCACTACCGGATTCAGTCTGCTTTGCACAATCTTCACTCTGAACTTCAAGAAATGACCAATCCTCCCCATCTTGAACTTCACTGTCCTTAGTGACTTCTTCCTCATGGATAAGAATGGCTTTTGCAGTGAACTCCCTTGGGTTTTGAACAGCTTTTCCAGGGAGTTGAGTAGGCTTAGGAGCTGAAGTAGAAGCAAGGTTGCTCTCCATATACTTCACTCTAGAGTTGAGACCTTCCAACTTCATGTTGAGATCATTATACTGGGATGTTAGCCTTTGGTTCAACTCAGCAAACTGTTTGGCTTCCTCAATCTTTCCATTGGTTTGCCCAATCAACAGCTGTTGCATCATGGCTCTTAAGTCTTTTTCTTGGCCTTGGGAGGTCTGAAACCCTGGAGGGGGACACAATTGAGGCTGGAACACTTGATGTTGCTGCTTGGGTGCATAGTTGTTTTGCTGTTGAGGATGTTGAGGTGGATAGACTTGATCTTGAGGATTGGCTACATTAGTGCTTCTATAGGAGAGGTTTTTTTGCTTGAATCCTCCTCCTTGGTTGTAGCCTTTGAATCCTCCCTAGTTTTGCATATAACAGAGCTCAGCAAACTCTCTCTCCCCCTCTTGAACTTGAACCTCTTCTTCACCAATAAAATAAATGCTCTTTTGTTGGCTAAGGAGGATCTTGTCTAGCTTCTCATTGACCATCTTCAAATACTTTTTTTACTTGTCCTCTTAATCATTGGATGGGAACCTTATTGTTCTGTCATAGTCTTCATTATAGTTTCCATCTGACTGAGCAAGATTTTCAACCAACTCCCAGCCTTCTTCCACATTTTTGTTGAGGAAGTTACCATTTGAGGCTGTATCAAGAAGCATCCTTATCTTGGAGAGAACTCCTCTATAAAGAGTGCTTAGCAAGGACTCATTGCTGAAGCCAGGGTGAGGACACTGAGTTTGGAAGCCTTTAAATCTTTCCCAAGCTTCACAAAAGCTCTCATTATTCCTTTGTGCAAACCCAGAAATTTCATTCCTCAATCTAGCAGTTTTAGCATTGGAAAAAAACTTAGCCAAGAAAGCCTTCTTGCAAGCATCCCATGTGGTGATTGCTCCAGTTAGAAGTGTCTTCTCCCATAGATGAGCTTTGTCTCCAAGTGAGAAAGGAAACAGCCTAAGGTTGAAGCCATCTTCACTCACACCATTGATCTTGGTGAAACCATATATCCTATCAAACTCATCAAGGTGGTCTAGGGGGTCTTCCATTGGCAACCCATGGAACTTGTTTGCCTGAATCGTGGAGATCAATCCACTATTGATCTCATAGTTGTTGTTGGCAACTGTAGGAGACACAATACCAACTCTCTGGTTATGTGTGTTTGGTGCATCTCCAGCACCAATGTTCCTAAGAGTGCCGTAAGAGTGGGTCATACTAAAAACTTATTTTTTGGTTAAAATTTTAAGCACCAATTAAAAAATCAAATCAAAAACCCAAACATGACTATGACTGAGTGAGTCTATATATCTCGGTTAAGCTACATTGGTATTGTTGGTAGGTTTAGTTTTTGACCTCTTGGTTTAGTTGTTTTTGTAAAGAACAGTGGTACTGGTACGATTCATTCATATTTAACGAAAATTTTATCCTGATAGTAGAACAAGTTTTATAATGACACAGCTAATTAGATGATTAAAAGGATTTTGCACATGAAAAATATCCATCAGGATTACAATATTTTAAGTTTATGCCATTTTATGCCTAATGCAAGCTAAAGAAAATTCCAAAATAGTTGCATTTTAGTTATGGCAAACGGTCGAAAAGTGACGTAAATGAGCATAATTTTTTTCCTTTTTGAGTCAGTATAATAGAGAGAAATTTAAGAATCATATCACATTTTCAACTTTCAGTATAATCTGATTTAAACGTTATCTTTATTTCATTGCTCTTTTCACCCATTATTACTTAAACATTCTATCTATATTAATATTTTTGAAGTACATTTTGTGTTATATCCTTTTAGTTTTATTTATTTAAAATTTTATTTACAACATTAACCCCTAAAATATTTACAAAATAGCATTACTTCAGATTTTGTTTTCTAAATATTTTACATTACATTCCAACTAAAAAAATTACAGCAATACCAATATGGAAAGTTGGAAACAGAAACTATGATATATTTAACCACACATTCTATTGTGTTTTGAAGATATTCTATCTCTGAATCATTTGCAAACAAAAAAAAATAACAATTTGTTTCCCATTTTGTTTTCCAATATGTGTGAGCTTTGATTCTTAACGTAAGAAAAACTTCGATTTAGATTAGTTTAAAAATTATAATTAAAATATATAAACTTAATAAAATTTTAAAATACTACGAATATGTAAAATTAAAAAAAGTTTAAAATATTATATAATATGGTTATATATTAGATGAGTTATAAAGAGGACATGTTAGAATCAGTAAAATATCATTTGTGCTTACACAGGTTAAATCCTCATTTTATTATTTTCCAATACTATTAATATTAGAATATTTGAAATATAAAATCAAGTTGATTTAACTAAGATTGTGTAAAATAATTAAATCATTAGGAATAATGTGACTTGATCATAGCATATAAATGACTTAAAATGTATTTAGATCCCTTATTTTTTTATTATTTTATTTTTAAATAAAAATAGAATCTCAAAAACTAAACAAAAAAAACTAAATATAACAAACAAATGGTCATAAAGTAGCGGGTTAAAAAAATAATCTAAACATTTAGCTGTATAAACTGCCGAAAATTTTAGTTATTCCTCTATTTACAAAATATCCAATATTTAATAAACAAATACAACATAAAATATAAATAATAATAAAAATTATATGCACGCGGTATACCGCGGATTAAAATCTAGTACAAGTTCATATTTTCTTTCAATATTGGTGCTGTTCGTTTCATTGTCGCAAGCGGCTGCGACAAACATTACCGCAGGTCTGAATAATTCTAGTGTTAAAGTAAACTAAGAATTCCAGTTACTTAAACAGAGGACAAACAAAGTGCCAAAATGAATTTATGTAATCACATTACAGCTTCACTCCAACAAATTCATGTAAGAAACAAGATAAGCCCAAGTAAAGTCAAAGAGAGAGATAGAGCAGATTATGCTAATCCAATGAATCTTAACCCTTATCATGCTAACCCAATGAATCTTAACCCTTAATGGTGAAAGTGAACTAAATCATGCTAACCCAATGAATCTTAACCCTTATCATGCTAACCTAACAATTCAAATCCCAAATTAAGTCGTGTAGTGAAGCAAAAAACCAATATACATGGAGAGGGAATTAGAGAGAGACGAAGAAACTCACAGATTGGGAGAGAGATATGGAGACTGGAGAGATAGAGCAGATCAGAGCTTTGTCGTAAAGAAGGAGCTCACGCCGAGCTTTGCCGTGAAGAGAGACAGAGAAGGAGCTTCGCTGTGAAGAGAGAATGAGAAGAACAATAAGCTTTGTCGCGAAGAAGATGAAGATTTAAGGTTAGGTTTATTTGTGATTTCTCAAAAATAATAAGGGTATTTTTGTGTTTTACCATATATAACGCTGATTTTTAATCGCAAATGCTGAATTTAACTAACGTCCAAAATTTCTTTTGTCGCAAGACGCTGCATTTGTCGCTGCGTTTTGACGCAGGTACCGGTGGCAACAAAACGTGCGGAAACCAAACGAGCAGCCCCATTATTGAGATCCAAATTTACAGTGAAATGTTATTTTGTGAGTGATATAAATAAATAAAGAGAATAACAACAATTGATATATGTTGAAAAGATGATTAGAGTCTACAGTATTTCGGTTATATTTGCAACACTGTTTATTATTGATTAATTTATGAAATTTATTTCGTTGTTTTATTTAGCTTTAGCCAATGAGGAGTGGCATGATATGTTCACTGATTTCTTCACGAAGTACTTGCCGATGATTGCATCGGATCATAAACCGGTTTTGGCTACTCTTGATGATAAAGTACGACGCGGAAAGAGTATTTTCCGGTTTGATAGACGGTGGTTGGACAAAGAGGGACTCCTCAGAGCTATTGCCTCAGGTTGGGATGCTGCAGGCTCGCCAGCGGGCAATGTGGTAGAGAAAATTATTACTTGTCATGCGGCGATTTCTCGTTGGAGGAAGGAGCAGAAGCCTTATGGGCGGGAAAAAATTGAAGAGTTAAAAACTAAATTGGCGGCGGCTCAAGCTGATGATGCTAGCACTGTCGAGGAGATTGCGGCATTTATTTGGAGTCTAAGAGAGGCATATAGGGATGAGGAGGTGTATTGGTATCAAAAGAGCCGGAGTCGTTGGATGAGGCTCGGTGATCAAAATACGGGTTATTTTCATGCCCAGACAAAGCAACGGCGGGATAGAAATCGGATCATTGGTCTTCATGATGACAATGGTAATTGGTCCACGGAGGAGGCCACTATTCAAAATATTGCGGTCTCTTATTTTGAGGGTTTGTTTACATCTTCGGATCCCTTTGGTTTCCAAGAAGCTTTAGCGGAGGTCCATTCAGTAATTACTGAAGATATAAATGATTCTCTAACGAAAGAGGTTACGGAAAAAGAGGTCAAAGAGGTTTTGTTTATGATGTATCTGGATAAGGCTCCAGGTCCAGATGGTATGACCGCTCTGTTTTATCAGAAGGCGTGGGGGACGGTAAAGTCGGATCTGGTTCTTTTGGTAAATTCCTTTTTACAAGATGGGGTTTTCGATAAACGATTGAATATGACAAACATATGTCTTATTCCTAAGGTGGATAAACCAACCAGGATGACGGAATTGAGACCCATTAGCCTATGCAATGTTGGGTATAAGATTATTCCGAAGGTTTTATGTCAAAGGTTGCGCACCTTTTTACCCTCTCTGGTCTCGGAAACGCAGTCGGCCTTTGTTGAGGGACGTTTAATCTCTGATAATATTCTGATTGCTCAAGAAATGTTCCACGGGTTACGGACTAACCCTACATGTAAAAGGAAGTTTATGGCTATTAAAACGGATATGAGTAAAGCATATAGTCGGGTGGAGTGGCCTTTCATTGAGCATTTGTTGCGGAAATTTGGTTTTTGTGAGAAATGGATAACTTGGGTTATGTGGTGTGTGACGTCGGTCCAATATAAAGTTCTACTCAATGGCCAACCACATGGCTCTATTACCCCTCGTCGGGGACTTTGGCAGGGAGACCCGTTGTCACCTTATCATTTTATTCTCTGCACAGAAGTGCTTATTGCCAATTTCCGTAAGGCAGAGGAGACTAAGTTTATTGTGGGAATTAGAGTGTCGACTGCATGTCCGGCAATTTCTCATTTGTTGTTTGCGGATGACAGTCTTTTTTTCTGTCGTGCCTTGAAGGATCAATGTGAGGTTATTCTAGGAATCTTTAAGCAGTATGAGAGGGTTTCGGGCAATAGATAAATTTTCAGAAATCTTCAGTCCAGTTCGGTCATACGGTTGATGCTACTCTTCGTGAGGAGCTAAAAGGGGTCCTCGAGATCACAAATTTAGGTGGTATGAGTTCCTATTTAGGTATCCCAGAAAGCCTTAGCGGCTCTAAAACTAAAATATTTTCCTTTGTCCAGGAGCGATTACAATCGTGGGCTGGTGGGTGGCCTGCTAAGCTTTTGTCCAAGGGTGGGAAAGAGGTAATGTTAAAGTCAGTGGCCAAAGCTGTCCCTACTTTTGTAATGGCATGCTTTCGGCTTCCGAAAACAGTCACGCGGAAGTTAACTAGTGCAATATCTAATTTTTGGTGGAGCTCATCGGGGGAGTCGAGTGGGTTACATTGGGTGGCTTGGGACAAATTGTGTCTCAGCAAGGTGGATGGGGGGTTGGGGTTTCGTTGCTTGGATGACTGTAATACCGCGCTGCTGGCCAAGCAGCTATGGCGGTTGATTACAGTACCGAATTCGCTCTTTGCTCGGATCTTTAAAGGTCGTTACTATAGGCATTCAGATCCCTTGGATCCAATTAAGTCTTACTCGCCATCTTATGGGTGGAGGAGTATTGTTTCTGCTCGCTCTCTGGTTCACAAAGGACTCATTAAACGGGTAGGATCCGGTGCATCTATTTTGGTTTGGAATGATCCCTGGATCCCTGCTCAATCCCCGAGACCAGCATTAAGCATTGGGCTGCCTTTTGACTCTCTGCTTCAAGTTAACTTTTTCGTTGACAGGAACTCAAATTCCTGGAATATGGCTCAGCTTGCGGCCACTTTTGTACCGGAAGATGTTGCTATTATATCGGTCTTACCTATAGGACGGTCGGACTCGCCAGACTTGTTTGGCTGGCATTTCACAAAGACAGGCAAATATACGGTCAAGTCTGGGTATACTATTTTACAACAGCACAAGGTGGTTGGTTCAGGTGGGAAAGTCATAGGCCCGCATATTACACAATTACAAGCCTTTGTTTGGAAAATTCGGTGCCCTCCAAAGATTCGGCACTTTCTATGGCAAGCGGTTACCGGCTGTATGGCAGTCTCTACTAATCTCCGAAAGCGCGGGTTGGGTTGTGATACCCAGTGTGTGCTTTGTGGAGTGCAGGAGGAGACCATTAATCATGTTCTTTTTCAATGTTCACCGGCACGGCAAGTGTGGGCCTTATCTTAGTTTCCGACATGTCCGGGGGTTTTCCCTTTGGATTCGGTCTATACGAATATGGATTACCCCTTTTGGCGCTTCTTGGAGACCCTTACACTAGAGATTTATCCATGGCTCTTGTGGTATTTGTGGAAAGCCCGGAATGATAAATTTTTCAGTAACCTGGATTCAAACCTAGAAGCGATCTTACGGTTAGCGGAGGATGAATCCAAAGCTTGGTTTATGGCACAATTAGAAGGGGTGGTTGAGCCTCCACTTGCGGTCCCTAGGACACTTTCGGCCGGTGGCCGTGGTTTCTTGGACGATAGGTGTCAGCCGTGCTTTTTATGTTTTGTGGATGGCTTTTGGAAAGCAACAGATCAGTATGCAGGCCGAGGTTGATTTTGTTCTTCTCATCTGGGGGAGGTCCCTACTATGGGGGCAGCCAATCTTCGTCGTATTCTTTCCCCGCTTCATGCAGAGGTTGAAGCCCTAGTTTGGGCTATGCGTTGCATGATAGGAGCAGATAACCAGAATGTTGTTTTCCTTACCGGCTGCTCCAACTTGGTGAAGATGGTGTCCTCACCTTTAGAGTGGCCAGCGTTTACGTCTTATTTGGAGGACATTCAGGAAGACAAAGAAGAATTCAAGTCTTTTTCGTTGATCTTAATTCCTCGCTCGCAGAATGGTAAAGCAGATACTCTGGCACGATGAGTTCGTTCCAAAACGCACCTTATTACCTATGTAAACGATGTTCCGTCTCATTGGCTCTAAGCCAATCTTGTATGCTGTTGAAAAAAAAAAATGAAAAGAGAAGTGACTTTGATTAGTAACCAAAAAATATTGTTGTTATTTTGTATTTAAAGATCGGAATATCGGATAGGACATTGCCCTTTTTGTTTTTGTTGTTGGTTCCCTATTAACAACAACTTCTGTCAAACCATAACAGTGACGTGTTAGTCTGTGTTTTAGGCTAATTTGCTCTTTATATATAACTTTGATCACACACTGCTTCTCTCAATTAACAATCAAAAGTTTTGGTTTGGCAAGATAAAAATTTGAAAATCATCGAAAATAGATGAGTAAATAAAAGTTTCAATGTTTCCGACTTAGCACTCTTCGATGTTGATGATCAATTTGATTTGATGTAAGATCAAATCAATTTCATTGTGAAAGAAATGAGAACATTAGAAGTATTATAACTCATCAAAACGATGAACTGCAAGTACTAAAAAGTAAAAATATTTTTTTAACATCAGAATCTCTCATGAAGTAAATTTTGAATAAGGAGAGCAACTGGGTAAATGTTGAATGTTGATTGTTTTAATGTGGAATTTACAATCAAAATAAAGAAAAGGGACAAAATTGTAAATTTGTAAGAAATCCTAGGCAGGCTGCAAAAAGTAGTGTTTTGAGGCTCTCTGTTGCACATTGATGGCGAAAAAGACGACAAAAGAGACAAACTCAGCCTTGGACGTGAAGGCCTCTGCCTCTCCCTCCGTACGTACACTCACCACACAACATTCTCTCTCCCCACAAACCATTTTCTGTTATATATCACCAACCAAAACCTCTCTCTCCGTATTGTTTCCTTGGCTTTACTCTCTCTCTTTTCTCTCTCTTCTTCTTCGTTTCTACACACTTTTACTCTGTTTTTGATCTAATGTATGGAGAAAGAAGATTCATGGGCTCTGGAGGTTTTCAGGGAGATTTTAACTTGGGACGAGCTCTTCCTCTTCCTCCTGATTTTGGTTCTGATGGGTTTCTTACAAAGAGTCCAGACACAAACCCGTTTCTGAAGAATCAGTGTTACAACAAAACCGGTGATGCTCTGGATTTGTGCAGAAAGCTTAACAAAATGGGTATCTCTTGTGACATGAGCATTTGGACCAAACCTGAAGAAGAACCTTTCCGGGTCGACCCGGGTGATTTTGGGTCTAGAGCTACAACTCTTCATGGGTCTTCTGGGTTTGAGCAGGAGCATCTGACTGGAGGAGCTGCTTCTCAGATTCATCATGATGGGTTTCGCAACTTTTCCTCTGTTCGTCTGCAAAACAACAACTTTCATGGAGCTTCTCCTCCGGAAGAGCTTAGATTGCTTGGCTTTCAAGATTCCTTTAACCCATATGGGTATGAAGAGACGATGGCTTCTAAGACACACAGAGATTTCTTCGTCGACCATATCCATCAACCCATAAAGCGTTCTCCTTGTCTCAGAGGCAACAACGGTGCTTTCAAGGGTTCGTTGATGTTTGAGGGATTTAGGGTTTCTCAAACCCTAGCCGCCATGGAAGGTTCTGGAGCTTATTATCCAGAGGATAGTTCTCTGATGAGAAGGTATCCAGAGGATTGTGGTTTGCCTCTGAGTTTAGCCGCCATGAAAGCTTCTGGAGAGCTTGGAGGTTCGTATCCAGAGGATACTCTGATCGGTCAAGGCTCTTATGATAGGATGAGTCCAAAGAGCAGTATTGATTTGCCTTTGCCCCTGAGTCTCGTCTCCATGGTTGATATGTACGGATCTGTCATCTTAATGGCCAAAGATCAGACTGGTTGTCGAGTTCTGCAGAAATTAGTTGATCAAGGAACGTTTCTTGAGACTAATGTTATATTCCTTGAGATTATTGACCATGTCGTTGAACTCTCCATGGATCCTTTTGGGAACTACATTGTCCAGAAGCTTATAGATGCCTGTGATGAGGAACAGAGAACGTTGATTGTGAGTTTTCTGACATCAAAACCAAGGGAGCTTATCAAAATCTGCCTCAACACTTATGGGTAAGCTCTTCTCTTTCCATTAACTTTAGTAAAAAAATTAAAAACCCTTGATTCATTATTTTTTAGTCAACGAGTTCAATAGAGATGGAGACATTTCATCTTTTGAGGATTAAGATGAAATCTTTCTTGTTTTTTTTGAGAAAGATGAAGACTTTTCTCTTTATGGAAATATTTTATATCTCTTCATAGTTTGGTATAAGGTTTAGCCATCGCTATCATTAAAAGAAGGCACTATTTGGTGGAGAAGTATGAATTTTGGTTTTTACTTTTTGCTGTTTTTGGACAAACCAAAAACTGCAAGCTTTGTAGGAAGAAAAAATAAATAAAGCTGAGACCATTGGACAAAACCCTATAAATCCGCTTACATACTTCTGATTTCAAAAGATGAAAACTTTTTGGCCAAAGCTTAGAAATTTGCTATACGTTTTTGAATTCTCATTTGTGGCTAATGGGTTTATGAATTAAAAAACAGGACAAGAGTTGTACAGAAGATGATTGAAACAGTGAGAACAAAACATCAGATGGCATTGGTCAAGTCAGGTCTCAAACCAGGCTTTCTTGCTCTTGTTAAAGATTTGAATGGCAACCATGTGATTCAAAGCTGCCTTCAGTCCCTTGGCCCTAATGACAACAAGGTTTATTTTATGTCACATCTTTTGTTTCGTACTTAAGCTTTGATGAACGTTGTGAAATTGGGTTTTGGTTTGAGTTGGAAGCAGCTACAAAAGTCATGTGCTGAATTGTGGCAGATATTAATATTCATCATTTGTTTTTTACTTAAGCTCTTATGAATGATTTGATTTTGGTTTCAGTTTGTGTTAGAAGCTGCTACAAAGCACTGTGCTGAGATTGCAGTTCATCGCCACGGATGCTGTGTTATTCAATGCTGCGTTGCAAATTCTGTTGGACCGCAACATGAGAGACTCGTTGCTGAGATATCAAGAAACGCACTTGGCCTTTCAAAGGATCCTTTTGGGTAAACATTATCTCGACTGTAGACTCAAAATATTTTTTCTTATGATAATTTGGTATCGTTTCAAAAGCTTTCCTTATGGTTAATGAATTTTGGCAGGAACTATGTGGTGCAGTACTTAATCGAGCAAAAAGTGTCTGCAGGGAAGTTGCTAGTTCAGTTTAGAAATCACTACGCCGAGCTAGCGACTCAGAAGTTTAGTAGCCATGTGATTGAGAAGTGTCTAAGGGAGTATCCAGAGAGCCGATCTGAGATTGTCCTCGAGCTCCTCTCTAGTCCAGACTTTGAATATCTTCTGCAGGATCCTTATGCGAACTATGTGATCCAAACCGCGCTCTCTGTAACCAAAGTAAGTCCAAATAGATGAATCTTTTATAAGCTTTCAAAAACAGAACTTGATGACATTGGCTTTTGGGGTTAACGCAGGGACCTGTTCGTGCTAAACTGTTGGAGAAGGTTTACAGGTTCGGGAAACTACGGTCGAGCCCTTACTGCAAGAAGATTTTCTCCAAGACCATCTTGAAAAAGTGACTTCTTACTAGTAACTAAAAGTTGTTGTTGTCGTTATTTTGTGTTTCAAGATCATATACGGCTATAGAAAAAATACTGCGCTGCCCTTAATGTTTTTGTTGTTGGTCTCCCTTTTTGTAGTGACAACAACTTTTGTTAAACCAGAACTACTTGTTAGTCTGTGTTTTAGGCCATCTACTCTTTAATCTTTAATTATATATATATATAACTCAAAGAGACCACACTGGTTCTCTCTGTCTCTCTTTTGCATTATTTGGGAACTCAAAAACACACAACAGAAACAACAACCAAGGTTTTGGAAGAACAGAATCAAAAGATTTGAAACTCATCAAAGAGATATAGAGAGAGAGAGGGAGAGAATAGAAAACAGAAGCTACAGCAGCAGCTTTTGTTTCTCTGTGGAGGATTTATTGATTAAGCATCATCTTCACCAAGAAGTGCGACGAGCATCTTCTCGTAATCACCACGAGTGTCTTTGGTGATGGCTTTCTCCAAAGGAATGCTGTTCCTGCGCTGGTACTCCTCTCCAATGACCTTCAAGTCAATCTCAGCTCTTGTGGTCACAATTCTAGTGAGAGCTCCTTCGTCGGTTCCAGTTTTGTTGATTGCTGAACGAAGCACATCCACAAAGTAAAGCTCTGGTCTTGTCAAGCACTGAATAGTAGACCTCAACAGTGAAAGGAACTTGTCATCATCATCTCCTTCCTCAAGGCTCTTGAGGATTTCCTCACCATGATCATCCTGGTAGCGATTGAAAGTAGCATTGATCTGTGCTTTGCTCCTTGTGGACAAGATTCTAATGACATCCTCATCGGTGTAGTGCTTGTCCTTGATTTTCTCATGGATCAGCTTAGCCTCTTGCTTTGCCAATGTCATGTTCACTTCATCCCCTTCGTACCTGTATGAGGTAACAAGAGGAACCAAAAGCTTCCTGAAGTCACCGGTAGTGTGGTGAGCAACGTCCTCTTCAAGGGACTTCTTGTAGCGAGCATGGTAAGCTTGCCTATCGTGAAGCAGCTGCGTGGAGGTCCTTGTGCAAGCTACTTCCATAAGCACTTGGTTGCTTGAAGTCCATCTTTTGGTGGCTTCATTAGTCAATAAGGCATCGCGCTCAGCGGGTTCTAGAGTCCACAACAAGATAGCCCTCTGTTCCATGACCAAAACCAATTAGGATACAATGACTTAACACAGATTGAAAAGTCTGAAATCGAACCTCGAAGTCGTTTGAGAGTTCCTTGTCAAGAGTCTTGAGAAGGTCTTCGCCGTAGGTTTCATGGTATGATTGCCTGATCTGTTTCCTCTGTTCAGCACTTCTGTGACCCAAGATTGATATGATCAAATCCTCGTTGGTACCCCATCCTGCGAAAACACACGAATAAGATTCACTTTATATAAGCATCAAAGTCAAATGGTAGATCCAAGAAAGCCACACACTGCAGATCCATAACAACAAAAGGTATAATCTCAATCAAGATCTTGGACTTCAAACAAATCAGCACATCATAACAGCATTTCAGATCAAGAATAAGAAGACAGATCTGTGAGTTTGAGTTTGAGAATCAAAACAACCAATCACGATGTCGTGTAAAAATGTCATCATTGTCAGTGTCAACATGATCATACAATACTGATCAGAAAAAAAAAAAAAAAGATCAAACCATTACAAGAACAAAAAATTATTCTAGATCCAACAAAAAAACGAGATCACTGGGGACTGATCCGATCCATGAAAGAACAAGCTCGATCTACAACATCAATACCATCATCAAAACAGATGATCATATAATAAAACACTACCGACACAACATCCATAATAAGATCGGACCAAAACCAAGTTCGATCGAAATCAAAAACCATCTAAACGAATGATCATACAATCATCGACCAAACCCAAAACAACAGATACTGATGATAAGGTACATAAGAAGATAAACAAGAGCAACAAACACAGAGAACAAGAAGAAGCATAAAACTATACCTTCAAAAGCAGTTCTCAATTGCTCAGCATCTTCAGATGGAGCAGGAACAGAGTCAGAAACCTTAAGAGTCGCCATTTTTCTTTTCTTCTTTGCAAAATCTTTGTTTCTTCTCCACTCAGTGGTATATGTTGAGAGTCGAAGCCGACGCAAGATTGACTTATAAAGGAGAAAGGAAGGCTAGAGGTTTTTAGGACACGACGTGGCCTGTCCGCATATACCAAAATATCCTTGAGCAATTATTTATTTGATCTGCCACGTATTCCATATTAGACTTTATGAATTATTATCGGGGAATTGGGTTGTATAACCAAAAAGAAATTATAATTCACAAACTAACCACATTAACAATTAATTAAGAGGGATGTATTCAAAACAAGGTTTTGGAAGATTTGTGATTTTTTAAAAAATCTCCTGTTATTCAACTAGTGATTTTAAAATCACATCTCAAATCCACTGTTATTGAATATGAAATTTGTTAAAAATCATTCAAAATCACTCACAATCCACTGTTATTCAATCAACAATTTGCAAAAATCATAACAAATTCACTGTTATTCAAAACTAAATTCTGTTTTTTTAGAAAAACATAATAGTGATTGTGAGAGACTTTGGTTATATATTTGTAAAGGAAATTCTATTAAAAAAATCCCACCTTCGGGAATGTATTTTTGAGGGATTGGTTTTTTTTTTAATCCCAGCTTTTGGTTCCGTAGAAAAATTGCAACAAAAACAAATTATGGGCTCTCTCTCTATCTCAACCTCTGAGGTAATAGTATTGTACATTTCTCTGTTCTCTTCTCCTCTCTCGTTTACAGAGGTTTGCAAAGACTCAAGAGTGAAGAGAGATCCCGATATCAGCAGAGGAGTGAAGGAAACGGAGGCATCATTGAGGGAGAGATCAGCAGCGTTGAGAACGATGAAACGATTATAGGCAACTATGTCGAGGTCGATGGCAACAGTTCCGGCGAAGGTGCAGGCGATGAGATTGGGATTGAGGCGGAGATCGTAGCGCTTGGGGACGGAAAAATTTGGTAGATGAGGCTGACCTTTGAACTTATTGATACATATCTCATTCTCACACATATATGAATCTTTATTTTCCTGTAACAGCAACATGTCTCCGTCACTAATTGAGTGCAGCACATAGTTCAGTTTGTGTTTGTGGTTTTAATTTAAAGCTGGATTCATCTTATTCTGAACTTCAGCAAGTCTTTCGACATGTTAGTAAGTCATGTCTTATTTGCAACTGTTTTGATCAATCTTGATCTAAAAGCTTAACTTTGATTATAAATTTTGATATATAGGGCCTTGGAGCTATTGTTGGAGCTTTATCTCGTAACCTTCATGAGCTTCAAAACAATCAAGGAATCTCGTAACCTTCATGAGCTTCATGAGCAGCAGCAACGGTGTGTGGTGTAGTAATTGGTGCTATGGTTGTAGCTCAGCTCTTCTCTTCAGTTTACTTCGGCGTTTCTGTGGGCAAATCTCTTTAAGACTTCAAACTTCTCTTATTATGAGTTCTTGAGGAATTGATCAAATTGTATTGTTCAGGTTGAGATCGGCTAGAGCAGTGAACCGGAGATATATAAGTGGCTGTGTAATGTTAAAAATCAGGATGCAGGCTTCAGCGGGGTTTGTTAGTGCAAGTGCTCTAGGAATGGCGTGTGGTCCAACTATTTCGTTTTGGGAGCCTGCACTTCACGCTGAGAATCTCTTTAAAATGAACCAAAATCTCACTTGTCTCACCAATTCTCATCAAATCTCACCAAATCTCAAACTATTTTTTCTTTTTAAAAATAGAAAATACTAATAAATCCACCAAACTACCTTAAAAGCTCACTGTAAATCTCCTAAAAATCCAAAATATAACAAGTCTTCCAAAATCCTCCAAAATTCTATTTTGAATACACCCCCCTAACTATATTCTTTATATTTATGTATTAATGACAGTTTATACCCTTTTTATTTTCTTCTCACCACCACCACCTCCCAACCTCCGGCCGCTGGGTTCCAGCCACCACCACCGGCCGCCGGGTTCCGGCCACCACCTCCGGCTGCCGGGTTCTGGCCACCACCTCCGGCCGCCGGGTTCTGGCCACCACCTCCGGCCGCCGGGTTCCAGCCACAACCTCCGTCCGCCGGGTACCGGCCACACCTCCAGTCGCTGGGTTCTAGCCACCACCTCCGGCCGCCGGGTTCCGGCCACAACCTCCGTCCGCCGGGTACCGGCCACACCTCCGGCCATCTCCTCCTCTGCCGCCGGCCAACAGCCACCACCACCTCCCAACCTCCGGCCACCACCTCCGGCCGCTGGGTTCCAGCCACCACCACCGGCCGCCGGGTTCCAGCCACCACCTCTGGCTGCCGGATTCCGGCCACCACCTCTGGCCGCCGGGTTTCGGCCACCACCTCCGGCCGCCGGGTTCCGGCCACAACCTCCATCCGCCGGGTATCGGCCACCACCTCCGGCCATCTCCTCCTCTGCCGCCGGCCAACATCCACCACTCCTACTCTATCCAAAAGACTAAACTGGTAATTTTACCTTATCCTTATCTTGATTATCTAATTTTTTTGAATATGGTGCTATATTCTTCTATGATTTTTTTTATTTTGGTCACTCAACTAATTCACCCATTATTATCTTTTTTTTTTTTTTTTTTCAATTCGCATCTGCTTAGCTTTATTCGCAGGTCATGATTTCACCGAAAACAATTGTATTCTCCACTTTAACGGTTTGATTGGTTGTCACAAGATTTATACGCGTTTATATTTAAGTTTTCTAATCCATTTGGTATTTTATTAAGACAATACAAAGTACTAAATCAGCGTTTGTTGTGCTCACTCTCTACCCCCTCTGTTTCAAAATATATCTTGTTTTAGTTAAAAGTAAGTATAATAAGAAATGTTTACTTTTTAAAAGTTTAACTAATGATAAACAAGACTGCATATAATAAATAAATAAAAAATATAAAATTAATCTAAAAGTTGTTTAGAAAGTTGAAAACATTTTATATTATGAAACACAACAAAATCTTTAAAATATCTTATATTATGAAACAAAAGAAGTATGATTTTTTTATGTTTTAAAAATCATTTTGTATTTGTGTGACTATGATATGTTATCTGAGTTATCCGTTCCCACTGACTTTGATATATGATAAACATGTATTATCATATAATTGAGTTGTTATAATTAGCTTGCCAAAAAAATTATATGGTATAAATTGATATAGTGAGTTTGCTATAGAATTATGATTTACTAATATTATAAAAACAACTGACAAAGAACATTTATATTGTAGATATTGCAATATGTCTCATTAAGTAAATTTAATTTAAATTTAATAAAGTTAGAAATAATAAATAATATTATATCACAATGTTTGTTAATTTTTTTATTTTAAAAACGTTAACCATAATATTTACAATCTTATCATTTTTAAATCTATGCTTATATTTCTGTTTCATATCAAATAAAAATGAAAGACAATAAATTTGACAAAACTCAGAAAATGTAAATAATTATTTCTAAAATTTTTTTGATGGGTATTTTTAATTATTATCAAAAAATTTAAGAGAAATAAAGCATTTTTTTATTATTCAAATTCAAAAAAATATAACTGTGTTTTTTTAAATAGTAATTCAAATTTTTACCTCTTAACTTATGATTGTTATCTTTTGATTTAACAAAATGTTTTTTGAACAAATAAATAATTCTAGAACGAAACCGTATATCCTTTTAGACACGAAACTAAGCATGTAATGATTGATATTTTTTGATTTGATAATATATTTTTGAATAAATAAATAGTTTTGGAACGAAACCATATATCCCTTAGTTAGCCTATGTCCCATCTTTCTTAGTTAGCCTATGTCCCCTCTTAGTCCATGGGCCCACTTTCTTAAGTGGGTCATACATTTATTCCCGAACCATAGATCCACCCATATTTGATGGCCAGTTTGTCAGCCATCATGAAACTCTCTCAGGACCCTTGACAGAAAAATAAGTGCATTTTGGTGACATATGTGGCCAAATCAATTTTTTTAAACCTTTCCGCAAACCAGGATGTCACAGTTTTTGAGCTCCTACAGATCTATCAAAAATGATTTATGTTTTTCTAATTTATATATCTATGTTTGTTGTAATCTTGTGTTTGATTAGTCTATTTTATCCATCTATTAGGTTGATGAGCTTCTACTCGTTATCTCCCTTTGGGATTGAATGAATAATGGTAACAATTATGTTTGCAAAAAAAGAAGGGTTTATGACCAACCAATCAAGGTTGAGAAATTAGAAAAAAATTCATTTGACATAATTAAAGAAACAATGGAAAATTATAAGCACGGTAATATATGAATCCCAAAAAATTAAATGATGAAAATATAAATTAAATAAAACAATTTAAAAATACTACAATAGGTTTTAAAATACAGTATTGTAACATCCGTGAACCGAAATCCCGGTTTGGAGATTGCATCGGTCGATGCAGGTTCAGTTTTCTGCGTTTTGACTTAAGTTAAACGCTGCGTTTTGGGTTAGGAAAACCCTTAAGTCGTGTTTTTGTCACATTCGACGGATTTGGACGTTTTTGAGAGAAAACGAAAGAGAGAAAAGGTTCTTGAGTGTTCTTGGTGATTTCTGGAGATTTGAGGCTGTTCCTGTAGAGATCTGTAGCTGGGATCATTGTAGGAGCTTCCTAGGAGTGTTGTTTTGCTTGTTTGAGGTTCAAATTCGTCTTGGCAAAGGTAAGTGCAGGACCATGGATTATCTAAGCTAGAGAACTCTCTAATTTGCTTGTTGTGTGTTGTTAAACTTGTTAGATTGATAATTGGGATGTTAGGAAGCTTTCTTGTGGCTTGGTATCGAGTTTTGTGGTTGTAGGAACGAAGATCCGGCGAGAAGCTTCGGGGAAAACACGATGCTCGGAATTGCATCGGTCGATGCATATCTTGTGTCGGTCGATGCAAGTGCGAGGACGGCGCGTAAAACTCTAGGGTTTTCGTGTTATGTCGAGCATGCGTCGGTCAATGCAGTGCGAGTGTCGGTCGATCCAAGTGCTTCAAGCATCGATCAATGCAACCCTGTGTCGGTCGATGCATCCCCATGTGGTGTCGGTCGATGCATGTTGGTGTCGGTCGATGCAGAGTCCTGGTTTGTTATTTGTTGTTTATTGATTGTTGTTTGATGGTTAGAGATGACTCTATTGCTTGTGTGTATACCCCAGTAGATGGGAGGATTGCCTTACTGAGTGTTTATTAAATACTCATGCATTGCAATATGTGTTTGTGGTGCAGGTAAAGGCAAAATGTGATCGTGGAATCAAGGCAATGAAGAGGAGGATGTTCTAGGGACTCGATTGGTTGTTGTCTGGCAATTGCTAGGTTGCTAGAGTTGGGTCATTAGAAACATTGCTAGGTTGCTGGTTCTATGATTCCTTTTATTTGGATATTGGTTATGTTTGAATATTGGATATTTATATTTATTGGATATTTATTGGATATTGGTATTGTTATTCAGCTGATGATTGTGATTGTGGTTAGGTGGCTAGTGGGTATGAGACTGAAACGACCGACCTTTTTTTTTAAATAATAAATAATAAATAATAAATAATAAATAATAATATAATAAATAATCTACAACTAGTGGTCCCATAACCACTAGCCACCTAACCACAAACACAATCAACAGCGGAATAACCAATACCAATCAATATCCAAATAATAATCCAATAATAACCAATAATCATAACCTCAACAATATCCAATAATCAAATAGCAGAAATCATAGAACCAGCAACCTAGCAATGTTCTAATGACTCAACTCTAGCAACCTAGCAAGCCAGACAACATCAAATCGGGTCCCTAGAACATCCTCCTCTTCATTGCCTTGATTCCACGATCACACTTTGCCTTTACCTGCACCACAAACACATATTGCAATGCATGAGTATTTTATAAACACTCAGTAAGGCAATCCTCCCATCTACTGGGCTATACACACAAGCAATAGAGACATCTCTAACAATCAAACAACATTCAACAATCATCAATAACAAACCCGGACTCTGCATCGACTGATACCAACATGCATCGACCGACACCAGATGGAGGTTGCGTCGACCGACGCAAGATCTGCGTCGACCGATGCAAGGTTAACTTGCAAGGACCGATGCAAGATATGCATCGACCGACGCATGCTCGACATAACACGAAAACCCTAGAGTTTACGCGCCGTCCTCGCATCTGCATCGAACGACGCACAAAGTGCATCGACCGATGCAATGCCGAGCATCGTTTTCCCCTGAAGCTTCTCGCCGGATCTTCGTTCCTACAACCACGAAACTCGATCCCAAGCCACAAGAAAGCTTCCTAACGTCCAGAACAACGATCTAACAAGTCTAACAACACACAACATGCAAATTAGAGAGTTCTCTAGCTTAGATAAGCGATGGTCCTGCACTTACCTTTGCCACAGAAGAAACTAAACCTCAAACAACCAAGAACACGCTCCTAGGAAGCTCCTACAACGATCCCAGCTACAGATCTCTACAGGAACACCTCCAATCTCCCAGAATTCTCAAGAACACTCAAGAACAGTTTTTCTCTCTTCCTCTTTTCTCAAAAACGGCCACACAACCACGAATGAATCAAAACTCGCATCTAAGGGTTTTCCCTAACCCAAAACGCAGCGTTTGACTTAAGTCAAAACGCACAGAATCGAGCCAGCATCGACCGATGCTCCTACTGCATCGATCGATGCACATCCCAAACCGGGATTCCGGTTCACGGATGTTACAATTCTCCCCCACCAAACTGAATTCGTCCTCGAATCTCGAACAACCATCAGCCAAGGACTCCCGTGCAACCGTCTCCACGGCCCGCACTCCTCCGACTGATCTACAGAAGGTCACCTATAGGCGATAGACTCACGCTCCAGGCGTCATTTGCTTTCGACTTTTGGACTTTCCTTTACTCATAGGCCTAAACCTTGAGGTTTTTTTTTTTTTTTTTTTTTTTTTTTTTTTTTTTTTTTTTTATTGGCTCCTCATCAGACCTAAATCTGCATGCCATAATGTTGGCTCCTCATCGGGCCTAGACCCGCATGCCATAATATATAAGAAAAATCCAACTCGTCTCTCGGGTTGCCACCCTACAACGCGCCCACGGATCGTCATCCGAAGTCGATATACCAACCATATTCCAAAGTCACAAAGTCTCTGAATATGGCAGTACTAGGAGAATCTAAGTTCCCCAAGAGTCGTGAGCAAACGATTCTGAACATGTCTGAGTCCTATCCCTATCCAGGTTTCCTTCCCGTGGCTCGCGTAAAACATCTCAATGTCCTACCAACCACATATCCCTTCACTGGAATACCACATGACCACACAAGGATCATATACATGCCACAAGGGCCGCCACAAAGGCCAAACAAATGTCCTAAAGAGGACCGCCACCAAGGCCAAACAAATGTCCTAAAGAGGACCGCCACCAAGGCCAAACAAATGTCTTAAAGAGGACCGCCACCAAGGCCAAACAAATGTCCTAAAGAGGACCGTCACAAAGACACTCTGGCTAAAAAGCCCGTCACAAAGACCATCTGTCCCGAAGGACCGTCACAAAGACCATCTGTCCAGGAGGACCGTCACAAAGACCATCTGTCCCGAAGGACCGTCACAAAGACCATCTGTCCCAAAGGACCATCACAAAGACACTCTGGCTAAACAGCTCGCCACAAAGGCCAAACAAATGTCCTAAAGAGGACCGCCACCAAGGCCAAACAAATGTCCTCAAGAGAACCGTCACAAAGACACTCTGGCTAAATAAGCCCGTCACAAAGACCACACAATGTCTAAAAAGATTGCCACACACGGCACAATGACTCAAAAGTCCGCCACTAAGGCCACACCCAAGCCCCTCCAAGGCTCTCCACCGCTAAAATGGACAAATTCTAACTCCCGTAAAACTTTCCATATTTAGCACTTTCCATTTTAGGAAATTTTCCACTTTAGGAAACTTATATTTCAGGAAACTTTCCTTCAAAACCCCGTCTCACGGAAACTTTGTACCCCGATCACCACCTCATCTTGTTACTGAGTCGCACAACCAATCACCCCAAGTGACTGAGTAACAAGAGAGATGGGCTGGAATACTCCATTCCCGCTCCAGCCACAGATTACAGATGGGACCCGGCTAAACAAGCTCAAGTCGCGGCTTGCTTCTCATACCACTTCTTGAACCTTGCCTTCATCTTTGCCTCAGGCTCCCAAGTCTGCTCCTCAACACCATCACAGTCCCACAAGACTCTCATCAAAGGAATCTTCTTCTTCTGAAGTTCCTTGATCCTCCTCTCGAGAACCCTCACTGGTCTCGCCTCCAAAGTCATGTTAGGCTGAAGATCCTCAGGAATCTTAGCCAACACCTGCTCACCCTCACGGAGACACTTCCGCAACATAGACACATGGAAAACCTTATGGAATGCACGCATCACCTCAGGTAACTCCAATCTATATGCTACTGGTCCAACCCGCTCAATCACTCTGAATGGACCCATATACCTCGGACTCAACTTAGTCTCTGACAATGACCTGTTCGGACCCCGCAACATGGCCATCTTGAGGTACACTCTGTCTCCTACCTGAAACTCAAGATCTCTCCTCCTCTTATCCGCATAACTCCTCTGCCTATCATGAGCCTCCTTCATGTTCAGCTTGAGAACCCGAATCTTCTCTGAGGTCTCTAGAACAAAACTAGCACCAAACATGCTCCTCTCCCCCACCTGAGTCCAGCATAATGGTGTACGACATGGTCTCCCATACAAAGCCTCATAAGGAGCCATCTTAATAGTGGCCTGATAACTGTTGTTGTAAGCAAACTCTACAAGGTTCAGGTGATCTGCCTAATGGCCACCCCAATCCAACACACACATCCTCAGCAAATCCTCCAGCGTCTGGATCGTCCTCTTAGACTGTCCATCTGTCTGGGGATGATAAGCTGTACTCATATGCACCTTAGTGCCCATCTCTGCCTGAAATGCCTTCCAGAACACCGAAGTGAACTTAGAATCCCTGTCAGACACAATGCTCGCTGGCACCCCATACAATCTGACTATCTCTCTCACATACTTCTTAGCCAAGACCGCTGCTCCATCAGTCTTCTTAATGGCCAGAAAATGTGCAGACTTAGTCAACCGGTCCACAATGACCCAAATAGCATCAAAGGTCCGTGACACTGGCAATCCCACCACAAAATCCATGGTGATCACATCCCACTTCCACTCAGGAATGGGTAAACTCTTTAGTAACCCGCCAGGAACCTGATGCTCAGCCTTCACTAGCTGACACACATCACACTTCGAAACCCAACTAGCCACGTCCTTTTTCATCCCGACCCAATGATAGTACCTCTTGAGGTCACGGTACATCTTAGTCGCTCCTGGATGAATGGACAACTTGCTCGCATGAGCCTCTCTCAGAATCTCCTGCCTCAACTCCTCATCCTTGGGCAAACAAACCCGACCGTGCACCAAGATAGTACCATTATCTGAGACCTGATACTCTGAATCCACACCTTTAGAGGCATTCACCAGCCCCAAATCCTTCTCCTGAGCCAACCACACCCTACTCAGAAGATCTGCTCTATCTACTGCTTCCAAACCCAACGGTTCCTGTGAAACAGCACATAAGCTCAAAGCACTGATCTCCCCTACCAGAGACTCCATCTCCTGCTCCTGAGCCGAAGCCACCCTCTTCCGACTCAGAGCATCTGCAACCGTGTTAGCCTTACCAGGATGATAGGCTATCTCCAAATCTTAATCCGCCACAAGCTCCATCCACCGCCTCTGTCTCAAATTCAGCTCAGGCTGAGTGAATATATACTTTAGGCTCTTATGATCTGTAAACACCTGTACCTTTGCACCATAAAGATAAGATCTCCAAATCTTCAGGGCAAAAACTACAGCACCCATCTCCAAATCATGAGTAGGATAGTTGCCTTCATGCACCCGCAACTGCCGCGAAGCATAAGCAATCACCTTCCCATGCTGCATCAGAACACACCCCAAACCAACTCTAGATGCATCTGTATAAACCACATAGGGTTCTCCCTGCTCAGGCAAAGCCAACACTGGCGCAGTAGTCAACATTTCCTTCAGGCTTGCAAAGCCTTCCTCACACTCTTCTGACCAGACAAAAGGAACATCCTTCCCTGTCAACTTAGTCATAGGACGTGCTCTGCTTGCAAACCCCTACACAAATCTCCTGTAGTTACCTGCCAATCCAAGAAAACTCCTGATCTCTGTGGCATTCTGCGGTCTAGGCAAATCCCTGATAGCCTGAATCTTCTCTGGATCTACTAAAACCCCCTCAGCAGAAACAATGTGACCCATAAAGCCCATCTCACGCTGCCAAAAACTGCACTTGCTCAACTTAACAAACAACTTCTGCTCCCGCAGCTTCTCCATAACTGCCCTCAAATGCACTGCATGCTCTTCAGGACTCTTAGAATAAACCAGGATATCGTCGATGAAAATGATGACAGACACATCCAGAAATTCCTGGAACACACTGTTCATCAATCTCATAAACGCTGCTAGCGCGTTAGTCAACCCAAAAGGCATCACCACAAACTCATAATGCACATACCTCGTCCTGAAAGCAGTCTTCCTCAAATCTGCCTCATCTATCGGTATCTGATGATAACCCGACGCCAGATCTACCTTAGAGAACCAAGTAGCACCCCTCAACTGATCCAACAACTCATCGATCCTAGGAAGAGGGTACTTGTTCTTCACAGTGACCCGGTTCAAACCCCGATAATCAATGCACAACCTGAAACTCCCATCCTTCTTCTTCACAAACAACACCGGCGCTCCCCACGGCGATACACTAGGACGGATGAATCCCTTACTCAATAAATCTTCTAGCTGCTTCTTCAGCTCTGCCATCTCTGGTGGAGCCATCCTGTAAGGAGCCTTGGATAACGGCATCATCCCTGGTTCCAGTTCAATGGTAAAAGGATCCGACCGAGATGGTGGTAATCCCTGCAAAGAATGAAACACATCCTCAAACTCCTCCACTACCAGAATACCGCTAACCGTAGACTTCCCCACTGACTCTGGCATAGATATAATAACCAGATAAGCCTCACGGCCCTTCTCGATCTTCTTCCCAACCTGAATGGCTGAGATCACGAGACTCCCCGAAGTCGGTCTAATACCCTGAAACACCAACTTCCCTCCTGAACGCTCAAACTCTACTCTACCCCGGTGGCAATCCAAATGCACCCTAGGCCGATGCAACCAATCCATCCCGAGAATAACATCATAAAGCTCCACTGGACTGATAAGCAAATCCGCTGGCCACGACTCCCCTGCGATCTGAATATCAACTCCTCTAGCCCGTCCAATCACTCTCAGGAACTCGCCTCCCGCAACGCTGACAACTCCTGCACGCTCTCCAGGATCCCCGCACACTCTGCACACTCCGAAGTAATCAAGCTATGAGAAGCTCCAGAATCAAACATAACGTGGGACTTAAACCCGCCCACCAACAAGGTCACTACACAAACCTGATGTGTTGAGAACCTAACACTTTATCACAGGAACACTCCTCTTGGGACAACTTGCAACCCTGTGATCCTTGCTCCCACAACCGAAGCAACCCGCACCACTCAGCTTCTGCATAGCCTCTCACTTCCTCTTGGTTCCCTGAGCATGCCTATCGCCCCTGCTAGAACCACCCTGCTGCTGAGCCTTACTAGGCTGAACTGCTGGAGCTACCGCCACTGACTGTGCCCGGATATCCTCCTCAATCTCTGCTGCAGTCTCAATCAGCTCTGCACGCGTAGCATAACTCCGCCCTCTACAGTGAACTCTCAACTCATCACGTAGAGCCCTCAAAAACCTCCTGATCTGAGCCTCCTCAGACTCCAAAGCCCGACCCCCATAACAAAGAAGTCAACTGAACTCCAAGTCCAACTCCCGCACTGACCGTGTCCCCTGAGACAACTGAAGGAACTACACCTCCAACCGATCCAATGCCTCTCTAGGAAAATACTTGCGGTTGAACTCCAAGACGAAGTCAGCCCAAGTCATCTCTCGCTGCACTCTCCTAGCAGCCACTGATCTCCACCACAACTCAGCATCACCACTCAAATAGTAGACCCCTATGTCCACCCAAAACTCCTCAGGACATCTTAGAATATGGAAGTTACGTTCCACACTCGTCCTCCACGCATCCGCAACAGTAGGATCTGTACCACCTGAAAACCTCTCAGTGAACAGATCCTTCATCTCCTTGAGCATAGACAAATAATGTCTATGTGCTCCCACATCCGCAACCACTGGCTGCCGCTCCTCCGCTACCACTGGTGACACTACCTGAGCCTGAGCCGGTACCAATGGTGGTAACCGCTCTAACACCTGTGCTAGAATAGCCGCAAAGTCAGTACCAGGGAATCCACCCGCTGGGACTCCCACACCCGGAACCCGAGCATCACCGGCCACTGGAGCATCAACACCGCCCCCTCCTGCCACACTCACGGAATCCCCCAGAACACCCTGCGACTCGCCAACAGCCTCAGCTGTCACACTCTGGTCCTCGGTCTCACTAACCACTGGGACTCTGCCCCTACCACGACCACGTCCGCGTCCACGACCACGTCTGCGTCCAAGACCTCGACCAGCCACAGCATCCTCTCTAACCATCTGCACTACCATGAACAGAAGGATAAGTAAACAATTTCTATTATAACACAGAAACATAAACTCACCGTGGAATCACACAATCGGCTCGAAGAGGATGTTCTAGGACTCCATGCCACACAAAATTGACTAACTCACATAATCAATCAAAACATGCAAATCCCAAACATCTACAATAGAAACCTAGTGAACCCAAACCTAGAACTGTAAGGGCTATGATACCAAATGAAACGACCGACCTTTTTTTTTAAAATAATAAATAATAATATAATAAATAATCTACAACTAGTGGTCCCATACCCACTAGCCACCTAACCACAAACACAACCAACATCGGAATAACCAATACCAATCAATACCCAAATAATAATCCAATAATAACCAATAATCATAACCTCAACAATATCCAATAATCAAATAGCAGAAATCATAGAACCAGCAACCTAGCAATGTTCTAATGACTCAACTCTAGCAACTAGCAAGCCAGACAACATCAAATCGAGTCCCTAGAACATCCTCCTCTTCATTGCCTTGATTCCACGATCACACTTTGCCTTTACCTGCACCACAAACACATATTGCAATGCATGAGTATTTTATAGGCAATCCTCCCATCTACTGGGCTATACACACAAGCAATAGAGACATCTCTAACCATCAAAACAACATTCAACAATCAACAATAACAAACCCAGACTCTGCATCGACCGATACCAACATGCATCGACTGACACCAGATGGAGGTTGCGTCGACCGACGCAAGATCTGCGTCGACCGATGCAAGGTTAACTTGCATCGACTGATGCAAGATATGCATCGACCGACGCATGCTCGACATAACACCAAAACCCTAGAGTTTACGCGCCGTCCTCGCATCTGCATTGACCGACGCACAAGGTGCATCGATCGATGCAATGTCGAGCATCGTTTTCCTCTGAAGCTTCTCGCCGGATCTTCGTTCCTACAACCACGAAACTCGATCCCAAGCCACAAGAAAGCTTCCTAACGTCCAGAACAACGATTTAACAAGTCTAACAACACACAACATGCAAATTAGAGAGTTCTCTAGCTTAGATAAGCCATGGTCCTGCACTTACCTTTGCCACAGAAGAAACTAAACCTCAAACAACCAAGAACACGCTCCCAGGAAGCTCCTACAACGATCCCAGCTATAGATCTCTACAGGAACGCCTCCAATCTCCCAGAATTCTCAAGAACACTCAAGAACAGTTTTTCTCTCTTTCTCTTTTCTCAAAAACGGCCACACAACCACGAATGAGACAAAAATCGCATCTAAGAGTTTTCCCTAACCCAAAACGCAGCGTTTGACTTAAGTCAAAACACACAGAATCGAGCCAGCATCGACCGATGCTCCTACTGCATCGATCGATGCTCCTACTGCATCGATCGATGCACATCCCAAACCAGGATTCTGGTTCACGGATGTTACAGGGACCAATAGTTGTAGTTTATTTACTATAATATTATTATTTATTACTTATTATTTATAAAAAAAATGGGTCGGGTCGCTTCAAGTATTAAGGAAAAGAAGACACATATATTAATCTTTGTTTTAGGTCAGCATATTTATCTTACGTATTCCCAACTGAAAAAAAAAGTAGGAGAAGATTTTGGTTTAAGAAAAATTTAGCTTCCCATTAAAAAAATTCCCAGTTAAACAAAGTTAAAAGCAGTGTTTTAGAATAAATATTTAAATGTGAATCGATCTATGTTTATATAGAAGTGAGTATTTACAAAATTGAGAATTAATAATTAACTGTATATTTTCCTTAATCCCTTTTTTTTTATAGAATTCATAACATAAAATTAAAAATAAGTAAATAATATTATAATTTTGAATTTTACGGAATATATATATATATACTCTTTATAATTATTTTTTTATTTTATTTTTATAAATTCTGTAATTTTTGAGAATTATCTTTTTACATTATTAATATTTTTTAAAACAAAATATTTTATTTTTGTTGTAATCAAATTCATCCTATTAAATATTAATTTTTACACATGTCAAAATCTGAGATTGAAAACTTGACACATGTTAACATCTTGTTAATGACTAACTTTCAAAACCCAACTTTATATAATAAGATAAGTGATATAAAATTATCTTTTTTTTGTAGTGGTAGCAGTCGATAAACACAAGTTATAAGCTTATAATCTATATATATAAAGTTCACTTTACTCACTTCTGATGCTGCCACATCAGCCACATCCTCTTTAATTTTTGTGGGCCTTACAGATTTTAATAAGGCCTTTAAACAATTATACAAATGACAAACTGATCCACTAGATTTAATCCAAAGTCTGTAGGTCCAGCACTATTTCATCCAAAATCTGTAGGTCCAACGCTATTTCATCCAAAATCTGTAGGTCCAACACTATTTTTAAGTCATGTAGATTCAACCTGATAATTATTCATCCAAAGTTCAGCGGTGTGAACGAAACTCTAATATTATTATTCAACCATAAAAAATAAAAAATAAAAAAAATAAAAATAAAAAACGAAAGAAAAGAATAGAGCATTTACCCGATATATATGAAGTAAAACACTGAATTTGGAATAATATTATAACCTGTTCGTACCTAAATTTCTTTCATGTATCGTTTATGTTTAGTTTTTTTACATATACGTGCATCATATGGTTAAGACACATAATTATAAGAGTCAAATAAAATATTTTCTTAGCAAGAAGAAAAGAACTATGATTAAAATCTCCATTGATCTTGTAATTATATATCATCATTTCTAGCTACAAAAACATCCACCTAAGCAATTTTTTACTTTAAAATAAATTTAAAATATTCAGTTAGCGCATATTTATGTTAATTATAATTAATAGAAAGTTTAAATAAAAAATAGAATTAGTAAAATAAATAAAATTTTAAAATAAGAAAACAATACTATAATTTTTTATTAGTGGTAATAGTATAATTAAAATTTTCTATTAAACTGATCATAATTAAAATTATAAATGTATTAGTATTGAGTTTTAGAATGGAAGTAAATTTTAAATTTATGGTAGAATAAAAATAAATATGTAATTGTGTATTATTGAGTTGTGGAATGGAAGTAAAAGTTTAAAATTGTGGTAGAATAAAAAAATTATGTAATTTTATTTATAAAATTTTAAACAGGAAAAAGAAAACTAATAGTGAAATATTATTTTATAACATGATCAAAAAGGAAAAAAAAAATGATGTTTCGTTAATTGAAACAAATGCTTCTAATCCAAATTTAAGTTTTGAAAGATAGTAATTAAAGAGAAAATAGTTATAATACATCTTGAAAATCATTTTACAGTCTAATATGTGTTATGTGTGATCCAATAGAAAGTGGAAAAAAGTAGAGGCCAAAAGGAGTGCATCATCAGTAATGACGAAAGAATTAAAGTTAAAAGTGTTTGAAAATAAATTAGTAAAACTTGAAAAGATAATAGGGAATACAAAATCACACATGACTAAACTAAAATCTCTGACATCTCATTAATTGTGTGAAACGAATGAGTTTGTAGAAAATTAAATGACATACATTATTAAATAGATTATTAGATTCCAAGTCGAGTTTAACAGTTTGGCCATATAATCATGGAAAGTGGGATAAGATATGCACTTTCATGAATTGGTCGTTTATGCTACGTTGCAATTATTTCGATGGGTAAAGCAAGCTCGGTAAAAATATAACGATATGATATTATATTTTACCTTTAAGCAATATTCATGAGATTCGGTATATTCAAATTTATATAGAATAATGTCATGTTAGTATCAATATCTAATCATAAATAATATATACAATTAGATCAACAATCGATCAACATCAAAGCCTTTAAAAAATGTTTTTAATGAAATATATGAATAAGAAATAAACTCTCTTAATGATAAAAGATCTTGCAGTCTCGGTCTATACTCTATGGCGGGAGCGAAATGATCGTGGACACGCTGTTCCTCCATCCACCCAGGCTCAACTTATTCAGCGGATTGATAGGCAGGTCCGCAACAAACTGCTCGCCATTCAGCTCGGGGGCAATCACCTGTACGATGATGGTCTGAGCATTTGGCTAGCATCCAGATTTTAATTGGTCTGTTATACACCTAATCAACCTCCTCTGCTCTAAGCTCTCTCTATTGATCACACTGTTGCACTAGATGTAAATACGCTATTTTCTTTTTTGAATCTAATTTAACATATTTTCAAAAAAAATAAAAATAAATAAAATATCTTGAAGTAGTCATCAATGTTGTTTATTTTTCCTAATATTACCACATGACATATATTTATAAAGATTTTAATTGGTCGTTTATTTTTCTTTTAAGTTTAAGAATTTATATTAATAGAAAAAGATTTAAATTAAAATCCCGCGCTTGCGCGGGTACTAATTCTAGTAATAATAATAAAAAGGAACCAAAAGTGTTTAGTCTAAAGAAAGTGATGGTGGAGAGTTCTAAGAAAATGCTGTGGAAATTGATAACATTGTTGGCCGATGTAGGAGTTTTAACTTCTGAACCGACCGAAAGCTTATCTTGTGTTTGAGTTTGTTTGTGACAGAACAAAGAGAAGAGAAGTAAAGGGAGGGAGAGACGACACACGGATTTACAAGTTCCCAAGATCAATGTGACCAAGGTACGTCTTGGTGAGCTTACTAACCAGCTCACAAGATTTTATAGAGTGTAAATAACCGATTACAAAAAACCAGGAAGGTGAAAACAAGACCTCTAGAGAGCCTATATAACCGAGCAAGAAGAAGCTAGGTTCTCTCTTCACTCAATCTCTCTAGACCTATCCTGTTTGTAATACTCACTCTATATATTTTTTGCCGTCACCTCACTCTTGCCCTGTATTTATACTACTTGTTGATGCACCCTTGACAGGTCATAAAACCTAGGTGAATCAAACTTTATCCTTGCCAGCGTAACGATGAACCCGTACTCTTCAGTTAAGGGACAAATACTGATTGTTGACTACTGTTAATCGACCGTTGCCAAGAACAACCTAGAACATGGGCCTTTCTTTTAAACCGAGGCCCAATAGGCTTGTCTCTGGTCCACTATTCGGAACTAGACCGAACTTCACAGCCGAGATTGTGGATCTGCTTGTAAGCACAATAAAGCCACTTCCAACAACTTCACGAGCTTCTCTCTAACCTCTGCCTCTGGTTCCGGTAATCGTTCTTTGAAAATGCTTCTTAGCGACAGAGTTTTTCATGGAAGCGAAGACAATGTCGAAACCAAATCTCCCGGATGTTTCCCCTTTACAACTTCTAGCGTCAGAACTCCGAAGCTATACACATCGCATCTCTCCGTCGCTTTCATCGTGTGAGCCAGTTCTGTTGAGAAGTTTTCCATAAACAATTATGTCAATTTCAAAATTCGAATTTAGAGATTTTAATTTCATTGATATTAGATTTACCTGGAGCGACGTATCCGTAGGTTCCGGAAATGATGAACCAATTGAAGGAATCCATTTTGAGAAGCTTTGCTGTGCCGAAATCGGAGATCTTAGCTTCGTAATCGTTATCTAAAAGGATGTTGTCGCTGCTAATATCACGGTGGACAATCGGAGTTGAGCTGTCATGGTGCATATACGATAACACATACGCCACACCTTTCACGATGTTGATCCTTTTGGTCCAGTTGAGCTGCTTCGCTTACTATGTTGTCAGCTAAAATTTTGTTTAAACTTCCTTTTTCCATGTACTCGTAGGTCAAAAAAGTGTGGCGTCGGTGGGAGCAGAAGCCGAAGAGCTTCATCACATTGCGGTGACGGATCTCTGTTAACGCTCTTACCTCGTTTAGGAACTCTTGTTTCACCACTGGCTTTGACATCTCTTCGTCCATCGTCTGGTGTAGCTTTTTAACGGCTACGATCGCGGCCCTGTCCTTTTACATGTCGCTAGTGACAAAACAAATTAACACTGATTCTTTAATAATTTTAAAAACCCAGCGACTAAATATAGTAAGAGAGATGAAGAAAATCGATGCTTCTGTCGCTTAAACACGTCGCCGGAAAAACCAGCAGCAGAAACACGGTGCACTGATTTACGGAAGATGTCGCTGAAAAATGATAAAAGGTGTCGCTGGAAATTATTAAAAGAGAAAATTGCACTATAATTACAGTCGCTAGAAGGTGTCGCTGAGACTCACAAATGAATAGAGCTTGCACCTGGGAGGTTTGCTTTGTAGACTTTGCCGTATCCTCCGATTTTGATTAGGTATCATGGATCAAATTCGTGTGTGGATTGGATGATATCTTGTTATTTGATTTTGCCATCATAGCTAAAGATAGACAAAGTCTCTCCAGTTTCAGCATCTGAGTTGTTGTTTCCATTTTTGTTTTCGTTTCCGAAGGTAGTTGGTAAATATCCCTGCACATATAGAGAGAATGACGAGTGCTCATAGGATCCAAAACAGAAGGAGGCCATTCTTCCCTTGGGAAGTAATAGGGCATGATTTCAACCTTTGTCTAGGAATATTATTACTGCATAAGAGCATGTGCAGTGCAGAGAGACTCTCATAGTCTCTCATGAGAGTCTCTCTTATATAATATTTTAATTGTTCTAACATAATTTAGTTAATTATTTTAATTTTAAATAAAAAATTAAACTTAAAATCAATCACATATTGACATGTGGTTAATGAATTTGTCATGAGCTTTTCAAAAATTCTCAAAACAGAATCGATTCTCACCTCTCTCTTCCACTTTTTAATATATATTTTTTTAATTGGTGAGAGACTTGGTGAGAACTTCCCACTGTACATGCTCTAAGCCTCTGTTTCCCTCCAATGAATCTGCTGCTGCGTTTCAAAACGCTGGATTGTCTAGAAGCGGACCCTCTAGTTGATTGTTTGATATATCATATATTGATGTATGTCAGCGCTTTCATAACCTTGAAACTTGTTGGAATGATACCTAAAAGATTGTTGTGTGAGAGGTCAAGCTTTTCGAGGCTCTGCAGGTAGCTGAGTTGGGATACGATTTCTCCGTCAAGCTGGTTAAAGCTGAGATCAAGATAAGTTAACTGAGCAAGCTTTGTTAGTATGGGTATATGCGTCCATCAAATTTGTTTATGCTTAGGTTCAACTGACGAAGGTTAGTAAAAGAGTCAAAGGTTTGTGGGATCTGAGACTCGAGCTTGGTCAAGAAACTTAAACCTGTAGAAACTCTTCCAGATAACTGCTTCCCATTAAGTAGTAGCTTTGACAAACTTGTGAGATTTTGAATTGCTTCTGGAAGCTCACCAGTGAGGTTGGTAGGCAGATCCAACTCAACTAGCTGTGTCATGTTCCAAATCTCTGGTGAGATAACACCTGTAGTGTTGTTGCTTAACATGATCAAGACACCTAGCTTTCGACTCTTCTCCCAGTTTCCTGAAATCTCACCGTGGAATTTGTTGTGGTTGATATCAGTGAAATTAAGATCTTGATAAACCCAAAAGCTTCATAAATATCTCCATAGAATTTGTTCCTTATGAATCTTGCTCCGATCAAGCTCCCACAATCCTTCAAGCCTCTAGGTATAGGACCTTTGAGGTGATTATCATCTAATGTCAGTTTTCGAAGCTTGCCACCTTTGCAAATGGTATCAGGCAAGAAACCAGTGAAGTTGCTTTTGGCGAGTTGCAAGTTAGTTAGCTATGAAGAGTTTGCTACTCCCAATGGAATCTGACCAGAGAGCTGATTATGACTGAGATGCAACGATTCCAACTTGGTAAAGTTACCAAAGGAATCAGGAACATAACCTGTAAGATTGTTCTGACTTATCGCTAAATAAATCATGGATACCATGTTGCCTAGTTCTAGGGGAAGTATACCAGTTACATAATTCTGATGAAGACGAAGACCCGTCAAGTTCTTGAGATTTCCTAATGAAGAAGGAATTAAACCGGTAAGGTTATTTCTCGAAAGGTTAAGGTAATTAGGCTGGCCATGTCACCCATCTCAAGGGGGGTTTTGCCGGAAATTTGGTTTTCAAACATGTGGAGAAGAGTTAACATCTTCAAATTTCTGAAAGTGGAAGGGATTTGGCCAAACAAGTTGTTGTCACTAAGGTCTAACTCAACAAAGTTGGGTAAGTTTCCAATCTCAGAAGGAAGTGGACCCGAGAAAGAGTTGATATAAAGGTACAGCTTTACCAAGTAGGTCGGATTTCCAATGGAAGTGGGTAATGGTCCAGAGAAGTTGTTTGTATTAAGCTTTAACTCAAAAAGGTTAGGTAAGTTTCCAATCTCGGAAGGAAGTGGACCCGAGAAATAATTGGTATAGAGGTACAAGTTTACTAAGTTGGTGAGATTTCCAATGGAAGAGGGTATTGGTTCAGATAGGGAATTGATAGACAACGCGATATCTTGAACTGAGGTTAAGAGACCGATCTCAAATGGAATCGATCCGTTTAACTTGTTTTCATCAAGATAGAGGGTTTTGAGTAAGGATGTCAATTGGGATGTCCATGTCCAAATGGGCCTGTCTAAATGGACACATACGTTTTATGAACATTTATGGTCAAAGCTCAAGTAGAACCATGTCCAAATAAGTCCAAACCAAATAAGACCATGACTAATTGGATTGTCCATGAGGTCCAGATAATACATGAACTCAATTAAGCTAGAAACTTATAAATTCATCATAACACTCAAAAATTCATATATGACACTCATAAATTCACATAAAAATCATAAATGGAAGTCTATTCTTGGAAGTTTCACATGGTCTTTACTCTCTAGTCTTGAATGATAAAAGTGACAAAATGAACAAAAAAAAATTCATCCCTAATTTTGAAGGATTATTGGACAGTCCATGTCCATCGGAGTTCAGACCAGTTATTAGCGGGCTAAATTGGTTTTGGGTCTATTTGACCGCTTCATGACTATAACCGGTCCAATTTAATTTGGACATGGACAACTCATGGTCTTTAAGCCCAATTGACATCCCTAGTTTTGAGGTTTCGCAAATTGCCAAGATCAGGTGGGATTTCTCCGGTTAAGTAGTTTGTGGAGAGGTCAAAGTAGTTTAGAGATGTTTCTGAATTGAGAAGTGATGGTTCCAAAGAAACGGTTAATGCTAAGATCAATGAAAGCAAGGTTTGGGAGAGAAGAAAAGGGGAAATCTTGGAGTTTATCTTATATAGCATTGTCAACGAGGTTTAACTTTATGATTCTTGATATATCATGGTTTTTAGGTGTTTTTAGCCATGATATAAGTCTTATTTATAGAGTCTTTTTGGTGTTTTTTTAGAGTCTTTTTGAATCTTTATAGGATTTAGCATGAATGTGAGAATAATGGAGCTAAATAGGAGGATTTGGAGCACATTCATGCATTGAGGCTAAGCTGTGAAGTTGGGAGACAAGTTCAGAGACTTGCATCGGTCGATGCAAGTGATGGTGTCGATCGATGCATCATCCAGCAGAAGAATTGGAAGTTTTCTCACAAGTTTTGAAGATTTACAAAGTTACCCCAAAGTTTTCTATATTTGCATCATTTGTCCCTAGACGTTTTTAGGAATATAAATATGATTTTTGGGTCATTATTTTATACCTAAGCTTTATTTTTCTTGCAACTTTTGAGAGTAAAACCCTGAGAGAATTTTATAGAGCTTTTGGAGAGAAGAATCAAGACTCCTTCAGAGAACGGGGACTCATAACCTTTATATGCTAAGCGAAGGATTCAAGCTATAGTCCTTAAAGATAGTTTAATGGTGCTAAGATCACTCAACATACTTACAAATATTTTTCTATGCTTATTACCATGCATCGATCTAGTTCAACCTTCAACTAAAAGTAAAGATCATCTCTTTCACATTCAATTAAGTGTTTGGCGAATTCTTGCAGATGGAAGGTGAATCAAGCTCAATCGGTTTCAAAGGTAAGACTTTTTAGTAAGGTTGTCTCAAACAAATTCTTTGGGTGGCTTTCTCTCAAAAGAAGGGATGCTAGACAGTTGTGAAAACTATCTAAGATTGAGAATAATTTGGGCATACAAAGCTTAACTCTTGATGATCTACCCTTTTCCCATTCACTTTTTTTTTTTTAAAACCCCTAGAATTAAACTACCCACAATCTCGATTTTAACTTTTTTTTTTTTTTTTTTTTTTTTTTTATTTTTTTGTAATCCCTAAAGTTTAAGCTTTAAACATCTAGCTCTCTTCTCTCTCTCTCTCTTTTTTTTTTTTTTTTTTTCTTTTCTTTTCTTTCTTTGCTAAACTCCTAATGTGTATATATTTTTTCTTTCTTTCTAGGAGACTATAGCAAGATCTTTTTCTCTTCTTTTTTTTTTTTTTTTTTTTTTTACTTAGAGACTTAATGCTAATTGATTCTAACCTTAGGGACTTCTTTTCCTTCTTTTTTTTAATTCCTCAACCCAAACCCAAATAAACATGCTAACCACCTATCTTTCAAAACCGAATCTATCAGCTAGTTCAAATTCTAACCTAGCTAAATCAAGAGGCAGTTCTTTGTCGTTCTCAATACTCTCAAGGTTTCACAACCTATACCACAATGAAAAGGCCTCACTCAACAATTCACAACAAGGTTTGAAAGAAAGGTTTGGGTTCATGGGTAGGACAAACAAATCGGGTTAAACGAAAAGATTGGTAAAAATGGAGTGCTAACCCGAGTTTAGAGTTATCATGAGCAAGTATTCAAATTCCATAAGCAAGACAATTTAAGTTCAAATTAAGTCCAATAATATAGAGATGTTCAAATGTTCAAGCAAGTGGAGGAAGTATTCAAAAGACGCAAGTTTCTAAGAAAAGATTTTTCATTTTTTTCCAAATATTGATCTAGCAACAATGAACTGTGATTAAGGGCTATAGCTTCAATCCTAAGGTTTGATTTTAAACAAGGTCGTTTTAATCATTTTCCCCTACGATGCATATGCAACAATCCTATATGAAACAAACTAGACTCAATCCTAATATGTAAATGTAACTACATGAACACTCTTCTTTTTTAAAATTTTGTTTTTAAATTTTTCAATTTTTTTTTGGTTTTTTAATGCACATAGATGCAGACTCAAATGAATAAAATTAGCATGCAAAATTTTGAAATAAGAAAATAAGAAAATAAAACACAATATTAAAAATATTCTAGGACCCTCCCCCAAACATAAATTACACAAGTCTCTGTGTAAATATAAGTTGGAAAAAAAATCCAAGAATCACACAAAATGAATTAAAACTAAATGCAATGTTATTTACAAAGATTGGATGAAAGTGATACCTCATGGGTTGGTGAAGAAGGAGGTAGTAGCAGCCTCCATACTCGCCAACGTGTAGCCAGGGTCGTCTTCGGCTTCAGCAGGTGCCTGGGTTTGCTCGTCAGAGAGCTCGGAGATATGCACGGACGACTTACTCGGACCAACATCCAAGGGATTGATCAAGGGGGGCATCGCGTAGCTCATCGAGTAGGGCGAAAGGACTTAAGAGAGAAAAGACTTTATAATGTAAATTATATTTACAAACCTGCCTTTGGGATTTCCTCCCAAGTGAGCTTTTTTATAGTCTCTAAGCTTGACTCTCAGTTCATCTCAGACTGGCGCGGGATCGACGAGACGCAGAGATGATCCCACCTCTGTGCTCTCATTTGCCATGTATTTTTTTACTCTCTGCCCATTCACGGTAAATTCAGTCTCATCCTTACCCAGAAAAGTCACCGCTCCATAGGGCAAAACCTCTTTAATTTCAAAGGGTCCTGACCATCTTGACTTGAGCTTCCCAGGGAATAGCCGAAGCTTTAAGTTGAACAAAAGGACTTTGTCTCCAGCTTTCAAATCCTTGTGTCAGATCTTCTTGTCATGAAAAGCTTTGGTTCTTTCCTTGTAGATCCTCGAATTATCATAAGCCTCCAGCCGTATCTCATCGAGTTCGTGGAGATCCATTACTCTCTTCACTTGAGCAGTCTTTATGTCCAAATTCAGCAGCTTGGTTGCCCACATTGCTTTGTATTCAACCTCGACCGAAAGGTGACAGTTTTTTCCGTAAAGAAGCTGGAAGGGCGTCTGCCCAATCGGTCTTGTAAGCCCATAACGCATCGTCCAACTTGAATGCCCAATCCTTTTTTGTGATCCCCACGATTCTGGCTAATATCGATTTATGCTTGACTCCGTGCTTTCTCAACAAGCCATCGAAAACACTGTTAATGAAGTGGGTTCCTCCATCACTGATCACTACTCTTGGGATTCCAAATCTCAGGAAAATGATGCTTTTGAACATCTTCATTACGACCTTGTGATCGTTCGTTGGGCTGGCGATTGCTTCTCCCCATTTTGAGACGTAGTCGATTGCCACTAGGATGTACATGTTTCCATTCGAGGGTGGGTTGAAAGGTCCCATGAAATCTATTCCCCAAACATCGAAAACTTCGACTTCTAAGATTGCCTGCTGAGGCATTTCATTTCTTCGACTTATGTTACCCATTTTCTGGCACGAATCACATTTTGCTATGAAGAGCTGTGCATCCTTGAACATGGTTGGCCACCAAAGACCAGCTTGGAGGAACCATGACAGTGCTCTAGTACTCCTCGGACTTCCTCCTCTGCTATACATAGTCTAAACAGGCCATCCGTCTCTTTTTTGTAAAGATAGGGCTCATCCCAGTAGTAGTTGTTGATATCCCTGAAGAACTTCTTCTTTCTATGAGCGTCATAGGCCTTAGGAATTTCCCCGCACACCATGTAGTTCACAAAATCTGAGTACCATGGTAGCTCAACTGACTCTATTGCCATCAACTCGATCGACCTAGTTGACTCGGGGTCGAGTAAGCTATCGTGTGTCCGATCATGTGGCTCATTTCTTCCAAGAAGTCGATATGCATCAGTCTTTCTTTGGGCATCGAGTCGTCTATTGGGAGAGGATCTTTAAATTCTCATTCTGGACAGATGGTCTGCTACACCGTTTTCAATCCCTTTTTTATCGAGGATCTCTATGTCAAATTCCTGCAGAAGAAGGATCCATCTGAGGAGCCTAGGTTTGGTGTCCTATTTTGAGTAAATGTATCTGAGGGCAGCATGATCCGTGTATACAATCACCTTTGAACCGACTAAGTAGTTGATAACTCTCTAATTTACTTGTTTTTAGCATCCTTTTTGTCCATATTTTGCATTGTTCATACCCTTAACTTAGCATTATTAGGTCATTAACTGAAGGAATTCACTTTTAGGCCATTTAGGGTGTTGCATTTTTGCATTTGTATGTTTTGGATGAAAACAGGTTCTTAAGAGCCTAAAATGGGGAAAAACAAGGACAAACTCGAGCATTTACCCGAAGGAGCCATTGAGCTGAAAGAACAAGTCCGAACCCCAACACGATCGAGGATCCAAGAGCCGTAAGAACAACCCAATGATCTACCCAAGGAGTAACCCGACTTCATCCTCGTGTACCCCATCGAGTTAGGGGTGTCAATCGGGCTGGCCCGGCCCGAAACCCGTAAAGCCCACATATGTATGAGCCGGCCCGGCCTGGCCCAAAATATTTCAAAGCCTATATTTCAAAGCCCGAGCCCGGCCCTAACAGGGCTACAGAGCTTTTCGGGCTTTTTCGGGCTTATCTTACCGATCAAAAATTCAAACTTATGTCTTTAAAAACAGTGTTTGAATGTGCACTATAAAAATATCAATCAAAAATTTAATAACTAATCTATATTCATTACAACCAACTTAATTTAATATAAAAAGCTTAAGACTAAACAAAATTTCGATACTTTAACCAAATAAACTAATATATAACTCATATAAAATATCATGGATAAAAACTTTTAAAGTATTAAGTATTGTTATTAAGTAAATATAAAAACTAGGATTAGAGTTTAAAACTTTAATTACAATAAATTATTAATCAGATATTGCAATCAAACAAAAATGTTAACAAAAAAGTACAAATATATTTGTTAAAAGGCTTTTCGGGCTGGCCCGAGCCCGGTCGGGCTAAGCCCGAAAAACCCTATAGCCAAAACGGGCTGAGCCCGAAAGGCCCGATTTTTTCTGGACATATATATTTAAGCCCGTGCCCCCAATTTTCAAGGCCGGGCTGGGCCAGTCCGCGGGCTTTGGTCCTAATTGACATGCCTACATCGAGTTGACCATCGGGCAGGTATGGGAAGCTAGGTCAAAGGGGTTTCCATATCTAAACCCCTCCTCTCCTTCCTCGCAAACAAGCACGCCGCAGACCCTCAAACCAGAGAGCGAGAGCTTTTGTGAGAGAACTGAACGACTCAAACACTTTTCCCTTTTGTTTTAGTTTTTATTTCATAACTTTTTATCATTTCTTTAGATTTCTGTCTTGTACTCTTATCCCTCTACTTTACCGTTTAATATAATGCAATTTTCGTTCTTATTTGTTGTTATGTTTCTTGCCATGATTTCCGAGTAGTGTAGTAAAGTTTCTAGGGATGAGATAGATGATTTTGTGTTCTTGATCGGTTAAGATGCCTTAGTTTGATTGTATGGGTTTGATAGATTTCCTTCTAGGTTGGTGTTCTTAATGCTGTCAACAGACCGAGAGGTTGAGATTAGATCTAAGGTGTTTTACCACCGAGAGGTGTAGATGAGATGCTTGAATCAACCAATGCTAGAGGTTTACTCACTTAGCCTAAGAGATTAGATGAGTAAGGGGTTTACTGACAATAATGAATCGGATCTTAATGCCTGCTTGGTCATGTTTCTCCAACGAGAGTTGGATAGGGGAGTGATCAAGGTTGATTTTTCTAGTGCGAGAGTGTGTTAACAAGGTTTTAGAGATTCATTGTCTAGGAAATATTTGCTTGAGGCATGTAAGGCATATGTACTGGTCAAGAATACTTAGGATTCGATTACCCCATAACCTGCATCGAGTAATCCCTCGAGTTGTTCATATTGCATTTGCCTACTCGATCATCCCACCCGATCCTATACTCGAATGCTTGCATCGAGTCCTTAGGTCGTGTGGTTCTTTGTCTTTATTCTTTTCTTTTATCATTTTAGGATTGTTAGTCTAAAACCCTTAATTGCTTGGCTTGACTTGCACTGTCCTGATCATAGCCTTCCTGCTAGCAATAAACAACCATTTGGATTGATAACTCTTTGTACTACAATTGCATAGGGAATTGATACTCTGGGTTAAAACTAGTCTATCGATTTGGCGCCGTTGCCATTTGGTTGATTTCATTTTGCTACGTTTAGGATTTCAGCACTTGCTAGATCAAGTTCTTTTGTTTCTATTGGTTCGAAATCTGACTTGTTTGCTTTCGCTCTTGTTTGTTTTGAATATCAGGTACAACCCGAGCACCCACCCGACCCGTCACTCGATCACCTTGATCGAGTAGACCATCGTGTACACACTCGGTCACCTGCCTGTGCATGCAAACACGATTCAGAGGTAGGTAGAACCTGAGTCCTTTCATCGTCAACATCGGCAGACCAAGGCTACTCAGACAACAACAAGCTCAACCGCAACAATCAATCATTGAGGAGACAATGAATAATCAGAACTGTCCACCAGCTCCTCAAGCAATGACCAACATAGGAGAAGGAGATGCTCCATTCACTCATACTCAAAGGAATGGCATTGCGCCACCTGCTATACAGAACAACAATTTTGAGATCAAGAGTAGTCTCATCTAGATGATATAGAGTAATAAGTTTCATGGATTGCCAATGGAGGACTCATTGGATCATCTGGATGAATTTGATAGGCTCTATAGCCTCACCAAGATCAATGGAGTTAGTGAGGATGGATTCAAACTCAGGCTGTTACCATTCTCTTTGGGAGACAAAGCACACATCTGGGAGAAATCACTCCCCAAGGAGTCCATCACCACTTGGGAAGCGTGCAAGAAGGCATTCCTGGCCAAATTCTTCTCCAACTCTAGAACCGAAAGGCTGCGAAATGACATTTCCAGCTTTGTTCAGAAGAACAATGAAACGTTCAGTGAAGCTTGGGAACGTTTCAATGGATACTCTACCCGATGTCCTCATCATGGATTCAGCAATACTTCATTGCTGATTACACTTTACAGAGGTGTGGTCCCCAAGATACGAATGTTTCTGGACATCGGAAGCAATGGTAACTTCCTCAACAAGGATGTTGATGAAGGTTGGCACCTAGTGGAGAACTTGGCTCAGTCTACTGCAATTACAATGAGGAATACGATTGCACTGTGCGATCTACAGGAGAGGACGATGCCAAGTACAAGAGGGACATGAAAGCCCTCAATGACAAGCTCGATATGCTCCTCAACTAACAGAAGCATGTTCATGCAATATCAGAGGAAGAGCAGTTTCTACAACATAATGGAGAGACTGTACAGATAGAGGATGTTAACTACATCGACAACGAGGGAGGTTACAACAAAGGGTACAACAACTACAAGCCGAATCTGAATCTGTCTTACCGGAAGCCGAATGTTGCCAATCCTCAGGACCAAACTTACCCATCTGCAGTTCAAGGGAACCATGTACAACAGAAGCCTTTTGTCCAGTACAATCAAGGCTATGCACATAAGCAGCAGTACTCTGGAAACTACAACCAACCACCTGGATTCCAAAAACACCAAGGCCCGCAGAACAATTCACAAGACGCTGACTTACGCTGTAACGCCCCCGGACCGGTCCTAAGCACCGGACAAGAGCACAGGCGGCCCGCAGAATGCTACATGTGGGAACCACACCCTGGTGGTCCGGTCGAGGGACGGAAGCTGCAGCTTCCTGACCAGTCCTCCTGGACGGGACTCCGCCCGTGGCTGAGGTTCGCTTAGGCTTTGCAACCCTCGCGGCCCTGGCGCGTTGGGTTGGCCCGGACAAGGCCAATGTATCAAATGCAACGTGCCATGTTTCCTTAAAAACCGATTTTTATTACTTAATAATTATTACATTTAAAATAGTTTATCAAGCAATACACATAAATAGTCGGATAATTCATAGAATACATCTTTGAAAATATAGGGTTTTTACAAAAACACATGAAAACAAACCCTATCCGGTACCCTAAGTTTGCCCCAGCACTAAACTCCACCTAGACTACCTTCGACAAAATATTATCATGAGTAACCTAGTGTTACTCAGTGAGCCTGGGTACCCCAACCTAGATATGCATTCTAATTTTTCCCCAACCCAACTACCCCAACAAACAAGGAAACAAGCAAGCAAAACAATCAAAGCTACGCAATAGAAACGATAGCGGAAGCAAATAACAACAAGCAAGCAAAGAGGGTTAGTTCAAGCAAGACTTAACTTGGACTCGACACTTAGACTCTCTACTCTTACACGACAACCTAAGACGACTAGAATAGAAACAAGGTAATCTCGACTATCCTAGACTCTTTCACGTACTCAACAACCTAAGACGACTAAGATAATTAAGGATTACTCAACTACCCAAGACTCTTTCACCTATGGGCCCTCGATAATCTGTTCCGCTCCTTTCCTCTGTTCATGCAGACACCACACACGCGACCCACATGAACCACCCCATGCTACGACGTCAAGTAGCAGTCGCTCTAGTAGCTAGCTAGCAGCCGACATTGTCTCGCGTAAGTGGTCGTTGAGAACTTCCACGAAACATTCAACAATAGGAGGAACAGAAGATCGACTACTCTATCCTAGCTACGACTCGAGAAAAATAACTATTATAATTTAAGAGACTAGCTAAGACGCGTACTACAAATTCGAAGGGTTAGTGGAAAATAACTCTAAGAATCTAGTACTAAACTACACGCAGTTCAAGCAACGAAAATCAAGCAAGCAAGCAAGAAAATCAAGCAAGAATCAAGCAACAATCAACAAGCAACAAGAATAGAAATTCAAGCAACCTAGATTGTTCTATATGCTTGCAACCGATCTACCAATTTTTAAGCAAGAATTTATTGCAGTTAAAAATATATCAGTTCTCTCTAACATGCAATTACCCTAGTCCAAATTTTAAGCAAGCCAATAATGCTAATTAATGCATCAAATTTATCATGAAAATATGCGGTTCAATTCTACTCAATTCTCACATGCATGGTGATTCCTAGCATAATTCTATGTGTTTTAACATGAATTCTAGCATAAATCCTACCATATTAAGAATGCAACATCTACCTAGTTCTAACATGAACCTAGACTAAATGCAGCAAGCAATAGGTACGCACACGGTCCATAGGATCCATGTGGTACCCCACACAAAACTACCACAGAACTCACAGTGATTTTGGCGGATCGATGTCTTGAGATTCACGGCACCACGGATCAGACAACCTCTCTTCGCGCCTGCTTCGTTTCTGAACATCGTCCTCCTTCGTCCCAAACCGCGTCTCGCCTCATCTTTGATCAGCATCTCGCCTCGACTTCGATCAGCGTCTCGCCTCGCCTTCGATCAGCGTCTCGACAGCGCTTCGCTCCGTCTCTCTCTCTCTCTCTCGTCGGCGAGAGAACAACTTAGAGAACTTAGAGAATTTTTTCTTCTTTTTGAGTGAGAATGAGTGAATGAGCAAATGAGTGAAGATGAGCTCTATTTATAGAGTTTTTTGGGCGGCATAGCTTGCCAATGCATGTCGAGCATATGTCTTCTCCTCCTTCAACCCTTGGTGTCCAAGTTTCCACCAAATCAAGAAGATCTCAACTCCTCCTTGCGTGGATGTCGATTGGGCGATTTGTGGGGGATGAATCTCCCTTGTCCTCCACTCTTCCACTCCTTGATCTCCCATTGGCCAATTCCCCAAAGACAAAATGATTATGTCTCCTCTCTTATGGTTCAACAACACAATGATTATGCTTTTAAGGTTGCATGAAACCTCATTGGTTGATTCAAGAGAATAAAATTTCTCCATATTTTTGCGCCGCCAACATCCTCCGCAAAAACCAGAATCTTGTCGGCTCCTCGGCGTTGCGTCCGTTGTCGTTGGTTGCGTCCGGCATTTCTCGGTCAAGCCCGCTACGTCCGATGGTTTCTCGGTCTCGTCCAGCGTTTCTCGGCAATACCGCAAATCTTCGGCAGTACTGCAAGTTTCTCGGCACTCTCAGTACGCCTTGGTATTCCTCGATGCGTCTCGGTATTTCTCGGTAATCCTCGGTGCATCTTGACACGACTCGGTAATCCTCGGTACTCCTCGACACTTCTCGGTGTGTCTCGGTATTTCTCGATACTTCTCGGTGTGTCTCGGTATTTCTCGATACGCCTCGACACTTCTCGGTACGTCCGGTCCGTCTTCGGCCATGTTCGTTCGATGCGTCCGTAACGTCTTCGGCCATGTTCGTCCGATGCGTCCGTAACATCTTCGGTCATCCTCGTCCAGTACGTCCGATGCGTCCATACCGCATTTTGGCCCTTCTGTGGTTTTTGGCTCGGTCTTCTTCGGCTTTCTTTTCGACTTAGCCTCTTGACCACCAATCTCCGGCCATTTCCCGACTCGTTGATTTTTCGTCAGTCTTCCCTTCGGTAATTCTTCTTATTTTTCTTTTCTCCTTCTGGCTGAGTCCTTTTTGAGTCTTTTTCTCCAAAATTTCAATTTGGATTTTTACTCTTGGTGAGGGTCATTACACTCTCCCCCCCTTATTAGAATTCGTCTTCGAATTCTGGACTTTCTTCCTCCTTTCGATATGGTGCTGATGTCTCTCGTCATCCGTGTCTCCATCTTAACATTGTCGTTATCTCCGATATTTGCTGCTCTGCTGCGATGCTCGTAGATAATTTGAACTTCCTCTCCTTCTCTTTCTTCAGCTTTTCATGAGCTCTCCTCCCATCGATATAACTTGGTTTACTCCACTTTCTTGATAGGTTTATCTCGTGCTGTCGTATCCTCCAGATCTTGACTCCGCACTCCGAATAGCTTCCTTTCTTCGACTTCCTTTGCCTCGTACTCCACACGACTTGGCTTCCTTAATTCTTTGGCTTCTACGTTCTGGTCTCCTTTGGTTTACTTGAACTTTGGCTCTTCTCCTCAGAATCTCCATGTCTTCGCCTTTCATCCTGGTATGGTTCGAATGGTCCTGGTAAGGGTTTTCGACTTCTCCTTCTTCATCGTTTAACCTCCATCTCCAACTCCTTGTTCGATTTCCAGGCTTCGCTGAACTCCTTCGTCCATCCACTAGATTGGACCGATGGAATCTTACTAGATTCGCCACTAAGCATCGTTTGCTTTATCTCCTTCGCCCCATTATTTTCTTGCACCCTCTTGTCTGTACGGGTTGATTTCTTTGGTCATGCATTATCTTCTTGCACTCTCTTGCTCGCATTTTCTTGGTTTTTCTCCTCAATTTGCTTCGCCACTCTTTGTTGATTTACAACACTCCTTGTTGTTTGATCTCGCCTATTTAATTTGCTTTGTCTAATAATTTATTCTAATTCATTCTTTTGTCACTCTTTCTCGAATTCTTTTTGACTGATCTGATTCGTCACTCCCTGGCTGAATCTTCTTCAAACTTCTTCGTTTGTCTGATCGCGCGTTGTGGTGCCTTACTTGAAGTCTCAATTGATCTGTTATTGCAAGCTAATTATAAATTAACTATGCAATCCTACACAATGCTAAAAACAATCAAGCAAGTAGTTAAACAAGCAAAGATTAGTTAGCAAGCACACAACAAGTACAATACCGCGGCTAGGAATTAACACAAGTATTTTACACCCAAAAGGGAAAAATAAGTGAGTTCATCCTCTCCACCTAGCCTTCTACTACGCAGGGTTCGGATCCTAAGGTTAAGTCCAATGGCTTAAACAAAAAGGAAAACCTATCCGACCCTTACAAAAGCCCCAAAAGAAAACTTCCCCTTTTCCCCAACTATCCTATTGGTTTCGGCGGCTCCTACACTCCTCACAAGGGCACACACACTCCCTAGTCAGCTCCTCAGGTTGCGGTTCAGCGGGAGATTCGGTTGAGGCCCCAGCAGACGATGATGTTCCGGCTTGGTTCGACTGGTTCTCGGCTCGAACGTCCTGTCTCGACTGGTCCTCTCGTACTCTCGACTTGGTCTCTCGGACTCTCCTCCACTTGGACAACTCGGTTTGGACAGCGATAAGCGAAATGTCCCCGTACTCCGCACTCGATGCATATGACATTCTCCGGCGATAACAACTGAGGAAGGGTCGTCCTCCAGCAGTCTTTAGTTCGGTGTCCTAGTCCTTTGCACACATCACAGTAATAACTGTTTCTGATCCGGACACGATCCGGGTAAGTCACCCTCTTCCGTGCAGTCGCTCTGGTCCTTGGACGGCCTCTTGGTTGCATCGTCGCAAGCTGCGTTTCTTGGTCCACTGTCTTTGGCTTCTTGGTACTACCTTCTCCTACTTCAAATTGGACAGTTTCCTTTCTCCACTCGCTCTCTTCGGCCAATCGATCGATCGTCTCCCTTATTGGGTCTCTTGGCACTTCCTCCATTTCTCTTAGGCGGTTTAGCGATCTCTCATTGCTTAAGACTTCCTCCAACACTCTTGGATCCCACTGTGCAAAACTTAGCAACTCTCCTTCCTCTAGATCATCTTCTGGCTGCGGCAACACCATCCGTAGTGGTATGGCGTGAATTGGAGTGCTTCTCTCCGGTACAGCTTGATCTGAAAGGTCTTGGTTCGTCACATCTAGGTTTGATCCGCGAACTGGACAAACATTGTCCCTTGGCTCCATGATCGGCTCAGTCTCTGGTACAAGGTCTTGTGGTACATCGGCCTGGTCACTCGGTATCCTGTCTTGTTTTCTCCTTAGCTCCATCACAAACGTTGGTATTCCTTCGTCGTCGATTGATATTATCTCGATCACCTCCACATGGTATTCCTCGTCCGAAGATACCTCGATCAGCTCTATATCTTCTTCTTCCTCTGACGTTGGCTCATAAGACTGTGAATCTCCATCACTTGAGTTTCTTTCTCGCTCGATCTCCGGCACTGCGTCATCACCACCAAATCCATTGGGTTCCTCCGGTACGACTTCGATACCACTAACTTCATTTGTATGGTACACCTCGATCAGAAAGTTGAGAATTCTGTCAATCGTTTCTAGATGCTCTCTCATGTAATCGTACGCGCACTCGCCACCAATCTTGTCCTCGACAAGGTCTAGCAATAGGTGCTGTAACCTATCGGCGATCTCTTGATCTTCTTCTCCATGGTCTCCGACTGGAACGGTTTGAAAGTTTCCTTGCGCGTCCATCCTAACTTGGATACGGCTCGGCTCTCCAATCTTTAACACTACACTCTGATCATTCTGATGCACTTCCATCTCCTCTGGTCCTTCAAGGCACTCCGATGGATCGGTTTTGATAGACAAGTTCACGTCATTCTCGTCCATTATTCCTTCTACACTCCATGAGTCTGGCTCGTGACTGGTTTCTGTCTCGGTCGATAAATAACCGTTGTGACTCTCGAAATCTCCACGTCTCGGTGACTCTCTTCCTGAACCATCCCCATGTCTCGGCCACCCTCCTGAACCATCCCCGCAACCTGATTCACCTGAAGACATCTAAACACACACAAGGGTAGGTAAGATGCTAGTCAATTCTAAGGCTTACACTCAAAACTAGACAAGTAAACTACCAGAATCTATATGTGTTCTTGCGACTCATTTACTCGATAAAACATTGAAAAGCACAAGTGCGCGCGGGTTCGAAAACACCGCTCTGATACCACACCTTGTAACGCCCCCGGACCGGTCCTAAGCCCCGGACAAGAGCACAGGCGGCCCGCGGAACGCTACATGTGGGCACCGCACCCTAGTGGTCCGGTCGAGGGACGGAAGATGCAGCTTCCCGACCAGTCCTCCTGGACGCGACTCCGCCCGCGGCCGAGGTTCGATTAGGCTTTGCAACCCTCGCGGCCCTGACGCGTTGTGTTGGCCCGGACAAGGCCAATGTATCAAATGCAACTTGCCATGTTTCCTTAAAAACCGATTTTTATTACTTAATAATTATTACATTTAAAATAGTTTATCAAGCAATACACATAAATAGTCGGATAATTCATACAATACATCTTTGAAAATATAGGGTTTTTACAAAAACACATGAAAACAAGCCCTATCCGGTACCCTAAGTTTGCCCCAGCACTAAACTCCACCTAGACTACCTGCGAGACAAAATATTATCATGAGTAACCTAGTGTTACTCAGTGAGCCTGGGTACCCCAACCTAGATATGCATTCTAATTTTTCCCCAACCCAACTTCCCCAACCCAACTACCCCAACAAACAAGGAAACAAGCAAGCAAAACAATCAAAGCTACGCAATAGAAACGATAGCGGAAGCAAATAACAACAAGCAAGCAAAGAGGGTTAGTTCAAGCAAGACTTAACTTGGACTCGACACTTAGACTCTCTACTCTTACACGACAACCTAAGACGACTAGAATAGAAACAAGGTAATCTCGACTATCCTAGACTCTTTCACCTACTCAACAACCTAAGACGACTAAGATAATTAAGGATTACTCAACTACCCTAGACTCTTTCACCTATGGGCCCTCGATAATCTGTTCCGCTCCTCTCCTCTGTTCATGCAGACACCACACAGGCGACCCGCATGAACCACCCTATGCTACGACGTCAAGTAGCAGTCGCTCTAGTAGCTAGCTAGTAGCCGACATTGTCTCGCGTAAGTGGTCGTTAAGAACTTCCACGAGACATTCAACAATAGGAGGAACAGAAGATCGACTACTCTATCCTAGCTACGAATCGAGAAAAATAACTATTATAATTCAAGAGACTAGCTAAGACGCGTACTACAAATTCGAAGGGTTATTGGAAAATAACTCTAAGAATCTAGTACTAAACTACACGCAGTTCAAGCAACGAAATCAAGCAAGCAAGCAAGAAAATCAAGCAAGAAATCAAGCAACAAGCAACAAGCAACAAGAATAGAAATTCAAGCAACCTAGATTGTTCTATATGCATGCAACCAATCTACTAATTTTTAAGCAAAAATTTATTGCAGATAAAAACATATCAGTTCTCTCTAACATGCAATTACCCTAGTCCAAATTTTAAGCAAGCAAATATTGCTAATTAATGCATCAAATTCATCATGAAAATGTGCGGTTCAAGTCTACTCAATTCTCACATTGATGGTGATTCCTAGCATAATTCTATGTGTTTTAACATGAATTCTAGCATAATTCCTACCATATTAAGCATGCAACATCTACCTAGTTCTAACATCAACCTAGACTAAATGCAGCAAGCAATAGGTACGCACACGGGCCATAGGATCCATGCGGTACCCCACACAAAACTACCACAGAACTCACAGTGATTTTGGCAGATCGATGTCTTGAGATTCACGGCACCATGGATCAGACAACCTCTCTTCGCGCCTGCTTCGTTTCTGAACAACATCCTCCTTCGTCCCAAGCCGCGTCTCGCCTCGTCTTTGATCAGCATCTCGCCTCGTCTTCGATCAGCGTCTCGCCTCGCTTTCGATCAGCATCTCAACAGCGCTTCGCTCCGTCTCTCTCTATCTCTCTCGTCGGCGAGAGAACAACTTAGAGAACCTAGAGAATTTTTTCTTCTTTTTGAGTGAGAATGAGTGAATGAGCAAATGAGTGAAGATGAGCTCTATTTATAGAGATTTTTGGGCGGCAGCTCGCCAATGCATGTCGAGCATATGTCTTCTCCTCCTTCAACCCTTGGTGTCCAAGTTTCCACCAAATCAAGAAGATCTCAACTCCTCCTTGCATGGATGTCGATTGGACGATTTGTGGGGGATGAATCTCCCTTGTTGAAACTAGATATGTTTGTGGTTATGGATTGATGGATGTATGCAATGGTGAGATATGAATGAATCGATGGTAAGGTGTTTCAATTCCCCTTATGCAGTTGCAGGATAAGAGGTGTCAATCCAATCTGAGTGTTTGTGAACAATCAAGATGTGCATATGAGTCTAAGTCAAGCCAGATGTAAAGGATGTTTGTCACTAACAATCCTATGATGAAATGTAAAGTGCAAAAAGTAAAACTACAAGAACTAGGAGCTAAATGCAAATGGAACAGAATTATTGTGACAACTATGAAGCTAGAACAGAAATGGAAACTATAAATATGCAAGAAATAAACTAATGCAAGGCAAGTAATGAACAAGATACCTAATGAATGCAACAAAAATGCAACTAGAATGAAACAGGACAAACACAAATCATAAACACAAGTTCTGGGGATGAACTCGAGCAAGCACTCGATCGAGTGTAGATCGAGTGCAGGGTCGAGCTGGACAAACGTGAAAAACAGAGCAACACAAGAAAAACATAGCAATACCAAAACGAATCAAACAACGATCAAACAGCAGGATTATGACTAGGAAATCAATAAACAAGGAAGGTCTTGAGGAGGGATTCATGGGCTGGACTAATGATTGAGGTTATCTAACTTGGTCAACAAATCTCAAGCAAACTTTGAGCTAATCTCTAGAGATATATTTCTAAGACAAGTTTAATCCACTCTCATGGCAAGAAACAATCAAACCTATGCATCTCTAGACTTGTTCTCACATAGTAAAGAATCTACACAAGCAGACATTAACCAATATGTCTCATACCAAACAAGACCTCTAATCTCTTAGCAAGCCTAATGGTAAACTCTAGATCTAGCCTTATCTATGCTTCTTAATCATTGGTGTGATGCTAAGATGCTTGAAATCAAATCTTACCCTCTCAGATATAGGATCAGCATTAAGAACATATAGCCTAGAAGAGATCTACAACAATCAAGCTTGACCAAAGCTAACAAACCTCAAACACAGCCCAGCCTAACCCATCCTCAAGATCCTAAGCTACTACTCACAAGAACACATGATGAACATCAAAGTCATAAACCCAGAAAATACTGAAACTTGCATCAAATGAAAGATAAAGCAAAGATCTATAATATTGGAGAAAGGAAAGATAAAGAAAAGATCTATACTGAAACTTGCATCAAATGAAAGATAAAGCAAAGATCTATAATAAAAGTGCAAAAGGAATAATTCCTAAAAGGGTAAAAACTAGGTTTTTGACTATCTAAAAAGCTGGACTCTTTGGGTGGCTGCTTGTACAAGCCCTTATATAGAATAAATAGTGGAAGCCCTAAAAATGCTAAAAGACAAAATAGCTAGGCGGCTTGGCCAACTCGACCTGGTGCTCGGTCGAGTGACAGGTCGAGTTTGCTTCTCTCGTGCATCTTCCACTCGGTCGAGTCCCTCTCTGCACACGGTCGAGTGTCTGGTCGAGTGGGCGGTCGAGTGGGACTCTGGACCTTGTTTCTTCAGCCTTAACTCTCTTGGTTTCCCTTCATGATTGTTTCACTTCTCCTCAGCATTGCTTCCATGCTCCTTAAGCTCCAAAATCACCTGTTTATGCATGAAAAGATGCAAATGCAATGCAACTAAACTCTAATGCATGATTAGTCCTAAAGCTATGCAATAATGGTCAAAATGGATAGCAAATGATGCAAAAGATGTGAATAAACTAAGGGAAAACAGGGTAAAATATATGAACATCACTTGTCTTCCACTTTTCCACTCCTTGATTTCCCATTGGCCAATTCCCCAAAGAAAAAATGATTATGTCTCCTCTCTTATGGTTCAAGAACACAATGATTATGCTTTTAAGGTTGCATGAAACCTCATTGGTTAATTCAATTGAATAAAATCTCACTATATATTTGCACCGCCAACATCCTCCGCAAAAACCGGAATCTTGTCATCTCCTCGGTGTTGCGTCCGTCGCCGTCGGTTGCGTTCGGCATTTCTCGGTCAAGCCCGCTACGTCCGATAGTTTTTCGGTCTCGTCCGGTGTTTCTCGGCAATACCACAAATCTTCGGCAGTACTGCAAGTTTCTCGGCACTCTCGGTATGCCTCGGCACTCCTTGATGCGTCTTGGTATTTCTCGGTAATCCTCGGTGCGTCTCGACACGTCTCGGTAATCCTTGGTACTCCTCGACACTTCTCGGTGTGTCTCGGTATTTCTCGGTACTTCTCGTTGTGTCTCGGTATTTCTCGATATACCTCGACACTTCTCGGTACGTCCGTAACGTCTTCAGTCATCCTCGTCCGGGTACGTCCGATGCGTCCATACCGCATTTTGGCCCTTTTGTGGTTTTTGGCTCGAACCTCCTTCTTCTTCCGCTTTCTTTTCGACTTAGCCTCTTGACCACCAATCTCCGACCATTTCCCGACTCGTTGATTTTTCGTCGGTCTTCCCTTCGGTAATTCTTTTTATTTTTCTTTTCTCCTTCTGGCTGAGTCCTTTTTGAGACTTTTTCTCCAAAATTTTAATTTGGATTTTTACTCTTGGTGAGGGTCATTACATACGCGGCCTCATTCAGCAGATGATTCAGAATCAGGCATCAGCTGCTATGGACACCGCAAAACGTTTTGCGGAGATGAGCAACAAGATCGACTTAGGATACAATGACTTGAACGCCAAGTATGATTCGCTCAACAATAAGATAAGGTACCTAGAAGGCCACCACAACAACCAACCAGCTCCGAAGATCAACCAGCTCCCAGGTAAAGCTGTTCAAAACCCTAAAGATTATCCCACTGCCCAAGCCATCTTCCTTGATGATGACTATGAGGACCACCTCACTGGGGACAGTGATCATCAAGATGGGGAGGATATGGATCACCCAATGAAAAATGAGGCCAAGTACTATATATCCGAGTATGAACCCGAGCCTTCACCCGAGGAGACTGAACGAGTTGATGATCGAGCATTGGTTCGAGAATCACAAATTGAAGAACAACCCAAGGTGAAACCCGATGACCTACCCGATGATGGTGATCGGATGATGCATCGAGTAGATGTTGAGAAGAGAGATCAGCCTCAACTACCTGTAGCAGCAGAAGGGGAGCTAGAGGAAAGGTTCAACGCTGCACTTGACATCCAGCTGGAGGCGCTTGCAGAGCGTATGGTAAAGCGTAAAACTCCACCACCTAAGCTTTTGCCACCACACGAGCTTCAGGAGAAGTTGCCAAGGAGGCAGCTCGATTGGAGAATGAGGTTAAGGAAGCTGTCAAGGAAATTGGGTTTGAAATTCTCAGGAGTGGAGTGTGTTTAGATTCTGAGCTGCTAATTGAGGAAAAATTGGAAGATCCTGGCTCTTTTACTTTGCCATGCTCGATGGACTTCGGATTTTCAAGAATTGTTTGTGCGACCTTGGAGCTTCGGTTAGCATTATGCCACTATCAGTTGCCAACAAGATGGGATTCACCAGTTTTAAACCAAGCAGTCTGTATTTGGTTCTAGCTGATAGAATAGTCAGACATCCTATTGGGATCCTAGAAAACTTGCCACTCAGGATCGGAAGAATAGAAGTCCCTACTGACTTCATGATCCTTGATGAGGTCAGACAAGGAACTAGACGATCCACTGATTCTAGGAAGACCATTCTTGGCAACAGTAGGTGCTGTGATTGAGGTGAAGCAAGGAAATATCAGAATTGAGCATGGTGAGCACTTCAAGATGGAGTTTGATGTGAAGAAGGGGATTAAGAGGCAAACCATTGATGGTCAAGCTTTTTCCACTAAGAAAAAGAAGATAAGGGTGCAACATCTTGAGGAGGTCAACACCACATTTGCCTTGGAACCTGGACAAAACCTAGAGAATCAGTTGAACCAGCCTGCTACAGTGGAGAGGATTCCAAAACCTCTCCCTCAAGGATCCCATGCTTACGGAGCATGAAGAGTCAAGCTTAGTGACTTTAGACAAGCTCACTTGGGAGGAAGTCCCAAAGGTATCTTTTAATTCTGATTTTTTTTTGTTTTATTTATTTTTTCTATTATTTTTTTGCAAATTTAAAAAAAAAATGGAAAAGTGAAAAAAGGAAATTGGGAAACCCGAGGGTCAACCCGACACCGTACTCGACGCGCCTGATCGTGTCCCTGCTCGGGTGGCGAATGGAGTCCGAATTTCACAAGCCAAGCCCACTCTCGGTGAATCCCACCAACCAAACCCTACTCTATTTAAGGGTTTCGAACCCTTCCTCCTCAGCACCTCCGATAAGTTTTCTCTCAACCCTAGAGTTTTTAATAGTTTCTATTCTCTCTCAATCTCAAGCTTTATTGGATTTTCTTTGAGAACTAACCCTATTAACCTCGAAGCTTAGCTTTTCTTCTCAAGGATTCGACAATGTGCCAATCATGAAAACCTACCAAAGGAAGGGAAGAAGATCAACCTCCACCGCTGCTACAACCGGAGGTGATGCCGTCAAACCTCAAGATCACAGGGGAGAGGAAACATTCCGCATTCCCAACCGCTGGCTGAACATTTTGCTTCCCCAACCCAATGCTCAACCCGATCAGTCACCCGATCCGGTGCTCGAGCAACCGATCGTGTAGACCATCGAGTTCGCTCACCTAGTCCAATGCCGAGTGCTGTTCGCCAATCTCCTCGACGTAGGGACCTGTCTACGTTCGAAAGAACCGTTACAGACCCCATAGAGTTCGATTCTGATGCTGGTGGAGAAGAGCAAAAGGAGATCCAAACAACTCGGTCAAGGAGCAGAGCTGCGGTTGCAAGAGGGAAGAGACCAGCCTCTGAGAAGGCTGAGAAGGTAGCTGAGAGAGCAGCTGAGGAAGAGGATCGAGATGCAGAGGAGGAGCAGAGAGAGAACACGCCAAGCCTCGCGGAGTCTGAGCAGAAGGAGGTGGAGAGTCCGGCAAAACTCTTCAAGGTTTTCCGAAAGATGAGTTTCGTCGGTACTCGATACCCTCACCATGAGACAATGAAGCAGTTGGGCATCGCTAGGGATGTCGAGTTCTTGTTCGACATGTGCCACCTGGGCCACATGATGCGAGCCCACCTTGAAGCCTATGAGGAGGAGACGGTCCACTTTCTCTCCACTTTGAAGCTGCACTACTTTGAGGACCACCCGACCCTACTACCCGATGGGGGGATCGGGTTCATCACCTTCTCCGTGAGGAACAAGAAGTACCGGCTCACTTTCAAAGAGATGGAGACGCTGTATGGGTTCGAAGCTGGCAGTGGAGAAGGAATGGATGTTATCAAGAAGGAAATGAGGTCCCTATGGCTGACAATAGGAGACAAGATCCCCAACAATTCCACAAGCTCCAAATCTGCTCAAATAAGGAGCCTTGTCTTGAGGTATTTTCACAAGTCCCTCGCATGCACTCTTTTTGCTAGAAAGGAGACTGGGAATGTTAATGATCACGAGCTTCAGCTGCTGGATATTGCATTGTGTGGAGTTTTGGACAATGCTAGGGATGGTACACCACTAGTCGGAGATGTTGCGGATACTTGTATGGTGTTTGTACTGCTCGATCAGTTCCTCTACCTCAAGTCATGGGCGATTAAGAGAAGAGAAGGAGGCGGAGAGATCTCCATTGGAGGACTGATTACACCGATTTTGGTGGCATGCGATGTGCCCTTGAAGGGAATTGTTCACAAACCGAGATGGCTGGATGCAGACTACCTCTTGCTGGCAAGATTTTTGGCCTATGAGAGGCCTAACAATATTATGCTCTTCAAGTTCGTCCACCCAACCGCCGAAGCCGCCCAGATGATCCTACCTAATGTAATGTGCACCCAGGTTCGGCTAGGAGACAACATCAATTTTGAACCACCTTTGGAGGAGCTGTACAATCCAGAGGAGGAGTACTGAGAAGAGAGAGGCAACCAGGCAAAGAGAGGGAGATAGCTCTGAAGATTTAGACTTTGAGGAGTATGTGTGCTCTCAAAAGCAACCCGTTGAAGTGAGGGAAGCCCACAAGAGGATCGGATGGCTGAAGAGGATGAACAAGTTTTTGGTGAGAAAGGTAAAAGATCTTACCGGTTCGGTAAAGACTATGGGAGGTCAGATCAAGGATCTGCAAGACAAGGCAAGCTGTGCCACAGCTCCTACCTCGGCACAAGCACCAACTTGGATGGGGAGAAGCGGACCGCTAGGAAGAACTAGAGGACTGCCACCTCCAGAACCTTACAGAGCATCATCATACGAGCCCCAAGCTGAGGAGAACATCACCCGACCTGAAGCATCGCGGAGAAGCCATTCAGACGCCTATCCGACGCCTAAGCCGATGGGATACACGATGCACTATCCGACGCACCCATCGAGTACACAATCGGGTGATTACTCAGGACTCTTCCCTCCGCCTTACTAGATGCCATACAGGATGCCGTATACAATGCGCCCTGCGAGTGGCTATACGGGTGATCACTCTGGACCTCTTCCGCCATTTCCATCATACTACTCGATGCCCTACCCGATGAGCTACACGATCCCACCATCGATCAACCCCTCGGATGCTAGTCAGAGTAAGTCGTCTGTACATATCTCCGAGCTCTCTGACGAGCAAACACCGGCACCTGCTGAAGCCGGGGACAACCCTGGCTACACGTTGGCGAGTATGGAGGCTGTTACTACCTCCTTCTTCACCAACCCATAAGGTACCAATTTCATCCGATCTTTGTAAATAACATTGTATTTAGTTTATTTCATTTTGTGTGATTCTTGGATTCTTTTTCCAGCTTTTATTTGTGTAATTTAAATTTGGGAGAGGGTCCTAAAATATTTTTAACTTTGTGTTTTACTTTCTTGTTTTCTTATTTAAAATTTTTGCATGCTAGTTTTATTCATTTGAGTCTGCATCTATGTGCATTGAAAAACCCAAAAAAATTTGAAAAAAAAAAGAGTGCTCATGTAGTTGCATTTACATATTAGGATTGAGTCTAGTTTGTTTCATATAGGATTGTTGCATATGCATCTTAGGGGACAATGATTAAAACTACCTTGTTTAAAATCAAACCTTAGGATTGAAGCTATAGCCCTTAGTCACAGTTCATTGTTGCCAGATCAATCTTTGGAAAAAATGAAAAATCTTTGTTTAGAACCTTGTGTCTTTTGAATGCTTCCTCCACTTGTTTGAACATTAGAACATCTCTATATTATTGGATTTAATTTGAACTTTAATTGTCTTGCTTATGGAACTTGAATACTTGCTCATGGTAACTCTAAACTCGGGTTAGCATTCCATTTCACCAATCTTTTTCGTTTAACCCGATTTGTTTGTCCTACCCATGAACCCAAACCTTTCATTCAAACCTTGTTGTGAATTGTTGAGTGAGACCTTTTTCATTGTGCTATGGGTTGTGAAACCTTGAGAGTATTGAGAATGACAAAGAACTGCCTCTTGATTTAGCTAAGTTAGAATTTAAACTAGCTAATAGATTCGGTTTTGAAAGATCGGTGGTTAGAATGTTTATTTGGGGTTGGGTTGAGGAATTAAAAAAAAAAAAAAAATTCCCTATGGTTATAATCAATTAGCTCTAAGTCTCTAAGTAAAAAAAAAAAAGATAAAAAGATCTTGCTATAGTCTCCTAGAAAGAAAGAGAAAAAAAAATGTATATACATATTAGGAGTTTAACAATGAAAAAAAAGAAAAAAAAAAAGAGAAGAGAGCAAGAAATTTAAAAGTTTAAACCTTAGGGAGTAAAAAAAAAAGAGTTAAAATCAAGGATGTGGGTAGTATAATTTTAGGGGGTTTGATATATAAAAAAAAAAAAGTGAATGAGAAAAGGGTAGATTATCAAGAGTTAAGCTTTGTATGCCCAAATTGTTTTCAATCTTAGATAGTTTTCACAACTGTCTAGCATTCATTCTTTTGAGAGAAAACCACCCAAAGAACTTCTTTGAAACCATCTTACTAAAAAGCCTTACCCTTGAAACCTATTGAGCTTGATTCACCTTCCATTTGCAAGAATTCGCCAAACACTTAATTGAATGTGCAAGAGATGTTCTTTACTTTTAGTTGGAGGTTAGATCGATGCATGGTAATAAGCATAGAAATATATTTGTAAATATGTTGATTGATCTTAGCACCATTAAACTATCTTTAAGGACTATAGCTTGAATCATTCGCTTAGCATATAAAGGTTATGAGTCCCCGCTTTCAAACCGCACCCTCCTACTTCCTTGCTAGAGGACTAGCAAGATTTAAGTTTGGGGGTCTGATAACTCTCTAATTTACATGTTTTTAGCATCCTTTTTTGTCTATATTTTGCATTGTTCATACCTTTAACTTAGCATTTTTAGGTCATTAACGGTAGGAATTCACTTTTAGGCCATTTAGGGTGTTGCATTTTTGCATTTGCATGTTTTGGAAGAAAACAGGTGCTTAAGAGCCTAAAATGGGGAAAAACAAGGACAAACTCGAGCATGTACCTGAAGGAGCCATCGAGCTGACAGAACAAGTCCGAACCCCAACACGATCGTGGAGGATCCAAGAGCTGGAAGAACAACCCGAAGATCTACCCGAGGAGTAACACGACTTCATCCTCATGTACCCCATCGAGTAAACCATCAGACAGGTCTGGGAAGCTAGGTCAAAGTGGTTTCCATATATAAACCCCTCCTCTCCTTCCTCGCAAACGAGCACACTGCAACCCTCAAACTAGAGAGTGAGAGCTTCTGTGAGAGAACTAAGCAACTCAAACACTTTTCCCTTTTGTTTAGATTTTATTTAATAACTTTTTATCATTTCTTTAGATTTTTGTCTTGTACTCTTATCCCTCTATTTTACCGTTTAATATAATGCAATTTTCGTTCTTATTTGTTGTTATGTTTCTTGCCATGATTTCCGAGTAGTGTAGTAAAGTTTCAAGGGATGGGATAGATGATTTTGTGATCTTGATCGGTTAGGATGCCTTAGTTTGATTGTATGTGTTTGATAGATTTCCTTCTAGGTTGGTGTTCTTAATGTTGTCAACAGACCGAGAGGTTGAAATTAGATCTAAGGTGTTTTACCACCGAGAGATGTAGATGAGATGCTTGAATCAACCAATGCTAGAGGTTTACTCACTTAGCCTAAGAGATTAGATGAGTAAGGGGTTTACTCACAATAATTAATCGGATCTTAATGCCTGCTTGGTCATGTTTCTCCAACGAGAGTTGGGTAGGGGAGTGATCAAGGTTGATTGTTTCTAGTGCGAGAGTGTGTTAACAAGGTCTTAGAGATTCATTGTCTAGGAAATATTTGCTTGAGACATGTAAGGCATCTGTACTGGTCAAGAATACTTAGGATTTGATTACCCCATCCTTAGAAGCTTTCGTATTTTAGTTGATTGCATTTTCTTTCATCACTCGATCTCTTACCCGATCAGGTACACGATAACCTGCATCGAGTAATCCCTCGAGTTGTGCATATTGCATTTGTCTACTCGATCATCCCACCCGATCCTGTACTCTAATGCTTGCATCGAGTGCTTAGGTCGTGTGGTTCTTTGTCTTTATTCTTTTATTTATCATTTTAGGATTGTTAGTCTAAAACCCTTAATTGCTTGGCTTGACTTGAACTGTTCTGATCATATCCTTCCTGCTAGCAATGAACAATCCTTTGGATTAATAACCCTTTGTACTACAACTGCATAGGGATTTGACACCCTAGGTGAAAACTAGTCTATCAGTAGCTTTTGAACTTTTCAAACCCGAAAACCACAACAAGGAGCTCTTTTTCAGTTGTCGCATACCTCGTTTGGGCATCGTCCATGGTCCTGCTGGCGTAGTAAATCACATGGAGCCTTTTATCTATTCTTTGACCCAGTACCGCTCCCACAGCATAATCTGACGCGTCACTCATAATCTCGAAAGGATGGTCCCAGTTAGGTGCTTGAACTATTGGCGCGCTCACCAAAGCTTCCTTTATCTTGTTGAAGGCGTCTAAACAGTCCTTGTCGACAATAGACTCTGCTTCTTTGCAAAAGAGCCGCGTTAACGGTCGGGCGATCTTAGAGAAGTCTTTAATTAATCGCCTGTAGAACCCTGCGTGCCCTAAAAAACTTCTGACATCTTGCACCGATTTAGGAGGTTGCAGCTGAACCATCACTTCAATCTTAGCGTTGTCGACCTCTATTCCCTATTCTGAGATCTTGTGTCCTAAAACTATACCCTCTTGGACCATAAAATGGCACTTTTCCCAGTTTAACACTAGGTTGGTTTTTTCACACCTTTTTAGCACCTTGCAGAGGTTTGACAGGCAGGATGTGAAAGAAGCTCCATATACTGAAAAGTCATCCATAAAAACCTCCACCATTTCTTCTATTAAATCCGAAAAGATGGATGTCAGGCATCTTTGGAAAGCCGCAGGAGCGTTGCACAAACCGAAAGGCATCCTCTTGTAGACAAAGGTACCATAAGGGCAGGTGAACGTTATCTTCTCCTGGTCAGCAGGGTGTATTGGGATTTGGAAAATTCCACTATACCCGTCAAGAAACAGTAGTAAGGGTGGTTAGTGAGTCGTTCCAGCATCTGGTCGATGAAAGGTAGGGGGAAATGATCCTTCCTAGAGGCTGCGTTAAGCTTCCTATAGGCGATGCATATTCGATGACATGTTATCGTCCTTGTGGGAATTAGCTCGTCTTTCTCATTTTTGACAACGGTGATTCCTCCTTTCTTCGGGATGCAGTGCACCGGGGACACCCAAGTGCTATCGGAAATAGGGTAGATAACTCCATCATCGAGCAGCTTCAGAATTTCCTTTTTCACCACTTCTTTCAGGTTCGGGTTTAGCCGACGCTGAGGTTCTACACTAGAATACGATTCATCCTCCAGGTTCTACACTAGAATACGATTCATCCTCCAGGTTCTACAGAGATCAGGGAATATACCCTTGATATCATCTAGAGTATAACCTATTGCTTTCTTATAGTTTTGTAATTGAGTGCAAAGCAGTTTCAACTCTTTTTCAGGCAGGCTAGAATTGACGATCACTGGATAAGTTGAATTAGATCCTAAGAAAGTGTACCTTAGCCCAAACGAAAGAGGTTTGAGTTAGGCACTTTAGACTCTGACCAATCATCAGTGGTTTGGAGTTGCTGCTTGAGGTTGAACTCGATCACCCTACTAGCTGGGGCGATCGTAGTCCGGGTTGGTGATCGGGTGGGCTGGTGTTGAGAAACTGCAAGACATGACGTAGGAGGTGACTACTGACTTGTCCAAGCTTCTATTATCGAGAATCACTCCCTCTCTTTCAGCTTCCCTCATATCCTCACTTAGCTCCGGTTCGATGACTTCTCGATAAGTATCAAGCAGCTCCTTGTAGAGCTCTGTTTCTTGGTGTACAAATCCCTCCTTACCATCATTTGTCAGCGCTGTTTGTAAACAATCCTTGATTGCAATCTCCTCAAATGCCTCTTCACGCAGTTTTTCTAACTCCTCTATCCAGAAGGTTTGACCAGCTATTGTAGGTTTTTTCATAGTTTCCTGAATGTCAAACTGCATAGTGATGTCTTCCCCGAGCTTCAGATCGATCTTCCCGTTCCTCACGTCTATCATTGCCCCTGCGGTGGCTAAGAATGTTCGTCCTAAGATAAGCGGATCCCTTGGCTCCACATCCATTTCCAAAACCACAAAGTCGGTTGGTACATCTACTGACCCTACCTTGACCGGCAAGTCTTCAAAAACTCCGCTTGGTAACCTCATAGTTCGATCTGCCAGAACCAGTTGGATGTCGGTAGGCTTGAATTTCTCGAACCCAAGACGTTTGGCTACAGTTAGTGGCATCAGGCTGACTGATGCCCCCAAATCATAAAGACATCTTCCGAACTTCAATGGTCCAATCGAGCAAGGTAAAGTAAACGATCCCGGGTCGCTCAATTTCTTAGGTGCAGCGGTCCTCTGGATTATGGCACTGCACTCACGATTGAGTATGACCATCCCTTGTACTTGCTTGATCCGCTCCATCACTGCATCCTTCAGGAATTTCTTGTAAGGAGGTATCAAGGTGAAAGTGTCCATTAGGGGCATGCGAAGTTCAAGTTCTTGCATCTGTTTCTCGAACAATGCCTTGTACTTCTCCAGAAGTTCCTTGCGAAATCGTCCAGGAAACGGCAAAGGTGGCTTGTAAGGTGGAGGGATGAATCTTCTTTCTTTCTGTTTCTCCCCCCCCCCGGTTTGTCTGCAGGAGGCAGAGTTGCCGGAGTGTCAACCCGATCATCTATCCGAGTAGTGTGGTCGAGTGAAGGGTCGGGTTGTTCTGGGGAATGGTTTGGTTGTTCAGCAGAAGTGGCTGGTTCATGGAGACCCTCCCCATCTAAATCATTGTTGTCCTCAGTGATGTTAAGTGGTGCCGTTCGAGGTGGTAGTTGTCTTCCACTCCGTAGGGCTATCGCGTGTGCAGACTCCGTAGGACTTTTTGAGGTGGAAGCCGAGTTATTTGTAAGCACCTGAATTCTAGAACCCAAGGCATCAAACTTGTTATGTAGTTGTTGGAAGTTGGTTGATAGACGGCAGGCGAGATCATTGAATCTTGTATTAATGTGTATCGTGTCGGTCTTCTGAGTGGATAGGACTGTGTGCATCAGTGATAGCAAATCCAGTGATGAGGAACTAGATGGAGGTGTTGGGCTGTGTATCGGGTTACTTTGGACATATGTTCGGGGCCTTGTGGTGCTACCTCTTTGATTATAAATGTAGTGTGCATCTTTTAGCTGAATAGTCTCCCCATCTTGTTGTAAAGAGATTGTCATTGAGGGCTTTCATGTCCCTCTTGTACTTGGCATATTCCTCTCCTGTAGACCGCACAGTGCGATCGTACTCCTTATTGTAATTCTCATCAGATTGAGCCAAGTTCTCCACTAGGTCCCTACCTTCATCAACATGCTTGTTGAGGAAGTTACCATTGCTTGCGGTGTCCAGCAACATCCGTATCTTGGGGACCACTCCTCTGTAAAGTGTACTCAGCAATGAAGCATTGCTAAAACCATGATGAGGACATCGGGTAGTGTATCCCTTGAAACATTCCCAAGCTTCATTGAACGTCTCATTGTTCTTCTGAACAAAGCTGGAAATGTCATTTCACAGCCTTGCGGTTCTAGAGTTGGAGAAGAATTTGGCCAGGAATGCCTTCTTGCACACTTCCCAAGTGGTGATGGACTCCTTGGGGAGTGATTTCTCCCAGATGTGTGCTTTGTCTCCCAAAGAGAATGGGAAAAGCCGGACTTTGAATCCATCCTCATTAACTCCATTTATCTTGGTGAGGCTACAGAGTCTATCAAATTCATCCAGATGATCCAATGGGTCCTCCATTGGCAATCCATGAAACTTGTTGCTCTGTATCATCTGGATGAGACTACTCTTGATCTCAAAATTGTTGTTCTGGATAGCAGTTGGCACAATGCCATTCCGTTGAGTGTGAGTAGATGGAGCATCTCCTGCTCATATGTTGGTCCTTGCTTGAGGAGCTGGTGGACCGTTTTGATTGTTCATTGTCTCCTCAATGATTGGTGGTTGCGGTTGAACTTGTTGTTGTCTGAGTAGCCTTGGTCTATCGATGTTGTCGATGAAAGGACTCAGGTTTTGGCTATCTCTGGATCGTGTTTGCATGCACAGGTAGGTGACCGAGTGTGTACACGAGGGCCACGATCCAGGTGATTAAGTGATGGGTCGGGTTGGTGTTCGGGTTGTACCTGAGATTCAAAACAAACAAAAACGAAAGCAAACAAGTCAGATTCTGAACCAATATAAACGAAAGAACTTGATCTAGCAAGTTCTGAAATCCTAAATGTAGCAAAATAAATTCAACCAAATGGCAACGGCGCCAAATTGATAACAGGATTTTCACCCAGGGTATCAATTCCCTATGCATTTGTAGTACAAAGGGTTATCAATCCAAATGGTTGTTTATTGCTAACAGGAAGGATGCAATCAGAATAATACAAGTCAAGCCAAGCAAATAAGGGTTTATCTAACGATCCTAAAATAAAAGAAAAGAGTATAAACAAAGAACCAAACGACCTAAGCAATCGATGCAAGCATTCGAGTACATGATCGGGTGGGGTGATCGAGTATGCAAATGAAGTATGAACAACTCGAGGGATTACTTGAAGCAGGTGATTGTGTACCTGTTCTGGTAAGGGATCGAGTAATGAATGAAAATGCAAGCAATTAAAATACAAAAGCTTCTAAGGATAAGGTAATCGAATCCTAAGTATTCCTGACCATAACAGATGTCTTACATGCCTCAAGAAAATATTTCCTAGACAATGAATCTCTAAAATCTTGTTAAAACACTCTCGTGATAGAAACAATCAACCTTGATCACTCCCCTACCTAACTCTCGTTGGAGAAACATGACCAAACAGGCATTAAGATCTGTTTCATTATTGTCAGTAAACCCCTTACTCATCTAATCTCTTAGGCTAAGTGAGTAAACCTCTAGCATTGGTTGATTCAAGCATCTCATCTACACCTCTCGGTGGTAAAACACCTTAGATCTAATCTCACCCTCTCGGTTTGTTGACAGCATTAAGAACACCAATCTAGAAGGAAATCTATTAAACAAATACAATCAAACTAAGACATCCTAACCGATCAAGAACACAAAATCATCTATCCCATCCCTAGAAACTTTACTACACTACTCGGAAATCATAGCAAGAAATATAAAAGCATATATGAACAAAAATTGCATTATGATAAACGATAGAGTAGAATAACAAGAGTACAAGATAGAAATCTAAAGAAATGATAAATAGATATGAAACAAATCCTAACAAAAAGTGAAAAGAGTTTTGAGTCGCTTAGTTCTCTCTCAGAAGCTCTCGCTCTCTGGTTTGAGGGTCTGCGGCGTGCTCGTTTGCGAGGAAGGAGAGGAGGGGTTTATATATGGAAACCCCTTTGACCTAGCTTCCCAGTCCTGCCCGAGGGTCTACTCGGGATCCTCCTCGATCGTGTTGGGGTTCGGACTGTTCTTGCAGCTCGATGGCTCCTTCGGGTACATGCTCGGGTTTGTCCTTGTTTTCCCCCAATTTAGGCTCTTAAGCACTTGTTTTCATCCAAAATATGCAAATGCAAAAATGCAAAAAATGCTAAGTTAAGGGCATGAACAATGCAAAATATAGACAAAAAAGGATGCTAAAAACATGTAAATTAGAGAGTTATCAAGCTGGTAGAAGAAGAAAAAGAAGATATGAATCAGTGGGAGACAAGATAAGATCGTCACAAGGAGCGAAGAGGCGTAAGTGTGGCCGTTGTGGTAAAGAAGGCTACAATAGATCGACATGTGAAAACACGATCTAATAATAGGTTTGTTAAGCAACTTTTACACATCATTTCAAATACATATTTTAGTTTCTTTAATTTAACAATGATTATTTTATTTTTTCATCTCAGGCTGGTCTTGTTAGTTGAATGGAGGTTTAGAAGCATGACATCCCAAACCTTCGAGAATTTATGATGTAGTCTTCTTCATCACTATTTGGAGTTCACGTTATTGGATTTCTTATGTTTTTTAATTTTGAATTGCTTATGTTTCAAATACGTGTTACTGGATTTCATATGTTTTTTTCATATGTTTCTGGTCAATGTTATTGGATTGTGTGAATTTTAGAAGCATGACACCCCAAGTTATATTTGACTTAAACATATAGAAGACGTGTTTGAAATATTTGTGTGTGCCTATGGTGTTGAAAAGCTAAATAAGATAATCTAAATAAAAAACATGAGCCAAAAGACGTGAATGACAACCAAATAAATAAAGAAATTATAATGTCAATAAGCACAAGATGAAACAATAAAAATCCTAGCAAAATATAAAATTTAACTAAGGTCTACAATATGACGCGACACAGATGGAGGCTCATACTTCTCCATTCGCTCAATGAACACAGGATCAAAAGCTGCTTTCCACAAATCAACTGCAATCTTCGTACGAGCTTCTTTAATGTTTTCATCGTTTATCAAACTGATGTTCATATATTTTACCATGTTTTCCCTTAGTTTATTCACATCTTTTGCATCTTTTGCTATCCATTTTTACCATTATTGCATAGCTTTAGACTAATCATGCATTAGAGTATAGTTGCATTGCATTTGCATCTTTTCATGCATAATCAGGTGATTTTGGAGCTTAAGGAGCATGGAAGCAATGCTGAGGAGAAGTGAGGCAATCATGAAGGGAAAGCAAGAAAGTTAAGGCTGAAGAACCAAGGTCCAGAGTCCAACTCGACCCCACACTTGACCAGACACTCGACCGTGTGCAGAGGAGGACTCGATCGAGTGGAGGAAGCAGAAGAAAAGCCAACTCGACCAGCCACTCGACCGAGCACAGGGTCGAGTTGACCGAGCCGTTGACTATTTTATCTTTTAGTATTTTTAGGGCTTCCACCCCCTCTCCTATATAAAGCCTTGTACCTGCAGCCACCAAAGAGTCTAGCTTTTGAGAATAGTCAGAAACCTAGTTTTTACCCTTTTGGGAATTATTCCTTTTGCACTTTTATTATTTTTAGATCTTGTACTTCCTTGAGAGAAAAACTCTAGATTCTTCAATATTGTTGGTTTCATAACTTTCTTAATATTGAGAATTTGAGTTTCATTCTTTCTTGAGTATTGTAGATCTTTGTTTTATCTTTCATTTGATGCAAGTTTCAGTATTTTCTGTGTTTATGATTTTTGTGTTCATCATGTGTTCTTGTGAGTAGTGCTTAGGATCTTGAGGATGGGTTAGGCTGGGCTGTGTTTGAGGTTTGTTTGCTTTGGTCAAGCTTGATTGTGGTAGAATCTCTTCTAGGCTAGATGTTCTTAATGCTAATCCTGAACTAAGAGGTTAGGGTTTGATTTCAAGCATCTTAGCATCACACCAATGTTTAAGGAGCATAGATAAGGCTAGATCTAGAGCTTACCATTAGGCTTGCTAAGAGATTAGAGGTCTTGTTTGGTATGAGATGTATTGCTTAATGCCTGCTTGTGTAGACTCTTTACTATGTGAGAACAAGTCTAGAGATGCATAGGTTTGATTGTTTCTTGCCATGAGAGTGGATTAAACTTGTCTTAGATTTATATATGTATTGATTAGCTCAAAGTTTGCTTGAGATTTGTTGACCAAGTTAGATGACCTCATTCATTAGTCCAGCCCATGAATCCCTCCTCAAGGCGTTCTTTGTTTATTGATTTTTAAGTCTTAATCCTGCTGTTTGATTGTTGTTTGATTCGTTCTTGTGTTGCTCTATTTTTCTTGCATTGCTCTGTTTCACGGATTTATCCAGCTCGACCCTGCACTCGATCTACACTCGATCGAGTGCTTGCTCGAGTTTATCCCCAGAACTCTTGTTTATGATTTGTAGTTGTCCTGTCTTATCTCTAGTCTCATTCTATTAGCATTACTGTTGCATTTACTTATTTCTCTGTTCAGTATTGTCTTGCATTAGTTCATTAGCATAGTTTCTATTTCTGTTCTAGCTTCATTTTAGTGATAATCATTATGTTCCATTTGCATTCAGCATCTAGTTCTAGTAGTTTTACTTTCTACTCTTTACATTTCATTAATAGGATTGTTAGTGACAAACATCCTTTGCATATTTGGCTTAACTTAGGCTCATATACACATCCTGATTGTTCACAACCCTCAGATTGGATTGACACCTCTTGTACTACAATTGCATAAGGGGAATTGAAACACCCTGCCTTTCATTCATTTCATATCTCAACATTGCATACATCCATCAATCCATACCACCACCAAAATGTGTTTCAATTTGGCGCCGTTGCCCATTTGAGAGTGTTTTTGTGACATTTAGGATCATTATTAGTCTAAGATTATGTTCGTTTATACACGTGTGAAGTTGCTGAACTCGAATCTTCTTTTGCTTGGCTGTCTTGAGTTTCAGGTACCACTCGACCACCCACTCGAGCACCACTCGACCGAGTAGTGATCGAGCACTTGATCGAGTCAGACAGCGTATCTATTTAGACACCAGTTCCCAGTCGACTCGACCACTCACTCGAGCCTGCGCTCGACCGTGTGCCTATTCGAGTCACTCTCTCAGTCTGTTGATGCACACAAGGTCCAAGGGGAAAAAAAATCTTCAAAGGCCTCTTGATAACATTCACAGGCTGCCAAAGGGTTTGTGAAATCAGAGAAGAATAGTAGTTCCACAACAGCCAGCAGTTCCAATCATAATGGAGCAACAAGATCCAGTTCCAAGACCAAGGAACATTGGTGCTGGAGATGCACCCAACACAAACAACCAGAGAGCTGGTATTGTGCCTCCCACAGTGCCAAACAACAACTTTGAGATCAAGAGTGGATTGATCTCCATGATTCAAGCCAACAAGTTCCATGGGTTGCCAATGGAGGATCCTCTAGACCACCTTGATGAATTTGATAGAATCTGTGGTCTTACCAAGATTAATGGAGTGAGTGAGGATGGATTCAAGTTGAGGCTCTTCCCATTTTCACTTGGAGATAAGGCTCACCTTTGGGAGAAGACTCTTCCTACTGGAGCAATAACCACATGGGATGCTTGCAAGAAGGCTTTCTTGGCAAAATTCTTCTCAAATGCAAAGACTGCTAGATTGAGGAATGAAATTTCTGGGTTTGCTCAAAGAAACAATGAGAGCTTTTGTGAAGCTTGGGAGAGGTTCAAAGGATTTCAGACTCAGTGTCCTCAACATGGCTTCAGCAATGAGTCACTCCTAAGCACCTTGTATAGAGGAGTACTTCCCAAGATCAGGATGCTTCTTGACACAGCCTCTAATGGCAACTTCCTCAACAAGAATGTGGAAGAAGGCTGGGAATTAGTTGAGAACCTTGCTCAGTCAGATGGCAACTATAATGAGGACTATGACAGAACCATAAGGTCTACCTCCACTGACCAAGAGGACAAATACAAGAAGGATTTGAAGATGGTCAATGAGAAGCTTGATAAGATCCTCCTTAGCCAACAAAAATCCATTCACTTCATTGGTGAAGAAGAGGTTCAAGTTCAAGAAGGAGAAAATGAATATGCTGAGCTCTGTTATATGAAAAACCAGGGTGGATTCAACGGCTACAACTAAGGAGGGTTCAAGAACAACAACCTCTCCTATAGAAGCACCAATGTGGCCAATCCACAAGACCAAGTATACCCACCTCAACAGCCTCAACAGCAGCAAAACTATGTCCCCAAACAACAACATCAAGTGTTCTAGCCTCAGTTGTGTCCCCCACCAGGGTTTCAGACTAACCAAGGCCAAGAACAAGACCTAAGAGCTATGATGCAACAGTTGTTGATTGGGCAAACACAAGGAAAGATTGAGGAAGCCAAGCAGTTTGCTGAATTGAATCAAAGGCTCACATCCCAGTATAATGACCTGAACATGAAGTTTGAAGGTCTCAATTCTAGAGTGAAGTATATGGAGAGCAACATTGCCTCTACTTCTGCTCCTAAACCAAACCAACTCCCTGGAAAAGCTGTTCAAAATACAAGGGAGTTCACTGCAAAAGCCATCCATATCTCTGATGAGGAAGTCACTGCGGACAATGATGTTCAAGATGGGGAGGATTGGTCAGTTATTGAAGCTTTGAGTGAAGTTTGTGCAGAGAAATCTGAATCCGCCATTGCACTCGACCAGGTACTCGAGCCAGCACTCGACCGAGTGCCTGATTGAGTGGTCGATCGAGCTGAAGGATCAGGAGCTGTTAAACCTGCTAAGTACATTCCTCCTGCTTATAAACCACCTCTACCATTCCCAGGACGTTTCGAAGCACATAGGATCAAGGAATTAAGGGAAATAATTGAGAAAAAAGAGATGTTGGCTAAGCAACATGAGGATGAGAAAGCTTTGAAGGAAGAGGTTGTGGTTGAGAAACAAGAAGAAGTGATGGCCATTCAAGAGATCATCATTGCTTATCAAGAAGAGGAGAGAAGACCTGCCTTGGAACAGTATGAACCATACCCTCTTTATAGAGATTTTTTGCTTGATTTGTCAAAGAAGAAAGCTCAAGCTCAAGATGAGAAGGATCTTGAGGACCTTGGAGGAGTGATCATCCCAATTACGCTTAAGGATCTAGGGCCATTCTATCTGCCTTGCACACTCAGCTACCTCCATTACAACCAGTGCCTATGTGACTTGGGAGCATCAATCAGTGTGATGCCATACTCCATAGCACAAAAGCTTGGGCACAATGATTTCAAGTCCACCAACTTTCATGTATGCCTAGCTGATGGGTCAAATAGAGATGTGGTTGGCAAGTTGGAGAACATTCCAGTGAAGATAGGGAGAGCAAGGGTTCACACTGATTTTGTGGTTCTAGAGATGGACAAGGAGCCTGAAGATCCTATCATTCTTGGGAGACCATTCTTAGCCACTGTTGGAGCAGTCATTGATGTCAAGGAAGGTCTTGTGACCTTGAACATTGCTGAGGGTATAGCTATGAAGTTCAACATCTATAACCCAACCAATCTTCCTACCATTGATGATCAACCATTCACTATATAGAGGAAAAAGGTGGTCAAGAAGGTTTAAGTGATAAAGGTACTCCAAAGGCTGAGTTCTCTCTTCAAGAAGATTCTGTGGAAAAGCTTAAGAGGTCAGTTCAAGAGTTGACTGATATGGTTGAGGATCTCCAAGTCAAGCTAAACAAGAGGTCTTTGAGGAAAGCAAGACCAAGGCTAAAAATCAAGAAGAAGTATGGTTTGTGTGGTAAGGGTGAGGTGATCAAGGATCAACTTCACAGTGATCAAGAGGTTCCAGGGAGGATTTCATCACCTCCTTGGTATATAGACCAAGTCTAAGAAGGAAACCAAAGTCAAGCTTAGTGACTTTAAACAAGCTCACTAGGGAGGAAGTCCCTAAGGTATCCTTTGTAAATATGGTTTAATTTCCTTGTAGTTTTGATGTGTTTTCTTTTATATTTGTGTTGGACAGGCCTTTTAACAAAAGTGTAGATGGGTAAGGAGAGATTTGGACTTGGAGAAGGAGAAACGCAAGCCCACTCGACCAGCCCACGAGAGGTACTCGACCGAGTTGGCAAAGAAGTAAGGCCCATTTGATCATCATTTCCCTAGCACGATCGAGTGGAGGGAAGAACAAGAAGAAAAATTTTGAAAATCTTTGAGTCTATTACCTTCAGTTCTGTTCAAAAATGTCTTCAAGAATGACCAGGAAATCTCAACAAGCGGCTGCAACCTCCATGGAACGTCGTGATGATGGCCTTGAATCAAGAGGAAAATCTGGGAGAACCACTCGACGCACCACTCGAGCAAGCACTCGACCGAGTACCCCCGATGTACTCGACCGAGTACCAGCCCAGATCACCCTATGGCATCCCACCTCCAGCTGCTTATCCAGGCTATCCAGGTTATCCACCCATCCCACCCCAATACTTCATGGATCCAGCTCTCTACCAGCAGTTCTACCAGCAGCAGGCTCAGAATTTTGGCACACGCGGTCCAGCTCGACCCCCCCACTCGAGCACGCAATCGACCGAGTCACGGTCGATCGCCGTCGTCGAGCTGCCCCAATCTCCATCTCCAAGTGATCAACAAGACCCCTACTACACATTTGACAGTATGCAAGAGGATGTGGACAACTTCTTCTCCAATCCTTGAGGTACCACTTTCACCTTTCCTTGTAAATACCATTGCATCTCATATTATGTTTTGTTTTGATCTTGAATCCTCTTACAAATTTCTTTCACACAGAGGACTGTGTGATTTAAGTTTGGGGGAGGGTTTGAGATAGCACTTGACATTGTGTTTTGTGTTCTTATTTCAAATTTTTAGCATCCTCATATTAGCATTTGCATAGCATCTAAGGCATAGAAAAACCCTAAAAATTTGAAATTTTTTTGCAAAATTTTTTATAAAAAGAAAGAGTGTTCATGTAGTTTGCATTGCATATTAGGATCTTGCTTAGCATGTTTCATTTAGGATTGTATAATATTTGCATTAGGGATCTATGATGAGTATTTCCTTGTTAGCTTGCTTATTCACTAGACTAGGATCAATGCCCATGTTAATAGTACTTTGATGCTAGTTGAGTAGTTAGAAGCATAAGATTGAACCAAGCCTTGAATTCATGCATTGCATTTGGTCTAAATTGAAGCATGTTGTGATTTGACACCATTTCCTATTTATAAGAACCTAATATTGAATCTCAATTATCAATGTGTGCATTGCTTTAAACTCATGGATACCATATACATATTTGGATCATCTTTCTCCTTTTTACCACTCTTGTTGATCCAAGTAGCTGATTTCCTCATTAAGAATCAGTTCCCCTACCCCTTAACACACCCTTCTTTCAAGCCATGTTTATTCTTGTGTGTGTGAGGCCTATTTTGGGGTTGAGCTTGGTAGAAAGTGTTAGGTTTGAACTGACGAGAGTAAAACCTTGTGTAGTTCTAGTTTGCATTTTTCAAACTAGATAGGACTTGGTGGTTCACTTGTTGGGTTTGGGACTTGGCTGTTTTGAAAAGAAAAGAGGAAAAAGAGAAAGAAAAAGGGTAGAGTCTTTAAGAGGAGAATGTGTTTAAGCAAAGTCTAGTGAAAGGATGGGAAGTAAAAATTGTTGAAGATGGTTCTAGTTAAAGAAAAAAAAAGAAAGAAAAGAAAAGTCTAGCAAAAAGCTTGTATGTCTTAAGAATAAGAAAAAAAAGAGAACCATAGCAAATAAGTAAGAATCCCCCATCCCACTAGAAAGATCAAATAAGAAACCTCTCCTAAGACTTGAAAACCAAAAGAGAAAAGGGTGAAAGAGAAAAGAAGAAGTTAAAGGGTAGCACTAGGATCATTTGGGTTTAGATTGATAGGATAAACACTTTGGGTGCCTTTGGGTAGACAAGGTTTTGTTCTTGTATGTATCTAAGTGTTCTTACCTTTAGCATTCTTCTAAAGCTCAATCCATTTTATGAGAGAACCTTTATATTAATAAGCCCCACTCTAAAAAGAGACCATCATTGTCTCTAAACCTTTATCTCCAAGCCAAATGAGTTTAAGCATTGCATAGAATTGATTCATGTTCTTGATTAATGAATGTTAAAAGAAATGGTTGATTTGAATGCACACTACAGGAAATAAGGGTTTTCTTAGCATCGGAAAAATGCTATTGTATGATACTAGAGCGGTGTAGAAAGCGCTATGTCTGCTCCCGTTATAATAGGTCGGACACTTTATATAGCAGTTTTTGTAACTGCTATTAAGATATTTGATAATATAGCATTTTTTGGTATGCAATCTTTAAATAGACAATATCAATTATTATTTGCTATTAATATATGTAAGTTATGTATTATACAATATTTATGTATTTATACTGTATTTATGTATTTATACAGTATTTGTGGAATTATACTGTATTTGTGTATTTAATTATATATATATATATAGTTTTTTTTTTTTTTTTTTGATCAAATATATATATATATATAGTTATTTAATCATTTTGGGGGTAAATTGATATATAAAATATGTATACTGAAATAAAAATAACATATTTTATTATCATTTGTATGAAACAGTGATAGAAAAAAAAATCTATTACAAAGTAAATAAAATACATTGTGGAAAAGAAAAAAAATGGTTTCGTGTTCTTCCCATCACAAACTGCAAAAATCATTCTTTATTTGCAAGAATCTCCAAGAGTACACTTCTTTCTCTGCAAACACCACGGGCCTCTCTCTTCGCTTCATCATCTTCCTTTTCTTCTCTCTTCAAGTATTCACCATGATGCTCCACTTTTATGATATAAATAAGTTCTTAGCACACAATCTCTCAAGCTAAGAACTCTTTCTTCTCTTCTCAGAGTTGGATAGCAGGAACCGACTCAATAACCTCTTGTTCTTCCTCATGCGATTAGATCAGCTCTGCAACAGATAAACCCAGAAAAAGAATGCATTAGATCGTTAAAAACAAGAGGAGACATATTATAGATGTTATTCAACCGATGAATACAAATTGAAAACAGATCTCGGATTTCGAAACCAAGACTCACCGAATCTGGTAGAAACAAAATATGAATCCAAAATTACAGAAGAGCAGACAAGCGAAGGTAAAAAAAACGCGTACTTGAAACAAAGATCTCGTAGGGTTCAAGCTGTGATTCCTAACTCGAAAAGAATTTGATATTCGATTCAATTGGATAATCGATTGAAGAAGAAGAGAAAAGACTAAAGAGGAGAGTGAGTGAAAAGAAAAGATAAATGATTAGTGTCCGTTAGATTTATTTTATTCAACGGTTCATATTACACATGATGTGATCCTTACTTTAACGGCTTAGCCAATCAAATACTAAATAGGGATTAAAGTTTGTGTCCATTGGATTCACTGCAATCAACGGTCTATATTAAACGCAGTGAGATCCTTCTCTTAATGAATTAGCCAATGACAATTTTTATTTGCATTTTAGATTTTAGCATTTTCTCCTATTTTTCTTTCAATTTTAATTAGTAGGTTAATTTTCCAATATGTTTTAAATTAATGAAAATAAAATATATGTTCTAAAACTCTTACCTAATCACTTTTTTTTTTTTTGGCCATATAACACTTATCATCAACTTCATTTGCAAAATGATTATTTTAGTTTATAGTTTTTTCTTTAGTATGTAGTTAAGTATTATAACTCATAATATGTAATTTTATATTTATTCCTACTATGTGTTATTATTATTACAATAACATTTTTACATTTTATTTTGTTAATTTCTAAATAATGAAACATGTTTCAAGATTGAACCCTAAACCCTATACCCTAAACCCTTTAGGGTATAAGATTTAGGGTTTAGGGTTCAATCTTGAAACACATTTCACTAATTTCAATTAACAAAATAAAATGTAAAAATTATTTAAAACTTATTGAGAAACATTAAAAAGGTTTTTACATGTGTGAATTTATATTTATGTAACATCCGCGAACCAAAAATTGGTTTTTGGGGATGGGTGTCGATCGACACCAAGGGGGTGTCGGTCGACACCACTTATTTCCGGTTCGACCAGATTGAGATTTTTAATCGATTTGGTTCGGTTTGGTTTAAGGAAACCATTGAACCGTGTCTTAAAAGGAAGAAAACGACCTAGGTCGTGTTCCAGTGGTTGTGTGTCGCTGTTTTTGTGAGTTTGTGAGGACAAAGAGAGAAAACCTTGTTCTTGAGCTTTTGAGAGAGATTGGTGGGATTCATTGCTGTTTCTTGAGAGATCTAAGACTGGGAAGGAGCTAGAAGCTTGCTAGGAGTGAGGGAATTCGTTCTTGCTGGTCAGAATCTTCTTGTAAGAGGTGAGTGCATGACCATGGCTTATCTAAGCTAAGATCTCTAGATTCTATGTGATTTGGTGCTTATGTGGTTGTTCTTTGAGTTCTCTATGGTATTTCGTCGCTGTCTGGGCTGGGTCTGGCTTCTGGGAGTGCATGGAGCGGATTAGAGAAGATTAGAGGCGAGATTCCGAGTTTCTGATCGAGGGAAATCGCTGCTCGACATCGGTGTCGGTCGACACCAGTTGGGGTGTCGGTCGACACCAACGCGAGGACGGCTCGGGACTTTGGCGAGTGTCGATCAATGCCATGTAGAGGTGTTGGTCGACACAAACTAGGGTTTTCGGGAGTGTCGGGCAGGGTGTCGGTCGACACCAGTTTGGTGTCGGTCGACACCTGATAGTCAGTGTCGATCGACACCATCTGGTGTCGGTCGACACCCCTCTTCCAGTTACGATGGATGTTGCCTGCTTTGTATATTGCCTGGTTTGTTTTATTGATTGTTGTTTGTGGCATGTAGAGATCTTTTTGCTTGTGTGTATAGCCCGGTAGATGGGAGGATTGCCTCACTAAGTATTTGTGATAATACTTACGCATCTCAATTGTTGTTTGTGGTGTGCAGGTAAAGGCAAAGTGTGATCGTGGAATCCAGGCAATGAAGAGGAGGATGTTCTAGGGACTCGATTGGGTGTTGTCTGGCATTGTTAGGCTACTAGAGTTGAGTCATTAGAAACATTGTTAGGTTGCTGGTTTCATGTTTCCTGATGATTGATTATTGGATATTGCTTATGCTATGGTATTGGTTATATTATTGGTTTATTATTGGTTATTGGTTATTGAGTTTTCCGCTGTTGATTGTGGATGTGGTTAGGTGGCTAGTGGGTATGGGACCACTAGCTGTAGTTTATTATTATTAATATTATTATTTATTATTTATAAAAAAAAAAAGGTCGGTCGTTTCATTTTGGTATCAGAGCCCTTACGGTTCTAGGTTTGGGTTCACTAGGTTTCTGTTGTAGATGTTTGGGATTGCATGTCTTGATTGATTATGTGAGTTAGTCAATTGTGTGTGGCATGGAGTCCTAAAACATCCTCTTCGAGCCTTCAATGAGATTCCACGTTGAGTTATTGTTATGTTTCTTTGTGTGGAATTGTTTTGTTTTATGCTTTTTAGCCTCTGTTCTTGGAAGATCAGTGGTTAAGGTGTTTGAGTTATTGGTGGTGGACTGGGACATGGTCGTGGTCATGGTTGGGTGAGTCCCGAGGCCAGTGAGTGTGTGGTCCAGAGTTCCACGGGGAGGTACGTCAGAGGGTCGCAAGCGTATCAGGAAGGACCAGAGTGTTAGCTGGTGAGTGTGCCGGGGGTGCTGGGAACCCAGTTTTGGGGTTGCAGCGGGTGGAGCCCAGGGTCGAGATGATCGCTTGGCGGATCTGTTGGCGTGCTGTTGGAGCAGTTACCGAGAGGGGTACCAGAGTGGGCTCCAGTTGTGCTGCATGTAGCGGGGTGCAGCCGAGGGCTGCGGATGTTGAGGACTTTCCACCTTATGTTAAAAGGATGGAGCGGTTGTAGATGACCGGTATGAGATTATTCTCAAGGGGTATCGGGCCTAGAGAGGCGGATAGGTGGACATATGCAGTTGGAGCAGATATTTCTCTGCTTGGTGGTTAATCCAGTTGGATATTATAAGTTGAGTGGACAGGTGTAACATTGCAATGTTATACTTGGACCACAGGAGGTACTTGTGTCGAGAGATATTTATATTCATTAAGGATTGTTGCTCTTGAGGGGATGGTGATTCCCCTGAATACCGATAGCTCGAGGGGCTGAGGGCTCCGAGAGTGGCAGAGGGGATGATGTTCCCCTGAGGGGATGAGTAGTTCCCCTGATACCGAGATCTTGAGGATTGTGATCCAAGAGTGAGACGGTATAACTTGAAGACGCTGGTCTGAGAGTGAGATCGGTATGTCTCGAAGGTTGCGACCTAAGAGTGGAGGATTTGGGGAGCAAGCAATTCCTAGGACGTGAGTATGAACATAACGACGGAATGTAGACCTCGAGAGTGATGATGGTTTAATCTTGGATTTTAGGATTATGTTGGTTGGTGGGCCAGGGTTTTATGACCGGAGTGGTCAAGAATGTGTGGCTGATGTGCCAGGATTGAGTGGCCGGTGGTGCTGGAGTCCCGGGAAGGAGAGCTGCAGCAGATATGAGCTGGTAAGGGCATGGTTGTCAGGTACATAAGATTCACGAGAAGCCTTCATGGCAGGATAAACTAATCGTTGCGACGATGGTGGATGAAGTTCATTGGAGATGGACAGGGTTACTAGATTTAAGGTTTTGGTAAGCTTGCTGGGGGGGGGGGGAAACAAGTCAAGTAGGTTAAGTTGGCGGTCTGCAAAGCATTTGATACGGTGATGTCGGCATACTTGGACGAACAAGAGGGTTGACATTCTGGTGGCTTCGAATTGATGTCGGCATACTTGAGTGTTTGTTTGGCAGAGCTGAAGAAGCAGCTAGAGGATTTGTTAGTAAGGGATTCATACGTTCTAATGTATCACCGTTGAGAGCATCAGTGTCATTTGTTAAGAAGGAGGACGGGAGTTACCGCTTGTGTATTGATTATTGGGGTTTGAACCGGGTCCTGTGAAGAACAAGTATCCTCTTCCTAGGATCGATGAGTTGTTGGATCAGTTGAGGGGTGCTACTTGGTTATCTAAGGTAGATCTAGCGTCGGGTTATCATCAGATACCGATAGATGAGGCATATGTGAGGAAGACTGCTTTCAGGATGAGGTATTGGCATTATGAGTTTGTGGTGATGCCTTTCGGGTTGACTAACGCGCCAGCAGCACTTATTAGATTGATGAACAGCATGTTTCAGGAGTTTCTGGACGTGTCTGTCATCATTTTCATCGATGCTATCCTGGTTTTTTCTAAGAGTCCTGAGGAGCATGCAGTGCATTGAGGGCAGTTATGGAGAAGCTCCGGGAGCAGAAGTTGTTTGCTAAGTTGAGCAAGTGCAGTTTTTGGCAGCATGAGATGGGCTTTCTGGGTTATATTGTGTCTGCAGACGGGGTTTCTGTAGATCCAGAGAAGATTCAGGCTATCAGGGATTGGCCTAGACCGCATAATGCCACAGAGATCAGGAGTTCTCTTGGATTGGCAGGATATTACAGGAGATTTGTGCAGTGGTTTGCGAGCAGAGCACGTCCTATGACTAAGTTGACAGGAAAGGATGTTCCTTTTGTTTGGTCAGAAGAGTGTGAGGAAGGCTTTGCAAGCCTGAAGGAGATGTTGACTACTGCGCCAGTGTTGGCTTTGCCTGAGCAGGGAGAACCCTATGTGGTTTATACATATGCATCTAGAGTTGGTTTGGGGTGTGTTCTGATGCAGCATGGGAAGGTGATTGCCTATGCTTCGCGGCAGTTACGGGTGCATGAAGGAAACTATCCTACTCATGATTTGGAGATGGGTGATGTAGTTTTTGCCCTGAAGATTTGGAGATCTTATCTTTATGGTGCAAAGGTACATGTGTTTACAGATCATAAGAGTCTGAAGTACATATTCACTCTGCCTGAGCTGAATTTGAGACAGAGGCGATAGATAGAGCTTGTGGCGGATTATGATTTGGAGATAGCCTATCATCCTGGTAAGGTTAACACGTTTGCAGATGCTTTGAGCCGGAAGAGGGTAGCTTTGGCTCAGGAGCAGGAGATGGAGTCCCTGGTAGGGGAGATCAGTGATTTGAGTTTGTGTGCTGTTTCACTGGAACCGTTGGGTTTGGAAGCAGTTGACAGAGCAGATCTTCTAAGTAGGGTGCGGTTGGCACAGGAGAAGGATTTGGGGCTGGTGAATGCCTCAAAGGATGTTGATTCAGAGTATCATGTCTCAGATAATGGTACTATCTTGGTGCACGGTCGGGTTTGTGTGCCCAAGGATGAGGAGTTGAGGCAGGAGATTATGAGAGAGGCTCATGCGAGCAAGTTATCCATTCATCCAGGAGCGACTAAGATGTACCGTGACCTCAAGAGGTATTATCATTGGGTCGGGATGAAGAAGGATGTAGCTAGTTGGGTCGCGAGGTGCGATGTGTGCCAGCTAGTGAACGATGAGCATCAAGTTCCTGGCGGTTTACTGAAGAGTTTACCCATTCCTGAGTGGAAGTGGGATATGATTACCATGGATTTTGTGGTAGGATTGCCAGTGTCACGGACCTTTGATGCTATTTGGGTCATTGTGGACCGGTAGACTAAGTCAGCACATTTTCTGGCCATTAAGAAGACTGATGGAACAGCGGTCTTGGCTAGGAAGTATGTGAGGGAGATAGTCAGATTGCATGGGGTGCCAGCGAGCATTGTGTCTGACAGAGATTCTAAGTTCACTTCGGTGTTCTGGCAGGCTTTTCAGGCAGAGATGGGCACTAAGGTGCATATGAGTACAACTTATCATCCCCAGACAGATGGACAGTCTGAGAGGACGATCCAGACGTTGGAGGATTTGCTGAGGATGTGTGTTTTGGATTGGGGTGGCCATTGGGCAGATCACCTGAACCTGGTAGAGTTTGCTTACAACAACAGCTATCAGGCGAGTATTGGTATGGCTCCCTATGAGGCTTTGTATGGGAGGCCGTGTCGTACACCGTTATGCTGGACTCAGGTGGGGGAGAGGAGCATGTACGGGGCAGATTTTGTTCAGGAGACCTTAGAGAAGATTCGGGTTCTCAAGCTGAACATGAAAGAGGCTCAGGATAGGCAGAGGAGTTATGCTGATAGGAGGAGGAGAGATCTTGAGTTTCAGGTAGGAGACAGAGTGTACCTCAAGATGGCTATGTTGCGGGGTCCGAACAGGTCCTTGACTGAGACTAAGTTGAGTCCAAGGTATATGGGCCCGTTCAGAGTGATTGAGCGAGTTGGACCAGTGGCATATAGAGTGGAGTTACCTTAGGTTATGCGTGCCTTCCATAAGGTATTCCATGTGTCTATGTTGCGGAAGTGTCTCCGTGAGGATGGTCAGTTGTTGGCTAAGATTCCTGAAGATCTTCAGCCTAACATGACATTGGAGGCGAGACTTGTGAGGGTTCTCGAGAGGAGGATCAAGGAACTTCGGAAGAAGAAGATTCCTTTGATGAGAGTCCTTTGGGACTGTGATGGTGTGGAGGAGCAGACTTGGGAGCCTGAGGCAAGGATGAAGGCAAGGTTTAAGAAGTGGTATGAGAAGCAACCACGACTTGAGCTTGCCTAGTCTGGTTCCGTCTGTAATCCATGGCTGGAGCGGGAATGGAGTATTCCAGCCCATCTCTCTTGTTTCTCGGTCGCTTGGGGTGGTTGGCTGTGCGACTCAGTAACAAGATGAGGTGGTGCTCGGGGTACAAATTTTCCGTGAGGCGGGATTTGGGGAAAAGTTTCCCGGAATAGAAGTTTCCTAAAGTGGAAAGTTTCCAAAAATGGAAAGTGCTAAATATGGAAAGTTTTATAGGAGTTAGAATTTGTCCATTTTAGCGGTGGAGAGCCTTAAAGGGGACTTGTGTGTGGCCTTATTGGCGGACTTTTGAGTCAGTGTGCCTGTGTGTGGCGGTCTTTTAGACAATGTGTGGTCTTTGTGACGGGCTTTTTAGCCAGAGTGTCTTTGTGACGGTCCTCTTTAGGACATTTGTGCAGCCTTGGTGGCGGTCCTTTTTAGGACATTTGTTTGGCCTTTGTGGCGGGCTGTTTAGCCAGAGTGTCTTTGTGACGGTCCTTTGGGACAGATGGTCTTTGTGACGGTCCTTCGGGACAGATGGCCTTTGTGGCAGGCTGTTTAGCCATAGTGTCTTTGTGATGGTCCTTCGGGACAGATGGTCTTTGTGACGGTCCTTCGGGACAGATGGCCTTTGTGGCGGGCTGTTTAGCCAGAGTGCCTTGGTGGCGGTCCTCTTTAGGACATTTGTTTGGCCTTGGTGGCGGTCCTCTTTAGGACATTTTGTTTGGCCTTTGTGGCGGCCCTTGTGGCGTGTATATGATCCTTGTGTGGTCATGAGGTATTCCAGTGAGGGAATATGTGGCTGGTAGGGCATTGAGATGTTTTTACGCGAGTCACGGGAAGGAAACCTGGAAAGGGATAGGACTCAGACGTGTTCATAATCGTTTGCTCGAGACTCTTGGAGGACTTAGGATCTCCTAGTACTGCCATATTCAGAGACTTTGTGGCTTGGGAATATGGTTGGTATATCAAATTTGGATGACGATCCGGGGGCGCGTTGTAGGGTGGCAACCCGAGAGACGAGTTTGGACTTTTCCTTATATAGTATGGCATGCAGACTTAGGTCTGATGAGGAGCCAATAAAACTCAAGGTTTAGGCCTATGAGTAAAGGAAAGTCCAAAAAGTCAAGAGCAAATGATGCCTGAAGCGTGAGTCTATCGCCTAGAGGTGACCTTCTGTAGATCGGTCGGAGGAGTGCGGGTCGTGGAGACGGTTGCACGGGAGTCCTTGGCTGATGGTCGTTCGAGATTCGAGGACGAATCCAGTTTGGTGGGGGAGAATTGTAACATCCGCAAACCAAAAATTGGTTTTTGGGGATGGGTGTCGATCGACACCAAGGGGGTGTCGGTCGACACCACTTATTTCCGGTTCGACCAGATTGAGATTTTTAATCGATTTGGTTCGGTTTGGTTTAAGGAAACCATTGAACCGGGTCTTAAAAGGAAGAAAACGACCTAGGTCGTGTTCCAGTGGTTGTGTGTCGCCGTTTTTGTGAGTTTGTGAGGAAAAAGAGAGAAAACCTTGTTCTTGAGCTTTTGAGAGAGATTGGTGGGATTCCTTGCTGTTTCTTGAGAGATCTAAGGCTGGGAAGGAGCTAGAATCTTGCTAGGAGTGAGGGAATTTGTTCTTGCTGGTCAGAATCTTCTTGTAAGAGGTGAGTGCATGACCATGGCTTATCTAAGCTAAGATCTCTAAATTCTATGTGATTTGGTGCTTATGTGGTTGTTCTTTGAGTTCTCTATGGTATTTCGTCGCTGTCTGGGCTGGGTTTGGCTTCTGGGAGTGCATGGAGCGGATTGGAGAAGATTGGAGGCGAGATTCGGAGTTTCTGATCGAGGGAAATCGCTGCTCGGCATCGGTGTCGGTCGACACCATTTGGGGTGTCGGTCGACACCAACGCGAGGACGGCTCGGGACTTTGGCGAGTGTCGATCGATGCCATGTGGAGGTGTCGGTCGACACAAACTAGGGTTTTCGGGAGTGTCGGGCAGGGTGTCGGTCGACACCAGTTTGGTGTCGGTCGACACCAGATAGTTAGTGTCGATCAACACCATCTGGTGTCGGTCGACACCCCTCTTCCAGTTACGATGGATGTTGCCTGCTTTGTATATTGCCTGGTTTGTTTTATTGATTGTTGTTTGTGGCATGTAGAGATCTTTTTGCTTGTGTGTATAGCCCGGTAGATGGGAGGATTGCCTCACTAAGTATTTGTGATCATACTTACGCATCTCAATTGTTGTTTGTGGTGTGCAGGTAAAGGCAAAGTGTGATCGTGGAATCCAGGCAATGAAGAGGAGGATGTTCTAGGGACTCGATTGGGTGTTGTCTGGCATTGTTAGGCTGCTAGAGTTGAGTCATTAGAAACATTGTTAGGTTGTTGGTTTCATGTTTCCTGATGATTGATTATTGGATATTGCTTATGCTATGGTATTGGTTATATTATTGGTTTATTATTGGTTATTGGTTATTGAGTTTTCCGCTGTTGATTGTGGATGTGGTTAGGTGGCTAGTGGGTATGGGACCACTAGCTGTAGTTTATTATTATTAATATTATTATTTATTATTTATAAAAAAAAAAGGTCGGTCGTTTCAATTTATATTAAATATTCATAAATTAATAAAAATTATTATATATTGATTGTTAATAGAGTAAGAACACTTATATTATGAATTGATGAATATTTAAGAATATCTGTATGAGAATATACTTTTTAGCATTTTATTATGTTAATTGATAAATAATAAAAATGTTTAAGAATTAAAGTCTAAAGTGTTTAGATTTATGGTTTAGGGTATATGAATTATGGTTTAGGGTATATGATTTATGGTTTAGGTTATAGGATTTAACTATTTATCAATTAACAAAATAAAATGCAAAAAGATAATAAATTAACATATATGATTCCGTGATTATGTATAATTAACAAATTATTATTTGATTATGTTTAATTAACAAATGACTGTAGGAGTATAATTATGAAGAAAATAAGTTTTATTTGTAGTAATAACTTATAATTATGTATTGAGTATTTTTAATATTATATTTGTAGTTTTTTATGTCATAAATTTGTTGTTTTATTTCTTTGTTATTTAGCAATGACACATCAAAGAGAGAAAATACCTTATGAAATTAAAACCATTAAAAAAATACATTATCGAAACATATCAGATGGGAGTAGTCACAGAATCAAGTATTTATAGCTTAACATACTAAAATAAACAAAATATATGAAGAGAGTAGTCAAGTGAATCCATAATGTAAAGCTTAAAATACTAAAGTACAGCCACAAGTTCTTCCGCACAAAGACTGAAAGACACAATGGAAAAGAAGACAGTCAATACAAAAACGTGCAGGTTTCAGGTGTGTGTCAAGAAGCTTTTATTTTTTTCATTTCATAACAAATGAGACAAAAGGTTTATGTAACCCTTGTTCGACCTACATTTCCAACAACATACATTGTCTAGACGAAACATCCAGTCATATAAAGCAAGGAAACTAAAAGCAACAAGGGTTATAATCTGAAACAACCACACAAGCCTAATGAGTCAATGGTATAACAGAGACATAAATTGTTCGAAAAACCAGAGATCGGAAGGTATAACCTGAAGTTATGATCTCACAGTGTATATTCGACTACTTATCCTGCAGCTAACAATCACAAAAGCTTAATATAATCTAGAACTGGAGTTCTCAATTCCAAGAGTTAGCAGGCAGAAGCTTTCACAAGTTATAGAAACTAAAACAGATATCATAGCCACTGTCATCACATTACCTCAACAAATTTGGTATGCTAAATTTTGGATAGTAACTCAGAATGATTGGCTAAAGTTGAAAACAAGAATGAATAGAGAAACCACAAAATCCAGAAATTTCCAGTCAGCAATGCCTTACATTAACAGTTTATCACCATCAAGAATATAACAAAGCTTCTCCTTCTGGTTCAACGAACAAGCCAAAGTGGTCTTCCCTACAAAAAAAATAAAGAGAATAGATTTTCACATAGACATAAACAAAAACTTGTGGCTGTTTCGTAACGGTTTTTGCTGGCACTAACCTGCACCACTAAGACCGGTGACCAAAATGACACATCTTTTCTGATCAAGCGATCTCTGTCGATCAACTTTCTCAACAGGAAAAAAATAAGAATCACCGAGAGTTGTTGAATGTATCACCCTGTTTCACAATGAGAAACCAAAGTCAGATATTTAAAAAAAGAAACAAGTCACTTTTAAATCAATAGAAATTTCTCATTTAACAACAACTCCACGGAGAATATATCTAAAAGGCATATCTAAAAACTAGAGATCGGAACGTATAACCTGTAGCAATGATCCCAAGTCTATACCCTGTTTCACAATGAGAAACTAAAATCAGAGATTCAAAGAAGAAACATGAGCAACAAGATACAAGTCACTTTCTATACATATTGTACTCATGAAATATATCATCTTACAACTCCACACTAAATCTAAAAGGCATGTCATCACTTCTAATCAACAAGAGTTCTTACAATAGCAAGTCTGATAAGTGATAAGCAAATAATCAAGTCCGAAAATCAAAACCGAATTGGACCTGAAACCGTGCGACGACCCTACGAAGAGAGATCGAGCTACTACTTTGCAAAATATATGATTGAGAAGAAGGGAAGCCGCCATTGACGGGTTCAGAAGAGATTGTAAACTGAGAGGGATCGAGAGTGAAAGATGTGACAAACAAATTGGGATCGAGTTTCAAATCGAGTTTCAGAACGGGTTTCAGATCAAGTTTCAGCGAGACAGAAGAGAGAAGAAGCAGAGGAAGAAGAAGAAGGCTTCGAAAGAAGAACCATCGTCTTTGTCGCCTGTATCAGCAACGAGAATCAAAAGCTCTCGATCTCTTCCACGATTGGCCATCACAGTCGCCGGCTTCTCGTCTCCCATCCCATCGCCGAGTAACTCAAGTCGGAGATGAAGAAGAAAGGAGAGCGAAAGAAGAGAGAAGAGGTTGCTGTTTAACGAGTAATTCAACCTAATCGATCTATTTCTCTTTTAGTTCTTTTTTTTCCTCTATTTTTATTTTATTTTGTTAATATTATTCAGAAATTTTTTGGAGGCAATAAAATTTGTATTTTCTCGGTTATCTCTAAGATAATGTTTTCATTTCATCTATGGTATTGTAGAATCAGAAATTAAGCGCCACTATCAAAAAATTTCGCGGTCATTCTATCATAGCTTTTTCCTTTTTGGAAACGCTATATTTTATTTCCAGAAATTCAATTATAGCAGAACCTTCAAAACCGCTATATAACATTGCTATAAATACCCTTATTTCCTGTAGTGGCATGTAGATATCTAAGGCTCAAATCAGTAAAGGTTGTGATATGCTTGTCTAAAATCTTTAAGTACAGCTCATTCAACTTGCATCATAGTACTAGTAACTTGGACATTGATTCTATATGGTCTATTTGCAAGCTTTAGGAGCTGAGATCCCACTTTCAAACCTCACCTACCTTCTTATGTCTTGTTTATTTGCTTGAGGGCAAGCAAAGACTAAGTTTGGGGGTGTTGATGTTCATATATTTTACCATGTTTTCCATTAGTTTATTCACATCTTTTGCATCTTTTGCTATCCATTTTTACCATTATTGCATAGCTTTAGGACTAATCATGCATTAGAGTATAGTTGCATTGCATTTGCATCTTTTCATGCATAATCAGGTGATTTTGGAGCTTAAGGAGCATGGAAGCAATGCTGAGGAGAAGTGAGGCAATCATGAAGGGAAAGCAAGAGAGTTAAGGCTGAAGAACCAAGGTCCAGAGTCCAACTCGACCCCACACTCGACCAGACACTCGACCGTGTGCAGAGGAGGACTCGATCGAGTGGAAGAAGCAGAAGAAAAGCCAACTCGACCAGCCACACTCGACCGAGCCGTTGACTATTTTGTCTTTTAGTATTTTTAGGGCTTCCACCCCCTCTCCTATATAAAGCCTTGTACCTGCAGCCACCAAAGAGTCTAGCTTTTGAGAATAGTCAGAAACCTAGTTTTTACCCTTTTGGGAATTATTCCTTTTGCACTTTTATTATTTTTAGATCTTGTACTTCCTTGAGAGAAAAACTCTAGATTCTTCAATATTGTTGGTTTCATAACTTTCTTAATATTGAGAATTTTAGTTTCATTCTTTCTTGAGTATTGTAGATCTTTGTTTTATCTTTCATTTGATGCAAGTTTCAGTATTTTCTGGGTTTATGATTTTTGTGTTCATCATGTGTTCTTGTGAGTAGTGCTTAGGATCTTGAGGATGCGTTAGGCTGGGCTGTGTTTGAGGTTTTTTTGCTTTGGTCAAGCTTGATTGTGGTAGAATCTCTTCTAGGCTAGATGTTCTTAATGCTAATCCTGAACTGAGAGGTTAGGGTTTGATTTAAAGCATCTTAGCATCACACCAATGTTTAAGGAGCATAGGTAAGGCCAGATCTAGAGCTTACCATTAGGCTTGCTAAGAGATTAGAGGTCTTGTTTGATATGAGATGTATTGCTTAATGCCTGCTTGTGTAGACTCTTTACTATGTGAGAACAAGTCTAGAGATGCATAGGTTTGATTGTTTCTTGCCATGAGAGTGGATTAAACTTGTCTTAGATTTATATGTCTAGAGATTAGCTCAAAGTTTGCTTGAGATTTGTTGACCAAGTTAGATGACCTCATTCATTAGTCCAGCCCATGAACCCCTCCTCAAGGCCTTCTTTGTTTATTGATTTTTAAGTTTTAATCCTGCTGTTTGATTGTTGTTTGATTCGTTCTTGTGTTGCTCTATTTTTCTTGCATTGCTCTGTTTCACGGATTTATCCAGCTCGACCCTGCACTCGATCTACACTCGATCTAGTGCTTGCTCGAGTTCATCCCCAGAACTCTTGTTTATGATTTGTAGTTGTCCTGTCTTATCTCTAGTCTCATTCTATTTGCATTACTGTTGCATTTACTTATTTCCCTGTTCAGTATTGTCTTGCATTAGTTCATTAGCATAGTTTCTATTTCTGTTCTAGCTTCATTTTAGTGATAATCATTCTGTTCCATTTGCATTCAGCATCTAGTTCTAGTAGTTTTACTTTCTGCTCTTTACATTTCATTAATAGGATTGTTAGTGACAAACATCCTTTGCATATTTGGCTTAACTTAGGCTCATATACACATCCTCATTGTTCACAACCCTCAGATTGGATTGACACCTCTTGTACTACAAGTGCATAAGGGGAATTGAAACACCCTGCCTTTCATTCATTTCATATCTCACCATTGCATACATCCATCAATCCATACCACCACCAAAATGTGTTTCACAAACTCATATCTAGGTTAAGCATATGACACTCTATGTATTTAAGTGCATACACTCCGCAATCACAGCATGACTTATTGTAACATCCGTGAACCGAAATCCCGGTTTGGGGATTGCATCGGTCAATGCAGGTGGTGCATCGGTCGATGCAGGTTCAAGTTTCTGCGTTTTGACTTAAGTCAAACGCTGCGTTTTGGGTTAGGGAAAACCCTTAAGTCGACTTTTTGTCCCATTCGGCGAGTTTTGGCCGTTTTCGAGGGAAAGAAAGAGAGAAAGAGTTTTGTGAGTGTTATTGAGGATTCCTGGAGTTTTGGGGCGATTCTTGGTGAGATTTGTAGCTGGGATCGTGGTAGAAGCTTCCTAGAAGCGTTTTCTTGCTTGTTTGTGGTTCAGATTCATCTTGGCAAAGGTAAGTGCATGACCATGGCTTATCTAAGCTAGAGGAACCTTTAACTTGCTTGTGTTGGATTGTTAGGCTTGTTAGATCGTTGGTATGGACGTAGGAAGCTTTCTTGTGGCTTGGGATTGAGTTTCTGTGGTTGTAGGAACAAGATCCGGAGAGAAGCTTCGGGGAAATCACGGTGCTCGACGTTGCGTCGATCGATGCATATCTTGCATCGGTCGATGCAAGTGCAAGGACGGCGCGTAAATTCTAGGGTTTTCGTGTTACGTCGAGCATGCGTCGGTCGATGCAGACTGGGTATCGGTTTGATGCAAGTTACACTTGCATCGGTCGATGCAGCTTCTGTGTCGATCGATGCTTCCCCATTTGGCATCGGTCGATGCATGTGTGGTGTCGGTCGATGCTAAGTCCTGGTTTGTTATTGTCGTTTGTTGATTGTTGCGTGTTGGTTATTGGTACTCTATTGCTTGTGTGTATAGCCCAGTAGATGGGAGGATTGCCTTACTGAGTGTTTATGAAATACTCATGCATTGCAATATGTGTTTGTGGTGCAGGTAAAGGCAAAGTGTGATCGTGGAATCCAGGCAATGAAGAGGAGGATGTTCTAGGGACTCGGTTTTATGTTGTATGGCATTGCTAGGTTGCTAGAGTTGGGTCATTAGAACATTGCTAGGTTGATCATGTTGAATATTGTTATATTTTATTATTGGATTATATTTGGATATTGTTATTGAATATTGGTTGGTATTTCCGCTGTTGGTTGTGATTGTGATTAGGTGGCTAGTGGGTATGGGACCACTAGCTGTAGTTTAGTATTATTATTATTATTTATTATTTAATAAAAAAAAGGGGTTGGTCGTTTCATTTTGGTATCAGAGCCCTTACGGTTCTAGGTTTGGTTTCACTAGGTTTCTGTTGTAGATGTTGGGATTTGCATGCTTGATTGATTATGTGAGTTAGTCAATTGTGTGTAGCATGGAGTCCTAGAACATCCTCTTCGAGCCTACTTGTGATTCCACGATGAGTTTCTATTTCTGTGTTAATTAGAAATTGTTTGCTTAGCCTTCTGTTCATGGTAGTGCAGATGGTTAGAGAGGATGCTGTTGCTGGTCGTGGTCGTGGACGCGGTCGTGGTCGCGGACGTGGTCATGGTAGGGGCAGAGTCCCAGTGGTTAGTGAGACCAAGGACCAGAGTGTGACAGCTGAGGGTGTTGGCGAGTCGCAGGGAGTTCCGGGGGATTCAGTGAGTGTGGCCGGAGGGGGCGGTGTGGATGCTCCAGTGACCGGTGATGCTAGGGTCCCGGGTGTGGGAGCCCCAGCGGGTGGAGTCCCTGGTGTTGACATTGCGGCTTTGCTAGTACATGTGTTGGAGCAGTTACCACCTGTGGTACCGGCTCAGGTTCGGGTAGTGCCACCAGTGGTGGCGGAGGAGCGGCAGCCAGTGGCTGTGGATGTGGGAGTCCATGCTCGTTATCTCAGCATGTTGACAGAGATGGGTCGGTTGCGTACTGAGCAGTTTCCGGGAGGCATAGATCCTACTGCTGCGGATGCGTGGAGGACGAGGGTGGAACGTAATTTCCATACTCTGAGATGTCCTGAGGAGTTCTGGGTGGACATAGGGGTCTACTTTTTGAGTGGTGACGCTAAGTTGTGGTGGAGATCTTTGGCTGCTAGGAGGGTGCAGCGGGAGATAACTTGGGCTGACTTCGTTTTGGAGTTCAACCGCAAGTATTTTCCTAGAGAGGCACTGGATCGTGTGGGGGTGCAGTTCCTTCAGTTGTCTCAGGGGACACGGTCAGTGCGGGAGCTGGACTTGGAGTTTAGTCGGCTTCTATGTTATGGGGGTCGGGCTATGGAGCCTGAGGAGGCTCAGGTCAGGAGGTTTATGAGGGCTCTACGGGATGATTTGAGAGTTCATTGTAGAGGGAGGTATTATGCTACGCGTGCAGAGCTGGTTGAGACAGCAGCAGAGATTGAGGAGGATATCCGGGCACAGTCAGTGTCGGTTACTCCAGCAGTTCAGCCTAGTAGGGCTCAGCAGTAGGGTGGTTCGAGCAGGGGCGGTAGGCCTGCGCAGGGAACCAAGAGGAAGTGGAAGGCTACGCAGAAGCCGAGTGGTGCGAGTTGCTTCGGTTGTGGGAGCAAGGATCACAAGGTTGCTAGTTGTCCCAAGAGGAGTGCTCCGACGGCAGGGCCTCGGGTATGTTATCACTGTAGGGAGACAGGGCACATCAGGCCTTTTTGTCCCAAGTTGCAGCCGGCAGCAGTGGCAGCATTGCAGCAGGTGCAGCGTGGAGGTCAGCAGGTGCACGGATTGAGCAGTCGCCACGGGCTTACACGACAGTAGAGACTCGTGGAACCAGTGCCGGGGTGATCACAGGTATAATTTCTGGTACTTAAACTTTGTGAATTTTTAGTAGGTACAGATTTTATGTTTTTCCTGTGATAAAGTGTTAGGTTCTCAACACATGAGGTTTGTGTAGGGACCTTGTTGGTGGGCGGGTTTAAGTCCCATGTTATGTTTGATTCTGGAGCTTCTCATAGCTTCATTACTCCGGAGTGTGCAGAGTGTGTGGGAATCAGAGGGGATCCCGGGGAGCGTACAGGAGTTGTCAGAGTTGCTGGGGGCAAGTTCCTGAGAGTTATTGGACGAGCTAGAGGGGTGGATATTCAGATCGCAGGAGAGTCAAGGCCAGCGAATTTGCTTATCAGTCCAGTGGAGCTATATGATGTTATTCTCGGGATGGATTGGTTGCATCGGCATATGGTGCATTTGGATTGCCATCGGGGTAGAGTGGAGTTTGAGCGTTCAGGAGGGAAGATGGTTTTTCAGGGTATTAGACCGACTTCGGGGCGTCTCGTGATCTCAGCCATTCAGGCTGGGAAGATGATCGAGAAGGGCCGTGAGGCTTATCTGGTTACTATATCTATGCCAGAGTCAGTAGGGAAGTCTACGGTTAGCGGTATTCCGGTAGTGGAGGAGTTTAAGGATGTATTTCAGTCTTTGCAAGGATTACCACCATCTCGGTCGGATCTTTTTACCATTGAACTGGAACCGGGGACGACACTGTTATCCAAGGCTCCTTACAGAATGGCTCCAGCAGAGATGGCAGAGCTGAAGAAGCAGCTAGAGGATCTGTTCAGTAAGGGATTCATCCGTCCTAGTGTATCACCGTGGGGAGCGCCGGTGTTGTTTGTGAAGAAGAAGGATGGGAGTTTCAGGTTATGCATTGACTACCGGGGTTTGAACCGGGTTACTGTGAAGAACAAGTACCCTCTTCCTAGGATCAATGAGTTGTTGGATCAGCTGAGGGGTGCTACTTGGTTCTCTAAGGTAGATCTGGCGTCGGGTTATCATCAGATACCGATAGATGAGGCAGATGTGAGGAAGACTGCTTTCAGGACGAGGTATGGGCACTACGAGTTTGTGGTGATGCCTTCTGGGTTGACTAACGCGCCAGCAGCGTTTATGAGATTGATGAACAGTGTGTTTCAGGAGTTTCTGGATGTATCTGTCATCATTTTCATCGATGATATCCTGGTTTATTCTAAGAGTCCTGATGAGCATGCAGTGCATTTGAGGGCAGTTATGGAGAAGCTGCGGGAGCAGAAGTTGTTTGCTAAGTTGAGCAAGTGCAGTTTTTGGCAGTGTGAGATGGGCTTTCTGGGTCACATTATTTCTGCAGAGGGGGTTTCTGTAGATCCAGAGAAGATTCAGGCTATCAGAGATTGGCCTAGACCGCAGAATGCTATAGAGATCAGGAGTTTCCTTGGATTGGCAGGTTACTACAGGAGGTTTGTGCAGGGGTTTGCAAGCAGAGCACGTCCTATGACTAAATTGACAGGGAAGGATGTTCCTTTTGTCTGGTCAGAAGAGTGTGAGGAAGGCTTTGCCAGCCTGAAGGAGATGTTGACTACTGCGCCAGTGTTGGCTTTGCCTGAGCAGGGAGAACCCTATGTGGTTTATACAGATGCATCTAGAGTTGGTTTGGGGTGTGTTCTGATGCAGCATGGGAAGGTGATAGCCTATGCATCGTGGCAGTTGCGGGTGCATGAGGGCAACTATCTTACTCATGATTTGGAGATCGGTGCTGTAGTTTTTTGCCCTGAAGATTTGGAGATCTTATCTCTATGGTGCAAAGGTACAGGTGTTTACAGATCATAAGAGCCTAAAGTATATATTCACTCAGCCTGAGCTGAATTTGAGACAGAGGCACTGGATGGAGCTTGTGGCGGATTATGATTTGGAGATCGCCTATCATCCTGGTAAGGCTAACACGTTTGCAGATGCTCTGAGCCGGAAGAGGGTAGCTTCAGCTCAGGAGCAGGAGATGGAGTCTCTGGTAGGGGAGATCAGTGCTTTGAGTTTGTGTGCTGTTTCACTGGAACCGTTGGGGTTTGGAAGCAGTTGACAGAGCAGATCTTCTGAGTAGGGTGCGGTTGGCACAGGAGAAGGACTTGGGGCTGGTGAATGCCTCAAAGGACGTTGATTCAGAGTATCAGGTCTCAAATAATGGTACTATCTTGGTGCACGGTCGGGTTTGTGTGCCCAAGGATGAGGAGTTGAGGCAGGAGATTCTGAAAGAGGCTCATGCGAGCAAGTTATCCATTCATCCAGGAGCGACTAAGATGTACCGTGACCTCAAGAGGTATTATCACTGGGTCGAGATGAAGAAGGATGTAGCTAGTTGGGTCGCGAGGTGCGACGTATGCCAGCTAGAGAAGGCTGAGCATCAGGTTCCTGGCGGTTTACTGAAGAGTTTACCCATTCCTGAGTGGAAGTGGGATATGATTACCATGGATTTTGTGGAGGGTTGCCAGTGTCACAGACTTTTAATGCTATTTGGGTCATTGTGGACCGGTTGACTAAGACAGCACATTTTTTGGCCATTAAGAAGACTGATGGAGCAGCGGTCTTGGCTAAGAAGTATGTGAGGGAGATAGTCAGATTGCATGGGGTGCCAGCGAGCATTGTGTCTGACAGAGATTCTAAGTTCACTTCGGTGTTCTGGCAGGCTTTTCAGGCAGAGATGGGCACTAAGGTGCATATGAGTACAACTTATCATCCCCAGACAGATGGACAGTCTGAGAGGACGATCCAGACGTTGGAGGATTTGCTGAGGATGTGTGTTTTGGATTGGGGTGGCCATTGGGCAGATCACCTGAACCTGGTAGAGTTTGTTTACAACAACAGCTATCAGGCGAGTATTGGTATGGCTCCTTATGAGGCCTTGTATGGGAGGCCGTGTCGTACACCGTTATGCTGGACTCAGGTGGGGGAGAGGAGCATGTACGGGGCAGATTTTGTTCAGGAGACCTCAGAGAAGATGCGGGTTCTCAAGCTGAACATGAAAGAGGCTCAGGATAGGCAGAGGAGTTATGCTGATAGGAGGAGGAGAGATCTTGAGTTTCAGGTAGGAGACAGAGTGTACCTCAAGATGGCCATGTTGCGGGGTCCGAACAGGTCATTGACTGCGACTAAGTTGAGTCCGAGGTATATGGGTCCGTTCAGAGTGATTGAGCGAGTTGGACCAGTGGCATATAGACTGGAGTTACCTGAGGTTATGCGTGCTTTCCACAAGGTATTCCATGTGTCTATGTTGCGGAAGTGTCTCCGTGAGGATGATCATTTGTTGGCTAAGATTCCTGAAGATCTTCAGCCTAACATGACTTTGGAGGCGAGACCAGTGAGGGTTCTCGAGAGGAGGATCAAGGAACTTCGGAAGAAGAAGATTCCTTTGATGAGAGTCCTTTGGGACTGTGATGGTGTGGAGGAGCAGACTTGGGAGCCTGAGGCAAGGATGAAGGCAAGGTTTAAGAAGTGGTATGAGAGGCAAGCCGCGACTTGAACTTGTCTAGCCTGGTTCCGTCTGTAATTCGTGGCTGGAGCGGGAATGGAGTATTCCAGCCCATCTATCTTGTTACTCGGTCACTTGGGGTGGTTGGTTGTGCGACTCAGTAACGAGATGAGGTGGTGCTCGGGGTACCAAGTTTCCGTGAGGCGGGATTTGGGAAAATTTTCCCAAAATAGAAGTTTCCTAAAGTGGAAAGTTTCCAGAAATGGAAAGTGCTATTTATGGAAAGTTTTACGGGAGTTAGAATTTGTCCATTTTAGCGGTGGGAAGCCTTGGAGGGGGCTTGTGTGGCCTTTGTGGCGGACTTTCAAGTCAGTGAGCCTGTGTGTGGCGGTCTTTTAGACATTGAGTGGCCTTTGTGGCGGGCTTTTAGCCAATTGTGTGGCCTTTGTGGCAGGCTTTTAGCCAATTGTGTGGCCTTTGTGGCGGGCTTTTAGCCAATTGTTGGCCTTTGTGGCGGGCTGTTTAGCCAGAGTTTCTTTGTGACGGTCCTTTGGGACGGATGGTCTTTGTGACGGTCCTTCGGGACAGATGGTCTTTGTGACGGTCCTTCGGGACAGATGGTCTTTGTGACGGTCCTTCGGGACAGATGGTCTTTGTGACGGTCCTTCGGGACAGATGGTCTTTGTGACGGTCCTTCGGGACAAGTAGCCTTGGTGGCGGTCCTCTTTAGGACATTTGTTTGGCTTTGGTGGCGGTCCTCGTTAGGACATTTTGTTGGCCTTTGTGGCGGCCCTTGTGGCGTGTATATGATCCTTGTGTGGTCATGGGCTATCCCGGTGGGGGGATATGTGGTTGGTAGGGCATTGAGATGTCTTACGCGAGCCACGGGAAGGAAACCTGGATAGGGATAGGACTCAGACGTGTTCAGAATCGTTTGCTCGTGACTCTTGCAGGACTTTGGTTCTCCTAGTACTGCCATATTCGGAGACTTTGTGACTTTGGAGTATGGTTGGTATATAGACTTCGGACGACGGTCCGGAGGCGCGCTGTAGGGTGACGACCCGAGAGACGAGTTTGGATTTCTCCTTATATATTTATATATTGGCATGCGGGCTTAGGCCCGATGAGGAGCCAACATTGGCATGCAGACTTAGGTCTGATGAGGAGCCAATGAAACTCAAGGTTTAGGCCTATGAGTAAAGGAAAGTCCAAAAGTCGAGAGCAAATGACGCCTGGAGCGTGAGTCTATCGCCTAGAGGTGACCTTCTGTGGATCAGTCGGAGGAGTGCGGGCCGTGGAGACGGTTGCACGGGAGTCCTTGGCTGAGGGTTGTTCGAGATTCGAGGACGAATCTAGATTGGTGGGGGAGAATTGTAACATCCGTGAACCAAAATCCCGGTTTAGGGATTGCATCGGTCGATGCAGGTGGTGCATCGGTCGATGCAGGTTCAAGTTTCTGCGTTTTGACTTAAGTCAAACGCTGCGTTTTGGGTTAGGGAAAACCCTTAAGTCGACTTTTTGTCCCATTCGGCGAGTTTTGGCCGTTTCCGAGGAAAAGAAAGAGAGAAAGAGTTTTGTGAGTGTTATTGAGGATTCCTGGAGTTTTGGGGCGATTCTTGGTGAGATTTGTAGCTGGGATCGTGCTAGAAGCTTCCTAGAAGCGTTTTCTTGCTTGTTTGTGGTTCAGATTCGTCTTGGCAAAGGTAAGTGCATGACCATGGCTTATCTAAGCTAGAGGAACCTTTAACTTGCTTGTGTTGGGTTGTTAGGCTTGTTAGATCGTTGGTATGGACGTAGGAAGCTTTCTTGTGGCTTGGGATTGAGTTTCTGTGGTTGTAGGAACAAGATCTGGCGAGAAGCTTCGGGGAAATCACGGTGCTCGATGTTGCGTCGATCGATGCATATCTTGCATCGGTCGATGCAAGTGTGAGGACGGCGCGTAAACTCTAGGGTTTTCGTGTTACGTCGAGCATGCGTCGGTCGATGCAGACTGGGTATCGGTCGATGCAAGTTACACTTGCATTGGTCGATGCAGCTTCTGTGTCAATCGATTCTTCCCCATTTTGCATCGGTCGATGCATGTGTGGTGTCGGTTGATGCTAAGTCCTGGTTTGTTATTGTCGTTTGTTGATTGTTGCGTGTTGGTTATTGGTACTCTATTGCTTGTGTGTATATCCCAGTAGATGGGAGGATTGCCTTACTGAGTGTTTATGAAATACTCATGCATTGCAATATGTGTTTGTGGTGCAGGTAAAGGCAAAGTGTGATCGTGGAATCCAGGCAATGAAGAGGAGGATGTTCTTGGGACTCGGTTTTATGTTGTCTGGCATTGCTAGGTTGCTAGAGTTGGGTCATTAGAACATTGCTAGGTTGCTGGTTCTATGATTTATGTTGTTTTGGTTATTGATCATGTTGAATATTGTTATATTTTATTATTGGATTATATTTGGATATTGTTATTGAATATTAGTTGGTATTTCCGCTGTTGGTTGTGATCTGCAGGTCAATTGGTGACAGCTTGTCCTGTGGGAAGGTTGTTAAAGGGTGGGGACTAGGGTTCGAGGAACGCCTGGCGCACCAATAACCTACTGGTGGATGTGGATTTCCACAGTGATGGGTTAGGATCGATGCCCTGCAGGGCCAGCTTGGGATCCGTTTGGGCGTCTAGCAGTGAGGCTAGCGGTCTAGAAGTGAGGCTAGCGGGGTCCACGGGACGGGTTGTTACACTTATTAAGATTTGGTGGCACTGAAGCAAAAATGATAGAATATGGAGCCACATGAAGATACCATAGGTTTTGGTCTAAACTTCCTTCACAAGTCGAGGGATGAGGATTGCAAATGGATCCACATGACTTATGTGGGTGCGACCAGAACAATCAAATACTTCAACTGTTCTTACGCCAAAATTAATGCACATAGATATCCAGTGATTGTTATTGACAAACACAGGAGCGTAAACTCTGTCGAAGTCTAATGCTCATTTCTTCCCCGTCTTTCCATGAGAAGGCAAGTCACTGTTGGCATAACCCAAGATCATAGAATCCCACTTGTGGCCTTTTTTACCTTCTCTAAACTTCAAATATTCGTTTTTATTTGCATGCTTACAATACAATTCATGAAGCCAACACAATTTGACTTCAGTCAGCCTAAAGATGTATTCTCCTGAAATATATACATCATAGCATCCATTTCCTGAAAAATATTTAATTGCAAAAACAAATTGCAATTAAAAAAAATATATTTAAGTATTACATTACAAACAAAAAATATTGAAAAGTACCTCATTCCAAAGCCATACGTTTCTTGTCATGACTCAATTTAGTAATGCCTCGTTAACTATACTTGGACCCAACTTAATCATTCTGCAAATACACACAAAAAAACATTATGCATAAGCATCGAAAGAGCATAACTCTGTAACAATTATAGTAAAATATAATTGAACAACTTACCCCCTTGTTCTATGCCACTCTGCAAAAGCATCGAGTCGATCATCAGAAACGAACACCAAAACAGAATCCATGTCAAATTCACTCGCGTTTCTAGGATTGAATCTCCGTACGTCTTCTTTGCACAATACATTTTGTGTAGGATCAAACCCAAGTACATCTGTTTTTTGAGATAGGTGTCCTACTGATTTCTGTAAAATTCTTGTGAATCCAAATTAAGATCTATTTCACTATGATGAGTGAAAAGATCATCAACTAAAAACGTTTCATCCTGTCCATACAAAAAGTTTAACAAAAATATTAACACTTATTATTAAACCCACAAACATACATATCTGATTACATATTCTTTTAGAGTCTTAAAAAAAAAAACACAAACATAACATAGAGATTTAAGTCTTACGTCATATTTACTCTTCTTTTCTGCTGGAATGGATGGTTGCTCAACTGTGGCTTGAGTGCTTATTGTAATTCCAGCTGAAGTTATAGTATCCTTTAACAGTGAGACATCCTTTTCTAATTTTTCCAATCGACTGTTAACCTTCTTCTCAAAACTCTTGAAACAAGTCTCAAACACACTAATAAAAGACTTCATTTGTTCATATGCTGCAGGTCGATGTGTTGTTGCTGCTCGCTCATAGAGCAGTTTATTTTTCCTCCTCTCTGCACCATGATCAGGTTGTCTCTTCCTCTTGCAACCTGACTCTTCATCATTAGCAGCTTGCATACTCTCACCACTCTTTGTTGCACTAGACCCTTGATTTTCTTCGCACACCTCACTGCCAACATCATATTTTACTTGAATATGTTCACCATCCACATCATCAACTTGTACAGTTCCCCAAATATGGTCTCCAAAATCATTTTCCAGAACTGATCTTAGCTTTCAAATTATCGACTTCACCATCGCTAGTTTCGTCAAGCCATAAAAACTCGATGGAGTCAACAATGTCAAAATTGTCAGTAATAGATATGTATGGATAAACAATATCCTAAAAAAAAAATTAGAAGTTAAGATTAAACAATGACATCGACTATTAACATAAAACATGTGATAAGAGTTGGATTGGCAAAGAAAGTACCTTCGGTCCAAATGTACTTTCTAGTTGGATGATATCATCATATGACACTTTGGCTCTGCCTTTCAAGTAAGAACATCGAGGAGCTTCTCTAAATTCTGTGATAATCTTTTCTCCCAACAACTTTCCAATGTCTGGAATTGCCTCCAACACCCATATTTGAAATGCATATGAGAAACCATCTAATGCATAGCTATTGATCTCCTTCAAATCTTCTCTTTTTTCTATGATAGACTTAACAAGACTTTTAAAAGCTTTAGACCCCAAGGATAAGTTCTCACCTTATCAAGATCCATTACCATCTGGATGTATTTGAGTGGAATATACTTTTTCTCATCCTTAGCCATAATCAACCCAGCTATCACAAGAAGATACACCAATCAGATCTTATCTACAACACTCCATTTGTGAATTACAGGTAAGTGCACATCAACCAAGCTCTTAATGCTAATAGTCGGACCTTTTCTCTTCATCAATTTGCTCCAAAACTCACCATCATCTTTATAATTCTCTAAATCACAACTAGAATCGGCAGTGCATTTGAGCCCAGTCACATCATGAAACTCTTGCATTGAAAATCTGAGTGGCTTCCCTCCAAACACAAACCATATCTCTCTTTTTTTCTTTGTAACCAATTGCCTAGACATCATGTTGTGTATCAAACGTCCTGAATACCCTAAATTATTCTCATAGATTGCAAACACATGTGAAAAGACTGGATCATTCTTCACTTTCTCATACTCTTTAGGTAATGCTTGTTTGACTTTGCCCAAGATAGAAATTCAACAGGAATTGTTAATCTTCTTCACTTGTGGCTCAAATCCATCTCTAAATAGGCGTTTAGGCAATTCTGTTTCCATAGCTACACAAAAAAAATTAAGAAAAGTGAAATTCATTAGTATGAACACAATTCGGCTCTATTCCAAAAAATATTCTCACACATGATGAACATGAAGGATTACTAATACTAACCAAAACTATTTTTAAGTTTACAATCAATGAAGTCTTAATACTCATTTTCAGCTCAATCCTAAACCCTTAATAACAAGAATTCATAGGCAAAACAAAGTCTCATGAAGTGAAACCTTGGAATAAGTAAATAGCTCAATCTCACAATGATTCAATCACATATAGAAACTATATTGACATCACCCAAAAGCAAAACTTTCCTTCAAACATGCCACAAAGTTTGAGGTAACACAAAACACAAATTTCAAATGGCGCAAATGGTTTAAAAGATACATTATCAAATTTTAGCAATCATGGATGTGAACTTAATTTCAAAAACAGAACCACAACAATCGCATAAAACAATTACATGCATCACATCTGATTGAAATTGTAATTTCAAAAAACATAGACAAAACAATCGCTTGAAATTAATGTCAACTCAATCAATAAAACAATTACATGCAAAATAGTGCTGATTTATTTTTCATTGAAAGAGGAATGAAAGAATTACCAAAAGAATAAGGCTGTTGGAGATTTAAGTCGCCGACGAGTGAAGCTGCTGAAGATTAAAGTCGCCGGCGAGTGGAGCGGCCAGAGATTGAAGTCACCGGTTGAAGATAGCTGATGGAGTTTCAAATCTCCGGTGAGTGAAGCTACCTACCAATTAAATGGTAGATCCATTATCGACAATGACACAGAAAAAAAATTGGATTTTATCATGTGGAGAAAAAATTTGTGTCGAGAGAAAGAGAGAGAAAGAGGGAGAGGGAGAACCTACCGGAAAACTGAGGTCGCCGGTGAGTGAAGCAACCAGACAATAAACTCGCCGGTGATGAATAAAGTCTCTGCTGCCAGAAACCCTCAATTTTTATGATTTGGGGAAAAAATTATGTCGAGATCGAGAGAGATAGAGAGAGAGTTATGTCTTGAGTTAGTAAAAATGGAAGTATTTTTTTATTTAAGGGAAGTTTTAAAAATGAAAATTAAGAAAAAGGGAATTTTGTTTTTTTCCCTATAGTTTTGCAATTAAGGGTATAATCGAGTTTTTTTGTATACTAAAACCTAATATACTAAACTTCTGAGTATAAGACATAATGAGACAAATTGAAGAATAAATATCCTTTTAAATCACATTTCCCTATGCACAATCCGAATTATTCAATTTTTAATAGATTTTAATATAAATTATGCATTAAATTAGATCAGATATTTGTAAATCTTGCTTTAATTTCTTTTAGTTTTTCTGTCATTCATTTAATTTGAAATTATTTCATATTAAACTTTAGTGATATTCAAAATTGAGTTTTATTTTTTTTTTTTTTAAAATTACTTCTAACTTCTGTGCCTCACATATTCCTAACGAAAAATAAATATTATAGATTTTTTTATTAGGGTTTAAAAAACAAAGATGTTTATTAGAAAGACATCTGAAATTTAGAATTTTTGTCCATTTGACCAAAATATAATGTTTGTTCAAAAAGTAGTGACGTTTTTTGTAGGAACACAGATATCCATACAGATTTTAGCTATCCAAAAGTTACGTATATTTAGAAATCAAACAAAAAAGTAAACGTATAGTAATTGTTTGGTACGTCTTACAATTCTCTCTATATGTTTTATTTCACATAGTATATAAGAAATTATCTCTTACAACATTTCTTGTCTTTCAAGTATTTTTTTCTGTTTTTTTTTTTTTTTTTTAAAAAAAACCTCTTGAGAGAGAAAATCTGGCGAGTGGTTTCCACGCGCGGAGAATTTTTCTCTCCCAGATTCTTCTTCTTCTGATCACAACCTCTTGCTCCGTCGTTGGGGGTTCTCCGTCGATTCCGGCGACGACGAGAGCCCAAGGCTCATGGCGCTTCATCGATTAATCGCTGCATCAATCCGGTGAAAGATTCGTGGTCGAAATCAAGGGAGCAGTGGAAGGGAGAAGCTTCCTCGACACACCAACGGTAAGAGCTCTATCGGCAGTGGTGCGACGAGGAGTAGAAAAGGGAGATTCACGGCAAGGATCGAGAGAGAAGGTGGTTAGATCTGAAACTCGGAGATTCTGGAGGTTTCTCAGGGTTGTTGTTCGATGGGGGAGGTCGTCTACGGCAAGGAGGAGCTAAGCCACCGTCGAAGGGTTAAGATCTACTCCCTACCGCCTATCTCTTCTCACATGTGAGCCTGTTTCTCTTCGACAATGAAAGCTCGGCTCTTTTCTTCCTCCTCGAAGCTGCTCTACGGTGGCGGGATGGCAACGGATCTTAGATCACCATCTCCGTTTGACTCGCGTCGTCCAGGCTCGTCGGAGAACCTGTTCCGACGAGCATCCGCAAAATTTTGGGCGGCGGCTGCAACTGTGTTCTTCAGTTGCAGAATTAGGGTAAACGAAATCCGGTTTAATTCCGGTTCGTGTTTTAAACCCGGGTCAATTTTGATTCACGGTTTTTTATTTGGTTTGATGTAAGCGGTTTAAGCCCTTTGGGGATTGTAATGGGCTAAATCCGGAAATAGCCCATTGGGCATTTATTTATAAAATTGAATACCCTTTAACAAAAAAAAAGAAGTATTTTTTTTTTCTGTGAAGCAAACACAAAAATAGAAAATATTACTTAATTTAGACGGAAAGAATTAAGTACTCATCGAACCGATTATACTGACTCAATGTTTTGCTATGATCCAATATTCATTTTTCGATTCAACTATTTTGTAGAGAACAAAAATCTAAACGAAGAATGTTACAAAAATCGAAACGGATAAATATGATAGGGATCAGTTGATGGTTAATAATTAAGATATGAAAAATAATTAAGATAAATATGATAGGAATCAGTTAATGATTAAATTATTTAAGTTTTAATCAAGCTTCGAGTTTGCTTGCATGAGTATTCTTGTTTCGATTAAAACATTTTTATATTCATTTTGAGAAGGACGAAAAATCTAAAACGAAGAATGTGACTTTTATTTATAATATATGAGAAGTACACAATAACATATTAAAGGAAACAGTTTTGATGGCTAATAAATAGGAAATATATGACGAAAGCAACTATATATATATATATATATATATATATAAGTTCTTAAATTTAAGCATATTGTTCAGTCCATTTTCGGGCTGTCTGATCAAATTTGAATCTATCATTTTTAAACTGCACTCCAATCTCAGGTACAAGAGGATCATCTGGGTTTGGGGCCGCCAATAGTGCACTTATGGATAGGAGCGCCTGTTATTTATATATTAACAAAATTAACATAAATAATACTTAAATGATGAAAAACAATGAAAGATAACGAGAAAGCACAAAGTGAACAATATAAAACAAAATATTTGAGTCGAGTTTTTGAACCTTTTCAACGGTGATAGAAGGAGTCCACTTGTCTTTAAGAACGTCAAGACAAATCGATCCATTGGAATTGATATTTGGATGGTAAATCCGAGTTCCGAAAATAAACTATAAAAAAAAACAAAAGTAAAACATAATTACTTTTTTTTTTACAACAAAATGATCAGCTTATATTAGCCAATTGGTAGGAAAATTGTTTATAAAAATAATTACTTTTGTAGTTAAAAAACAAAAGTTAACCTCTATCAAAATTTAATATTTTTATTAGTATATAAACAACCTTGGGTGGTTTAAAAGGATAGTCTTCAGGAAACTCAATGTTGATGCGAAAGATGCCACCAACATAGGGAGTACCCTGGGGTCCGTAAATCGTCGCATGCCATTTGAATGCGTCGTCTATACCTATATTGATACATTTCACCAACAAACGATATTACTATAGGTGACTTGTGATTACATTTAGAAATGTGATACAAAAAAAAGAAGGAAATGTGATAGAAACTTTTTATATAATGCACATAAAAAGAAAAAAAAAATTACTAACCAACACTGTACACAGACTTATTGGAAGCCATGGCCTTGTGTTCCGCATTAATTCGCTGTATTGCTCTAGCCGACATTTTTTTCAATTACTCACCAAACTATATGTATATACCTTTGCATAAGATGAAATAAGTTGTTAGTATGACGGTGTTAATTGTGAAGTAGTAATTATTACAATATATCAAATTGTTAAAATAGATAAAAATGAATCGCTTACTAGGAAGATGTTAGTATGGATTGTGTTGTAATAAAATGAAAGGGTATCGGGCTATAAATAGTTTCAGAAAATTGACACAATAAATGTCTTCATAATTATATAATCACTAATAATTATATAATATCTTTTTATAGTATCTCTGCTTTTACGTATTGTCTACATGCATGATAAAAACAAATCTTGCGTATATAAACCGAATTTTTAACCATTAATGGTATATGATTAATTCTTTTAATTATTTTATAGGAAATTTTTAAATAAATCTATGTACTATTAGTTAAAAAAAAAAAAAAAAAAAAAAAAAAAACCAGCGTGCAAAATTTATCAGACTTCATTAGCTAACAACAAAAAAAAATACATTATCCGAAAAAGGGGCTAAATTGTTAACACTACTGCTTTCAAGACTAATAGACTAATACTGTATTATGTTTTTAAAAAAGCAAAAGAAAATATTATGAAAATATCTGAAATTTAAGTGGAAAAAACAATCTAAGATCAAATTGGAATCTCATAAACTAAATGAAAATATATAATTTAAACAGATATTATTCAATAATGAAGAAGTCATCCCTCCTATTAATCATAGACACAATTATAAAATAAACATTAATTTTGTAAGAAATTACAAGGGTATGCCGAGTTATGACAAAATCAATCATTAACGAGAAGGTTAAAATCGTCACTACAGCTTTTAATAATCGGATAAATGCATGGTTTACTGGGTCAGATCTAATTTTTTTTTTTTTTCCACCTACTTGGTAACAATAAAATATTTAATTTCCAACATATTTTGTAAAAGAAAATCATGGTCAAGTGATCAAAGGGATGAAAGGTTCCTCTAAGAGGTTTCAACTTCGATACAGGTGAATGTGAGGAAAAGTTTCTTTTATTTTCTTTCCAGTTTTTGTAACATAAATCTCGACCGGACCGTTTTGTTTCCATAAATCTCGATCCGACCATTTTGTTTCCATAAATCTCGATTGTTTACATTAATTGTGATCATCATAATAATAATTTTGCTTAAACTTGGAAACAAAGTTTTTTAAAATTGAAAGATATTTCTTTATTTGTCTTTTATCATTTCGAACTCAAAATATTGTTGTTTCCATAAATCTTGATTGGTTACATTAACTGCAATTATAATTAACTAAATTAGGACCCGTCCGATATACGGGTTTAGAGTTTGAACCTCCATTCTCTTCTAAAATAAGAAAATAAAATCTATATATATTATTATAAAATTAAAAACTTAAGTCATTCTTTTATAAACTCAAACTAATATATAATTTCATTCTATTATAAAATTAAAACACTAACCATCTAAATTTATAAACATGTAACATCTGCAAACCAGAATCCCGGTTTAGAGGATACATCGGTCAATGCAAGGTTGTTTTTAGCGGACGAGTTTAAGTTAAACGCTGCGTTTTGGGTTAGGAAACTCTTAAGTTGTGTTTAAAAGAGAGTTTTGTCGTCATTAGGCGAGTTTAGCCGCTTTTGAGAGAAAAGAAGAGAGAAAAGAAGTTCTTCACAGTTCTTAAGCTTTGGGTGAGTTTTTGGGAGATTCATAGCTGTTCTTGGGAGATCTGAGGCAAGGAGCGACGTAGGAGTTTTCTAGGAGTGTAGAACTGCTTGTTTAAGGTTCATAATCTTCTTGGCAAATTTGAGTGCATGACCATGGCTTATCTAAGCTTGAGATTTCTCTGATCTGCTTGGTTTATGTTTATTTGGCTTGTTAGAATGTTGTTGAGTCGCAAGATCCTTTGGGAAGCTTTTTGTGGCTTTGGTTTGTGTGTTTTTGGTGGTTTAGGGACGAAGATCCGGCGTGAAGCTTCGGGGAAAACGATATTCGGCATGTGCATCGATCGATGCAATGCAAGGACAGCGCAGTTTGACCTAGGAGCATCGGTCGATGCCATGTGGAGACGTCGGTCGATGCAATTAGGGATTTCGTGCAATTTTGAGCATGCGTCGGTCGGTGCAGTGCGAGTGTCGATCGATGCAAGTGAACCTTGCTTCGGTCGATTCAATCGTGTGCCGGTCGATGCAACCCCAGTTAGTGTTGGTCGATGCAGAGTCTTGGTTTGTTGTTGTTTGGTTATTGGTTTTGTTTGATGGTTAGAAATATCTCTACCGCTAGTGTGTATAACCTAGTAGATGGGAGAATTGCCTCACTGAGTGTTTATAAAATACTCATGCATATCATATGTGTTTTGGTGCAGGTAAAGGCAAAATGTGATCGTGGAATAAAGACGATGAAGAGGAGGATGTTCTAGTGCCTCATTGTTTGATTGTCTGACTTCTGTTAGGTTGTTAGAGTTGAGTCATTAGAACATTGTTAGGTTGTCAATATATGACAGTTACTTCAGTGGAAAGATAAAATTGGTGGTTGGAGTATGTGTTTTTTTTACTAATTTGTGTGCTCACATGTCCTCTTATTGCTCCTTGGCATGTCAAACATGATGTGGAGAGACTTGTAGAGGATTCCAAAACATGTTTCTTGAGTTGAGTGTAATGCTTTACGTATACTATCTCGAAGAATATATTTGTATCAGTGAGTAATAGAAGTATACCACTTCCAGAGAAAAAAAAAATTATTTGATGTTGTCCATTGTATTAGGGGTTCAATTTTTAATTGTTTATTTTTTTTATCTTCGTAATTATATTTATAAACTACAAATGAAAAAATTATGAGCTTATGAGTTCAAAAGAATATTTATTTTTGATATGAAAAATTAATTAATATTTTATATAAATAACTCCACGACATTATATACTTATAAATTATGGGAGACTTGCAAAATTATACCCCTAACTTGAGTCAGTTGCAATATTAGACCCCTATTTTTATCTCTCCAACATTTGCCACTTTCTCCCTATTAAATTCTTGTCCATTAAATTGTCATTATTTCTTATTTATTTGAATTTTTTGCGAAAATATTTATTACATTCATATCCTTATCTTCTTCTTTTATTTACGGTTGTGCCACCGCCATCAATTTTCCAACAACCATGAACAACCAAATTTGAAGCTCTTAAAGCTTCAACAACCTGAATTTGTAAGCTTAAATAACACTCAATGCTATGAGAACTTCATTTTCTTCCATCTCCTCTCCATTTTAATTCAAGAAAATTTACAAGTGCATTTATCTTGTTACATGTCATGATTCTTGGATAGTGATTACATTGGCGCTGGGTTTCTTCCGTGGTGACTTAAGACGACGTCCTCGGTGTTTGACATTGCGAACAACCACCGTAAGGTTATTTTCCGGTAGATTTCGTGATTTTCCTTGTGTTTTTGTCGAGATTAGACTTCTTTTGTTAGTCCAACTGTCATAATATCATGTAAAGTCTACTATGTGGTCAGTTTTGCAATTTAAAATTTATCGAGTTTCGAGCCCGTAGACTAAAATTTCAGTCTCCTTAATTTCATTTGAAAACAAAAACAATATGGTTTAGACAGCATTATGATATTTCCAACGGATACTTCGTTTGCAGTCTACTAAGGTGTATTTTTGCAATTGACCAAATTCTTGACTTTTTAGTTAAGACTGTAAGACAAAGTCTTCGCAGGATAATAAAATTGTAGACTTCTATAGTGGTTATTTTTTAAGTTGACCAAATTATAAAAGCATTGACCATAATATTATTTATATAAAAGTAGCTAGCTGACTGCAAAAGAAGTCTACTAGCTAAAAAATTAAAATGTTGTCAACCACAAAAATGACCAGGGCGGACTGCAAATGAAGTCAACATTCATGGAGACTTTGTAAGTAGTCTAATTGGCAAAAGTCAAACTTGGTCAATTGCAAAACTAACCACAACGAAGTTTACTTTTTCTAGTTGACGGATAGATGAAGTCTACTTGTTAGCTAGAAGCCTACTACAAAGTCAATGGTTTGGTCAATTGCAAAAATAACCATTGTAGACTGTAGTCGAAGTTAATTTTTTGAAACTTCCTAAGAAGTCTACTCTTTTATATGTTTTCAATTGCAAAACTGACCAAAAACATAACAAAGGAAGACAACAAAAGAAGTCAACTGTCATAGTAGACTTCATACGGTGTCTGCTTTATTAAATTGTAATTGCAAAAATAGACCACACAAAATAGACTTCAAGGGAAGTATCCTCATAGAGGCTAGTTTATGTCTACAATGTTGACATCAACATAAAGTCGTCATAATTTGAAAACCAATATATTGCAAATTGGTGAATAATTTAAAAGATTTTCTTGTTGTATTCTTTGATATATGGTATGTACTTGCTTATGTATGTTTTTGACATGATTATGTATTATATATATGGAGAAATCAAGTTTTTGGTTTTCATAGGCAGTTAGGTTATTAAATTAGACTTATTTAGGAAGTCAAAATGTTAGAGTTATTTGTAAAGTCTGTACAACTGAAATAGTCTTTAATTGGAATTTTATAAAGATTTATTTTTTATTTTTTAGTGCGTACGTGTTATATCGATTATGAACTTGCCTATGTATATTTTTACGATGATAATATATTATACTTTTCGATCAATCATGTTTTTGCTTTTCTTAGGTTATTAGGCTATTGAGTATTTAACTGGCTGCTTACTCTTTCAGGTAAATGGCGCAAATACCTGTTGTTTTCGGAGTATGGCTGACGAGAAATGGGTCTTGGCATTTTGATATGGATGGACGCAAAGGTGGGAGAATGTTTATTTTTTGCGACACAGTTGTACATACGCTGAGCTTGTTGAAATGGCTATCGAAGATTATCTGATTGACAAAGAAACAGAGATGGTTCAGTTATCGTATCCCTTAACAGAGATGATGCTTCAGCAATTGCCCCAAGATACCCCTCCTGTCTATGTCACAAATGATAGATCAGTTTAGAACTTGATAGTTTTTAGTAGTAGGAATGTTGTTCGCCTTTGCGTATCTACGCAGTGCATGGATGGACATCCGGTTATGTTAAACAACTCTCATTCTGTTGACGATGGAGAGCAACCAGATGAATTTGGTAACGATGTAGATCCAGGTGCCGATGAGTGTGAAAATGAATGTCCAGAAGAATGTAATGAAACTGATCATACAGATGAGAAGCCGAAAGATGTTGATGACATGGATTTTGATTACAGTGTGTACGGAAAATTTAAAGATGAAGATGACGATGGAGATGGAGATGACCTAGGACTAGATGCTGAAGAAGGGAAACCGTTTTTTGGTGGTATTCATGGACAGTTAAATAATCCTTGGATAGACCAACTGAAAGTAGGTCAATGCTTTGCATGCAAAGCTGACGTCATAACTGAGGTGCATTGACAGCGGTTATGTTAAAATTCTCTTTCAAAATTAAGAAGTCCACAAAGTCTCGGTTGGTGGCAATATCCTCTGTGTCAGGATGCACATGGAGGGTCGTGGCCATTGTGAAGAATGATCCAAATACTTTTTGGGTCACCAAATATCTGAACATGCATACATGTTCTATTGTGGACCGCGTAGCTAACCGTAAGCGTTGCACCTCAAAATATATTGGGAGGCTTTTCATCAAACGGGTAGGAACAGTAGATGGTGTTGTCCCACAACATATCGAAGATTCAATGAGGACAATGTTCGGCATGACTTTGGATTACACCACTTCGTACAGGGCTTTACAATATGCGCAAGAATATGTGAGAGGAAGCACAGAAGAAGGATATGCGAAGTTGCCTTATTGTCTTAGGAAAATAGAGCAGTCAAACCTGGGAAGTGTCGGTGACCTTGTTGTTGATGACGAGCATAGGTTTAAGTACATTTTCGTATCTTTCGATGCTTCAATCCGTGGTTTCAATTACGTTAGGCGAGTTATTATTGTTGATGGGACCCATCTCACTGGCAAGTATGAAGGTGTACTATTAATCGCTTGCGCACAAGATGGTAACTTTCAGATATTTTCGTTGGCTTTTGGAATTGTCGACTCGGAGTGTGATGCTTCATGGGATTGGTTTTTCACCAAATTAAGTGAGTGTATCTTGGATGAATATCTTTTGGTAGTAGTTTCGGATAGGCACAATTCAATAGCTAAAGCATGTCGCAATGTTATCCCATGGGCAACACGAGGGATATGTTATTACCATCTTCAACAAAACATAATTTTTAATTTCAATGGGAATCAACTGGTGTACTTGGTGAAAGGGGCAGCATATGCACATACGCATGATGATTACAACTGCTACATGGCTTCGCTCACTAACGTAAATCCGGCTCTTGCAGCGTACTTGAATGAGGCAGATCGAGCTTTATGGTCTCGAGTTTACTGTCCAGGAGATAGATATAATATCAAGACTAGCAACATTGCAGAATCTATCAACTCCATGCTAAAGAAAGTCAAAGGTTCCCCCATCACATATCTCATTGAGTTTATTATGAAAAAGTTAGGTAGATAGTATTGGAAAAGACGAGAGGATGCACTAAGTCTGACAACCACTTTTAGCCGGGGTGTTGAGTTCTTATTGGCTGTAAGGGAGCATTACGCAGATATGATGACGGTCGAACGCATTGATGGTTGGCGTTTCCACGTTCGTGGTGGGCAACGTGACTGTTTGGTTGATTAGAAGCAAAATCTTGTTCATGCGGGGTGTTTGGTGTTGAGAAAATACCATGTTCACATGCAATTAAGGCTGCCAAGTCAGCTGGATGGCATATGTCTACCGTAGTAGAATCTTACTATGAAAATATTATGTATATGCGTCGTATGCGGCTAACATTATGCCCAATGTCGAGCACACTCCGATTGGGCCAGATACCCGATGTATACCTCCAATACCGAAGCGGAAGCCTGGTAGGCAAAAGAAGTCTCGTTGGCTTACATGGCTAGAACTGTCACGTAAAAAGGGGACCAAGCCGAGGAAGACAAAAAAGTCATACGCTTGTTCAAAATGCAGGCAGTCTGGACATACTCGACCTCATTGTGTGAGTAACATTCACTTGATTATTTTTAATGTTTTGTGGCTGATATCGTCGGTTATACTAATAGTATTTGTTCAGGTTGCTGAAGACGGAGAGTAGAAGTTAACTTCATCGTGAAGTCAACTAGAATTTACGTAGCATTAATTTGTCTTTGTAATATTTTTCGAATATATTCCACGTGTTCAAGTCGACATTATCTATTAAAGACAATCTTTTCTCCTAAGGGGATTCCATTTTATTCTCTTGTTCATCAAATAGCATCAGATAGAAAATGATGAGTCAGATTTCGGGGCCAGATTCTGATACAAATTCGCAAATACAAATTTCTGGTCCAATCTACAACTACTGTGGTAGATCTACGGTACTTGTGAAATCATGGACAGATGCAAATCCGGGAAGAAATTTCTTCAGATGCACTGTTTATGGCTTTTCCCATTGGTCAGACGAAGAACCATCACGTGGGTGGCAAAAGCGGAGCTTACTGGAGTCGAGGGATGAGATTCGTCGGCAGAAAGAAGAAATCAAGGTACTTAAAGAATCTATAAGAGCAATGAATAAACAAGTTGTTAATGGTTTGGTGAACTCTGAGTTGGTTAACAAATATGAGGAAGATAAGAAGCAGTTTGAGTGTGATGTTATGACAGCCAATGAAAGGGAAAAAATGCTTTGACAATTCATGGTTTTGTCTTGGATAGGTTTCATTGTTGTCATCGCAATGTGTCTTGGGATGTGTATGAAGTCTCTAAGCTAACTTCAGTCAGATGTCTACTAAGCTTTCAATGTATGCTATTGTTTTTAAAGAAGTCTCCAAGTTAACTTCATTGAAATGTCTACTCTACATTCAATATATCCTTTCTTGAATCTCTAAATTCATTGTACCCTTTCGCTATCTCTACATTCATTGTACCCTTTTGATATCTCTACATTCATTTTATCGTTTCCTTCTCTTCATCTTCTTCTTCGATCATTGCACCTATAAATATCCTCCCAAATTCCACTCAATATATTGCATCTCCTTCTTCGATAACAAGAGAATAAGTTGGTTACGATTGTTTTCATTTTTGATTCTCGAGATATGGCCGGAGAGAGTTCCAGTAAATGTAAGCTAAGCAATTCCGATTTCGAGTGGGAAGAAGAAGTAATAGATGCCATGAAAGACGCCTTTGAGAGGACGAGAGTCGTGGTTGAAGAAGAGACAACCGATCGCTTCAAAGCAATTCTTCATATGATGAAAGATCACATGAAGAAGAAGGAAGAGGCTAACACCCTTGTGCATCAAGTTGATCTGATCGACGCTCAACTATCCCAACTGAATCAAATATTGGGTCAACAACTTGTCGACTTCAAGGCAGAGCACAAGAGGTTAGAGGAGATGAGAGAGGTTGCGGAAGCTGATATCAAACAATGTGTGGTTCCTCCTCCTATTTATTGGGGGAAACTTCATGTCCGTTTCGACGATTATGCCGAATGAATACCTATTTCTATTTCTATTTGTCAACTCTACATGCCTAATGAATACCTATTTCTATTTCGATTGGTCAACTCTACATGCCTGTTGGACAACAAGATCAAAAAGAAGTATAAAAGTTAACTTCAATCAGATGTCTACTAAGTTTTCGCTGTACGCTATTGTTTAGAGAAGACTACAAGTAATTAATATTTTAATAACTAACTCATGAGAAACAGACAAGTGTAAAAATAAGCAGAGCAACGATTCTTCCACAAGTACTTTAAGCATTGGTTCTCTCTCTTTCTCTCTCTTTCTGTATTATTTTATTAATTACTAATAAAAAAGAGATTTTTGTTAAATATACCACATTCCCCGAAAAACTTTCTAAATCTACCACATTCTAAAATATTTTTTATTATTTTATGTTGTTTCTCGGTTTCCGACAGCATAAGAGAGAGTATCGGGTAGAGTAGGTAAAAAAGCACTTTGATGGCATTTATTGAATCTGTATTGTGGACAAAAAAATGAACCACTGTTTTATTATTGAGATGTTAGGTGAGGGACATGTTTGGTGAGGAAGAAAGTTAAAAGAGATACAATTGTTTCGTTTTTTGATTTGAGGAGCAAGAGACCGTGAACATCACTATGAGAATATCACTATGGATAGCAGCCCATCATCAGAGTTAAACAAAAAATATAACTACGAGAACAAGAACATTAATCCGTTTACATTAGAGTTAATAAGGAGGATCCCACAAAAAAATATATGGATACCACCCATCATCAGATTTAATCATGATATATCCCACCCACAAAATAACAAGATCCCCCAACAGAAACAAAACATCATCCTAATAAGTCATACATAAGACATACATAATTAAAAAGACTTTCAATTATGGAAACAAGTTCTTAGTTAGTCCCAAATTGGGGGAGGATCATAGAGCCCAAAGTCTTCGGTGTAATTCTGCTCATTTGGTCCACGACACTCAACCTCGTGAAATAAGTCACAAGCCAGCTTCTCCCTTATCCATGTGATGTTTGCGTCGCACAAAATAGAAGGAAACGGTAGTCCGAGTGCATGACATTCTATGTACTTTAATGTAAAAACACCACAGTCACCTGGCCTCTTATTCAGAGGCACTTCTGTTGTGACACGCTTGTGGATGAACTTATCGTACGAGTACATTTGTTTGTGGTCATGACTGGCTAACTCCCGCAGAACATACGGGACCATCACAGCTATCGGCTGAACTGTAGTCGCAAGCTCATCATCGGTTGAACATTTGGGAATGCTGTCCCATACCAAGATGTATCTTTGTGGAATCGATATCCACAGAGCAACCCAATGCTGGGATTTAACGTTTAACGGTGTATATAAGTCGTCCACTTCCAGACCCCACTGTTTGTTAGACTAAGCATATGGTGGATACTCACCTGCGTGGTAGCTGAAGGAACCGGCCGGCAGAAGTTTTCCAGATCCATCAGCATTCGGCTCAGATTTGACAAAGTCAAAGTACTTCGACGTCCACAGATGAGTGAACATAGCATCTAGGAAGGCAACTCTATTCGATCTAAACCTCTCAGAATGTTGTGTGTACCGATGTCTCAATAGATTCAAACCCGCATCCATGTGATGGACAATCACATGGATTTAAAGACGAAGTTTTACTAATATTGAAGACTGTCAACATAAATCTTACACGAAGTTTACTAGTAGACTTACCGAATCTCGTAGCCACACTGTTCTTGTCTGTAGTTCGTACCACCAAAGACAACATCGGGATTTTTCTGGAACCTTGTTCTTGTACGTCCTGCGGGTGAAGAATGGTTTGGAAACATATAAGTTACTAGAGTCTCGAAACGTAGAATTTTTTAAACATAACATAAAAGATAGCAGACTTATGGATCTTTCTTTAAGAATTCAAGCAAAACCTTCTTCATCTCCTTGTCTGCTTTATCAAAAGGATTGTATGCTGACGTAGCTGACTTATTACCCATGATAGACTTGGTTGTGTTATCACCAACGAATGGAGAACGCTGACTGGACGCCAATCTCTTAACCCTTTCAGCCTTGCCATATGCCGCAAGCACCGCCGCTTCAACCCATGTTTTTGCTTCTTAGCTCTGGCAGTGAAGTCAGCTGCTGTTGGGATTTCTGTGTGAAGGAACACAGGTGGGTCTGAATCAGTGTCTTGGGATGATTCAGAGCTGTCCACCTTTGGTACCTTCCTATCCGTACGAGTAACAGATGAAGAAGGGTTCAGGATCTGCAAATTTTCGATTTAGAAGTTACATGATCATTGATGAAAACAAAGAAAATTAAATTCGCAGCATATGTTTAAAAGTCTCGAATAAAACAACCAAAGACAACATGATTCAGAAGTCTACTTTACATAATGAAGTCTAATGATACACTTGTTATTTTGTCTGTGAAGTTGACAACTTCTAGAAGTCTATTTTTTCTTCGCCTTGTACCTGGTATTGTGTTTGTGAGGAATCGTAGTAGGAATTTTCAAGTGTTCAGAACTAACCATATTCGTTTTTTGAGTGATAGGCTCTTCATCTTTAGCAGTAGCTTCAGGAGCCTTCTGTTCTTTTGGGTTGGTATTGACATCTAACGTACCAGTTACATCTCCCTTCATTTTGGAAAGATCCGAAGCCAGGCTTTCCACCTTCTTATTCAGCATGTCAAACTTCAAATCGCAACTGCTGAATCTGTCCTTCATCTCTTGAATCAGAGCTGCTCCCCACATGCCGAGCTCATCTTTAAGGGATTCCAAGATACCGATATCCAAGGCAGTTGAAGTACCTGTACAGTGCCTCTTCCCACTTGGTTCATCAAATGTATCGGCTCTCTTCTTCTCACCCTTTTCCTCCACCTTCATCTTCGCATTGTTGGATTCATGAATACCGTCCGTCTCCCACAAGCCTCTCCCCCACTTCCATGGACCAAAATCCCCAGTCAATGCTTTCAAAATGTTATCAATTTTGTCATCTGCTTCATCCTCTTCCCAAACAAGGCTACTCATGCCACCAATGGTCTTGAAGTGATTGAAACGAGTCTACAATTTATATAAAACAGTATAATTGTTCAAATCTAACACTAACGGTGTTGCTAATAAACAAATCTAAGATAGTAGATAGACTGATATGCGTACCTGTCTTAGAATGCCCTCTTTGACATATTTTCTACCGCGGGAACCGTGGTAAGCAAGCAACGGTGGAGTTTGTTTATTAGGCAACGGATTGCCAAATTCCTTACCAAAATCCGGCATAGATTCGTATACCTAAATCTGTAGAGGTTCGACAAATTCGTATATATGGTAACTCTTGTTAATGTCCTTCTCCTTCACATAATGGATGAGGTTCTTGAAAGCAACTCTTCCCCATGGATAATCAAGAAATGCATCTAAATCCATGACTAGCCTAGCCATATTTAGACGGGTGGGCAGTGAGGCTTTTCTAGCTTCTATAAACCCAACATAGATGGCTAAATAACCCAACCTAATACGATCTACTCTATCCCAGTCGTAAACATTCTTACATGCTGCGACGAGTTGATCAATACTTGGACCGGTGTCTAAACTGACTCCAAGCTTCTCCCAAAACTCTTCCATCTCGTCTGTAACACCAACCTGTGGTTTCTCCAAGGACTCCACATCTTCACGGTTAAGTCCAGTGATGGCTTCAAACTCATTCAAAGAAAATATTAATGGGTTAGACCCAACCAAACTCCATATCTTGTACTTTTTGTTGCAAACTAGCTGAAAGCTGAGCATATAGTGAACCAGTCTGGAAACCCATTCAAATTTGAGATGGTTGAACTGTAAGAAGACACCCAGTCGAGAGTTACGAATCTCATCCCATTCATCTTCTGCGAGAGCTTCGTACAGTTCATCAAACAGCTTTGTATCGTTGCTGTAATAGCCGATGCTTTTACACGGAAACGGCTCCTCACCCTCCGTGAAAAACCTCTGAGGAAATTTTATATTGTTCGCCTCCTCCATTCTGCAAAATAAGATTAGGTTTGGCGGGGAATTCGAACACGAGTGTTTGAGATAGAAGAAGACAATTACGATTAGTCTACAATTGAATTGAAAAGGAAGTCTACAGTCGATTTGAAAAAGAAGTCAACCTTCAGTTTAATCGAATATGAAACGGCGGCGAAGACGTTGCGGCGAAGATGAAGCGGCGGGGTTGAAGAATACAGAGTTCAGCGAGATCTGGTACAAAAACGTTAAGCAAAGTAAGCAAAAAGACAATCCGAAAGATAGAGATTCAAGTTTAACACAAAAAGAAATGGGAAAATCAACCGTTAGTGATAAGCGAAATATATCTTAGATAAGCGGAAGAGGAAAGTTGACAAGAAAATGAGCAAGACGGAATTAGAGATAACAAATATTGTTATCTCGGTTTTTAGGTTGTATAAAATTATAATAATTATAATAATCCCGATTTTATAAAACCAAAACCGTTTTATTCGAAACAGTATCAGAAAATTATAAAGAACCCGATTAAAACCGGATCCCTTTTATAGGTAAACCAATTCCCGCTTATTGGTAAATTAAACATATATATATATATATATTACCGCCAACTAACGTCAAATTAATTTATACCTTGTAATGATTATGTTGACGACTTCTCTGAGACTTCTCCACGAAAAACTGAACCGTCTGCAAACCCATCAAATCAAATTAAAACTTGTACTGAAATGCTGTAGACTTATCAAGAAGACTTCTTCCTGGGAAACTGAAACGTACTTTAAACTGCAAATCTATCTAATCAACCAAATTAATACATCGTAAACTTCGATGAACCCGTTTCTATGGAGTTCAAGAAACTTTTTAATAATTACCCAACCGTGAATGTTAGAATTCTACACTTATAAGTTAAATAAAACGAAGTGATATAGAGAAAGTTTCTATTATTACCCAACCGTGAACAGTCTCCAATTCCTCGTAGCTGTGATGATTTCTATTGACCGTTCCAATGAAACTGAAAGACTTTCAATCACCAATTCTCTGTCGTGAGGATGAACTATGTACTATTTTTTAAGAGAAAAGAAATGATTTACTGATAACTTTTTTGGTTGCAGTTTTAAAATAATCACAAGGCCCAGGGCTTGGGTTATATATACGAGACAAAGCGGTTGCAATGAACAGTTACATATAATTAATTAATAACGCAAACCGTCACGTCGTAAAAAATTAACGAGCAGACTTCATCACCTGACTTCTTTACACAGATTAAGGAGTACACTTCATAATATTAGTTTTCGACAATATGTCAAACAGTAGAAGTCTACTGTAGAAGTCAACTGTAATTGAAATCAAAGAAGTCATCCAAATATTACAGAAACTGAAGCAAGTTCACAGATTACAGACATAAATACGTCATTCAAACAAACAGCCACGATGAAGAAAGGTACACAGATTTTAGAAGTTAATTGAAAGCTCTACGAAACCAAAGAGATTAATACAACAATGAGGAATATACCGGCAATTAAGTCATTCTCGACCACCCTCTTACACGACGAACTGACAGACGTAATTCTTTTATCTGATCTTTCACGTTGTCTAGCTCCTGCTGAACCCATAGCATTTCCTCATTTTCCTGGATGGCTGTAATAGAATCCCTTTGGTCAGCAAGTCCACCTCTCATTGCTTGAAGTTCTTGCATAATAGCCTCATCCCACCATTTCATAATATGGTCCTCTCCATCCTATACCATAGAAATAAATATACCATAAGAATATTATCTATACCCAAATAATAATTATACCAAATAAATAAACCATCAGACAATCTAACAACCTCATGGTTATTGCATCCAATGAAAATTCTTCCAGGATTGTCGGCTGTGGTGGAACATTTCATAACGGTTTCCCTTCCGCAGAAATATTTGTCAGGAATTCCAACTGTCAGGCCAAGAAAGTTTACTTCGGGTGGACTTTCATTCCATACTTGCAAAGAACTAGAAGATGGCTGAGTGTAGTTGTGTAACCCCATATCTGTGTGCAAAATGAACAAAAAACGATGAGAACATATATATTTACGAACAAAATTAGCTAAAGCGTTACAAAGATGAGAATATTTACGAAAAAAATTAGTCGACGATAATCCAAGAAATACTTATCTGAGATGTCCTTGAGATTCGAAGACGAGAAATGATGAGAATACAATCTGAATTTCCGAGAACAACAATATCGAAATTTTTTAGAGAGAAATTTTGGAGAGAGAGATCACGTAAAAACTAGAGTTGACCTACAGAAAAAAATATATATATATATCATTAGATTATCCGGTTAGGTTAAAAACAAGGAATCGGTACGCATTCGGTTAGGTTCAGCTATCGGTTTGGTTAAATTATCAATATTAATATAATATTAATAGTTGATGGCATAACAAAGTCAACCACAAATAGTACAAAGAGATGTCTACTTAAGCAAAACCCTAAATCATATAATTTTAACCTAACTAGTCTTTCCCCCTTAATTTGACTCGTTTATGGGTAAATTTATTTTATTCCAATGCAGGAAGTCTATGTGGTTATTATTTGATCAATAGGTTTATCAAATTATTTTTTTATAATTTTTTAATTAAAATTTTGACTATAATTAAGGAGTACACATACAGTAAAACCTATATAAATTAATAATGTTGGGACCAAGACATTTTATTAATTTATAGTGATATTAATTTATCTATAAATTAATAATTATTATTTTATAGTATAAATTAATAATTATTAATTTATAGAAATATTTTTAATTGTTTAAATTTTTAAAAATTATTAATTGAGACAATTTTAGCAAAATAAGATTAGAATTACGGATTTTGTAAACTTTATGGTATTGGAATTGAATTTGAAATATTTAGAAAACAGTTGTAACACCCGCAAACCAAATTTGTGGTATTTAGGAAAGGGTGTCGATCGACACCTCCTAGTGAGGCATCGATCGACACCAATTGTGGCCGGTTTGGTCGGTTCAATTTTAATTGTCCGGTTTGCGTGGTTGGTTTAGGAAATCCCTAAATCGAGTGTAAAAGAAGGGAAACGACCTAGGGTCGTGTTTTTGTTGTTATTTGGCCGCTTTTAGAGAAAAAGAAAGAGAGAAAAGTGTTCTTGAGCTTTTGGGAAGAGATTGGGAGATTCCTTGCTGTTCTTGGGAGATCTAAGGCTGGGAAGGTGTTAGAAGCTTGCTAGGAGTGAGGGAGTTCGTTCTTGTTGGTCAGAATCTTCTTGAAAGAGGTGAATGCATGACCATGGCTTATCTAAGCTAAGATCTCTAGATTCTATGTGATTTGGTGCTTATGTGGTTGTTTCTTTGAGTTTTCTATGATATTTTGTTGCTGTCTGGGCTGGGTTTGGCTTCTAGGAGTGCAAGGAGCGGATTGGAGAAGATTGGAGGCGAGATTCGGAGTTTCTGATCGAGGGAAATCGCTGCTCGACATCGGTGTTGGTCGACACCAGTTGGGGTGTCGGTCGACACCAACGCGAGGACGGCTCGGAACTTTGGCGAGTGTCGATCGATGCCATGTGGAGGTGTCGGTCGACACCAACTAGGGTTTTTGGGAGTGTCGGGCAGGGTCTCGGTCGACACCAGTTTGGTGTCGGTCGACACCAGTTTGGTGTCGGTCGACACCAGATAGTCAGTGTCGATCGACACCATCTGGTGTCGGTCGACACCCCTTGTTCAGTTACGTTGGATGTTGCATGCTATGTATATTGCCTGGTTTGTTTTATTGATTGTTGCTTGTGGCATGTAGAGATCTTATTGCTTGTGTGTATAGCCCAGTAGATGGGAGGATTGCCTCACTAAGTATTTGTGATAATACTTACGCATCTCAATTGTTGTTTGTGGTGTGCAGGTATGTGACGTGGAATCATGGCGATGATGAGGAGGATGATCTAGGGTCTCGTTTGTGTGTTTTTTTTGGTTATGTTATTACTGTTGGAACCATTGATAGAGTTGTTAGGTTGTTGGATAGAACGATTAAGAATGTGATTGCATTGATGATGTGTTGGTTCTGTATGTTTGGTATGTTTCCGCTGTGCATATTGGTTGTTATTGGTTTAACGAGGAATTGTGGTTTGGGTGGTTTAACTAAGTAGTATGATATGCTTATTTATAGATTGTATTATGTTATTATTAAAAAGAAAAAAAAAAGTTGGTCGTTTCAACAGTATTGAAAATAAATTACAAATACTATAGACAAATTCACTTATACACATGACATACATAAATTCAAATTTATGAATAAAAATATCAACTATCGTATTTTAATAGCCTATCAAACTATCAAAATGTAAATGATACATATTTAGAAATTGAAAATTTTAAAACGTTTTAGTTATTTTTATGAAATGCTATAGTTTGACAGTACAACATAACAATTGTATTATAAATATGAGGTTTAGAAGAAGTATACTTTATTATATCAGTATATATATATATATATATGTAAATTTACATGATTATTAATTTATGATATTATTGGGACCATATTTCACATAGGGATTTCAAAAAAATTATTATCTTATTATCTTATCGAAATCTGTTATTTTTAACACTGTCCCGACTTGGGACTAGCAAAATTTATTAATTTATAGTGTTTATTAATTTATAGAGTATTAATTTATAAATGTTTTACTGTATTTTTATGTCTTCTAGTTAATGTCAATTTGTAATCCACCTTAAATAAATCTATTGCAGACTTCTTCCGGGTTACATCTGTCATTTCGGCTTGTGTTTTTTATTTGGTCGTAAGGGAGTCAACTGTAATTTCAATACCTTTAGTGGTTATGTTTCTCAAATATCGAATATGGGGTCTACTATTGCATTCAAGGCCAAATAAAGGTATAAAAATGCAATTATCCCATAAATTATTTTATATAAATACAATAACAATATTAGTTAATATGATTTAGAGTATTATTAGTAATATTATAATATGATCACAAGTACTTTTTCAAGATAGGACCGATACATGTAACGGGAATTAGTGCTCTCTTTTATAAAACTAAAAAACAGAACCCTAAATCAATTTATCATTTAAAAACTTTAAAAACCGGTGTACTGAATTTGATATTTTAGTAGATTTGATAGAATTTTAATATTTTGAAATTTTGAAAAATTTGAGTGTACTTATAGAAAATTTAGTTATTTTGTTAAAGATATCAAATGATTTGATGAGAAAATGATTTGAGATTTGAAGAAATTTGGTTACTGGATTTTAGGATATTCAAACAAAAAAAAAAAAAAAAAAAGTGGATTTCAACGTCGTCACTTGGTTATCCTCAAGATTTGATTTTCAGGGATTGGTCAAGGAGATAAAAAGCCATATAAAGAAGCTTGATCTTAAATATTTGTCATAACTTAAGCATACAAACACAGCAAATGTGACGACGGTCGAGGCAGTTAACAAAACACAACTTTAGTCTGCTTCTTCACAGGACATAAACAGTAATCTCAATAAATCTTTGTCACAACTTAAGCTTAAAACAAATAAAAACCAACCACCACAACACATCAAATCAAGTTAACATAGTCAAATGGTATTACTTTATCTTTACCATTAGCAATACCAACTTCCTTATCTATCATTAATCCAAACTGTGAAAAATATTTTGATTAGTTTCAAAAAATATACATATATAAAACTTAACATTTTCAACAAATACGGAAAAATATTCTGCTATATGCTATAGCATCTCATATAAAATATTGTTCTATCTCATACCATCTCTATATTTATAGAACAAGTTCTCTACTTTAGAATAGTTAATTGAAAATTTTAGGAAATGTTAGTTTTGTTTAATGACATGTAAATGGTTTCATTTAAAAAAAAAAATAATATGATTTTATAGGAAAGAATGAGTAACAAACGGGGAATGGGAAATTCAAACAATAAAAATAATTATCTAAACTATTTATAGTTAAAAAAACAAAGATGACATCATAAAATTTGGATAGTTAAATTTAATTTCAACTTTCAAATATAAAAAAATGAATACGATACGGGAACATGTTGTATCCCAAGATAGTAGTTAGACGACATTAAGAATCTTAGTGGTTAATAGATAGTTGTGTATTGTATTGCCTATACAAAGATATATATTTTTAAAGGATTGACTATGCGATATGTAATTAGCTAGTTTGGAACGGACACTTTGAATTTTTTGGATATTTTTGAAAACAATTAAATAGTTTTTGATAATTATATTTTTTTTGGATAATTTTAACTAACTATATGAAAGGACCGACCTTTTTTTAAAAAAAATAATAAATAATAATATTAATAATAATAAACTACAGCTAGTGGTCCCATACCCACTAGCCACCTAACCACATTCACAATCAACAGCGGAAAACTCAATAACCAATAACCAATAATAAACCAACAATCAATCATCAGAAAACATGAAACCAGCAACCTAACAATGTTTCTAATGACTCAACTCTAGCAGCCTAACAATGCCAGACAACACCCAATCGAGTCCCTAGAATATCCTCCTCTTCATTGCCTGGATTCCACGATCACACTTTGCCTTTACCTGCACACCACAAACAACAATTGAGATGCGTAAGTATTATCACAAATACTTAGTGAGGCAATCCTCCCATCTACCGGACTATACACACAAGCAATAAGATCTCTGCATGCCACAAACAACAATCAATAAAAACAAACCAGGTAATATACAATGCAGGCAACATCCATCGTAACTGGAAGAGGGGTGTCGACCGACACCAGATGGTGTCGATCGACACTGACTATCTGGTGTCGACCGACACCCTGCCCGACACTCCCGAAAACCCTAGTTTGTGTCGACCGACACCTCCACATGGCATCGATCGACACTCGCCAAAGTCCCGAGCCGTCCTCGCGTTGGTGTCGACCGACACCCCAACTGGTGTCGAACGACACCGATGCCGAGCAGCGATTTCCCTCGATCAGAAACTCCGAATCTCGCCTCCAATCTTCTCCAATCCGCTCCATGCACTCCCAGAAGCCAAACCCAGCCCAGACAGCGACGAAATACCATAGAGAACTCAAAGAAACAACCACATAAGCACCAAATCACATAGAATCTAGAGATCTTAGCTTAGATAAGCCATGGCCATGCACTCACCTCTTACAAGAAGATTCTGACCAGCAAGAACGAATTCCCTCACTCCTAGCAAGCTTCTAGCTCCTTCCCAGCCTTAGATCTCTCAAGAAACAGCAAGGAATCCCACCAATCTCTCTCAAAAGCTCAAGAGCAAGGTTTCCTCTCTTTTTCCTCAAAAACTCACAAAAACGGCGACACACAACCCCTGGAACACGACCTAGGTCGTTTTCTTCCTTTTAAGACCCGGTTCAATGGTTTCCTTAAACCAAACCGAACCAAATCGATTAAAATCTCACTCTGGTCGAACCGGAAATAAGTGGTGTCGACCGACACCCCCTTGGTGTCGATCGACACCCATCCCCAAAAACCAATTTTTGGTTCGCGGATGTTACAATTCTCCCCCACCAAACTGGATTCGTCCTCGAATCTCGAACGACCATCAGCCAAGGACTCCCGTGCAACCGTCTCCACGGTCCGCACTCGTCCGACCGATCTACAGAAGGTCACCTCTAGGCGATAGACCCATGCTTCAGGCGTCATTTGCTCTTGACTTTTTGGACTTTCCTTTACTCATAGGCCTAAACCTTGAGTTTTATTGGCTCCTCATCATACCTAAGTCTGCATGCCAAATGTTGGCTCCTCATCAGGTCTAAGCCCGCATGCCATACTATATAAAGAAAAGTCCAAACTCGTCTCTCGGGTTGCCACCCTACAACGCGCCCCCGGATCGTCATCCGAAGTCGATATACCAACCATATTCCCAAGCCACAAAGTCTCTGAATATGGCAGTACTAGGAGAACCTAAGTCCTCCAAGAGTCGCGAGCAAACGATTCTGAACACGTCTGAGTCCTATCCCTTTCCAGGTTTCCTTCCCGTGACTCGCGTAAAAACATCTCAATGTCCTACCAGCCACATATTCCCTCACTGGAATACCTCATGACCACACAAGGATCATATACACGCCACAAGGGCCGCCAAAAAGGCCAAACAAAATGTCCTAAAGAGGACCGCCACCAAGGCCAAACAAATGTCTTAAAGAGGACCGCCACCAAGGCACTCTGGCTAAACAGCCTGCCACAAAGGCCATCTGTCCCAAAGGACCGTCACAAAGACCATCTGTCCCGAAGGACCGTCACAAAGACACTCTGGCTAAACAGCCCGCCACAAAGGCCATCTGTCCCGAAGGACCGTCACAAAGACCATCTGTCCCAAAGGACCGTCACAAAGACACTCTGGCTAAACAGCCCGCCACAAAGGCCAAACAAATGTCCTAAAAAGGACCGCCACCAAGGCCACACAAATGTCTTAAAGAGGACCGTCACAAAGACACTCTGGCTAAAAAGCCCGTCACAAAGACCACACATTGTCTAAAAGACCGCCACACACGGGCACACTAACTCAAAAGTCCACCACTAAGGCCACACACAAGCCCCCTTTAAGGCTCTCCACCGCTAAAATGGACAAATTCTAACTCCTATAAAACTTTCCATATTTAGCTGAAACGACCGACCCTTTTTTTTTTAATAAATAATAAATAATAATATTAATAATAATAAACTACAGCTAGTGGTCCCATACCCACTAGCCACCTAACCACATTCACAATCAACAGCGGAAAACTCCATATCCAATAACCAATAATAACCAATAATAAACCAATAATAAACCAATACCATAGCATAAGCAATATCCATTAACCAATCATCAAGAAACATGAAACCAGCAACCTAACAATGTTTCTAGGACTCAACTCTAGCAACCTAAAAATGCCAGACAACAACCAATCAAGTCCCTAGAACGTCCTCCTCTTCATTGCCTGGATTCCATGATCACACTTTGCCTTTACCTGCACACCACAAACAACAATTGAGATGCGTAAGTATTATCACAAATACTTAGTGAGGCAATCCTCCCATCTACTGGGCTATACACACAAGCAATAAGATCTCTACATGCCACAAACAACAAACAATAAAACAAACCCGGCAATATACATAGCATGCAACATCCATCGTAACTGAACAAGGGGTGTCGACCGACACTAGAAGGTGTCGATCGACACTGACTATCTAGTGTCGACCGACACCAAACTGGTGTCGACCGACACCCTGCCCGACACTCCCGAAAACCCTAGTTGGTGTCGACCGACACCTCCACATGGCATCGATCGACACTCGCCAAAGTTCCGAGCCGTCCTCGCGTTGGTCTCGACCGACACCCCAACTTGTGTCGACCGACACCGATGCCGAGCAGCGATTTCCCTCGATCAGAAACTCCGAATCTCGCCTCCAATCTTCTCCAATCCGCTCCTTGCACTCCCAGAAGCCAAACCCAGCCCAGACAGCAACGAAATATCATAGAGAACTCAAAGAAACAACCACATAAGCACCAAATCACATAGAATCTAGAGATCTTAGCTTAGATAAGCCATGGTCATGCACTCACCTCTTTCAAGAAGATTCTGACCAACAAGAACGAATTCCCTCACTCCTAGCAAGCTTCTAGCTCCTTCCCAGCCTTAGATCTCCCAAGAACAGCAAGGAATCTCTCAATCTCTTCCCAAAAGCTCAAGAACACTTTTCTCTCTTTCTTTTTCTCTAACAGCGGCCAAATAACACTAAAAACACGACCCTAGGTCGTTTTCCCCTTTTTACAACTCGATTTAGGGATTTCCTAAACCAACCACGCAAACCGGACAATTAAAATTTAACCGACCAAACCGGCCACAACTGGTGTCGATCGATGCCTCACTAGAAGGTGTCGATCGACACCCTTACCAAAATACCAAAAATTGGTTTGCGGGTGTTACAATTCTCCCCCACCAATCTAGATTCGTCCTCGAATCTCGAACAACCATCAGTCAAAGACTCCCGTGCAACAATCTCCACGGCCCGCACTCCTCCGACCGATCTACAGAAGTCACCTCTAGGCGATAGACTCACGCTCCAGGCGTCATTTGCTCTCGACTTTTGGACTTTCCCCCTTCTCATAGGCCTAAACCTTGAGTTTCATCGGCTCCTCATCAGACCTAAGTCTGCATGCCAATGTTGGCTCCTCATCGGGCCTAAGCCCGCATGCCATAATATATAAGGAAAAATCCAAACTCGTCTCTTGGGTCGTCACCCTACAGCGCGCCTCCGGACCGTCGTCCGAAGTCGATATACCAACCATACTCCAAAGTCACAAAGTCTCCGAATATGGCAGTACTAGGAGAACCAAAGTCCTCCAAGAGCCGCGAGCAAACGATTCTGAACACGTCTGAGTCCTATCCCTATCCAGGTTTCCCTCCCGTGGCTCGCGTAAAACATCTCAATGTCCTACCAACCACATATCCCCTCACTGGAATACCTCATGACCACACAAGGATCATATACACGCCATAAAGGCAAACAAAATATCCTAAAGAGGACCGCCACCAAGGCCAAACAAAATGTCCTAAAGAGGACCACCACCAAGGCCAAACAAATGTCCTAAAGAGGACCGCCACCAAGGCCAAACAAATGTCCTAATGAGGACCGCCACCAAGGCACTCTGGCTAAACAGCCCGCCACAAAGGCCATCTGTCCCGAAGGACCGTCACAAAGACACTCTGGCTAAACAGCCCGCCACAAAGGCCATCTGTCCCGAAAGACCATCACAAAGACACTCTGGCTAAACAGCCCGCCACAAAGGCCAAACAAATGTCCTAAAAAGGACCGCCACAAAGGCCACACAAATGTCCTAAAGAGGACCGTCACAAAGACACTCTGGCTAAAAAGCCCGTCACAAAGACCACACATTGTCCAAAAGGACCGCCACACACGGCACACTGACTCGAAAGTCCGCCACAAAGGCCACAAAAGCCCCCCTCCAAGGCTTCCCACCGCTACAATGGACAAATTCTCTCTCCCGAAAACTTTCCATAAATAGCACTTTCCATTACTGGAACCTTTCCACTTCAGGGAACTTCTATTTCGGGAAACTTTTCCCCAAAACCCGCCTCACGGAAACTTTGTACCCCGAGCACCACCTCATCTTGTTACTGAGTCGCACAACAAACCACCCCAAGCGACCGAGTAACAAGAGAGATGGGCTGGAATACTCCATTCCCGCTCCAGCCACGGATTACAGACGGAACGAGACTAGGCAAGCTCAGGTTGTGGTTGCTTCTCATACCACTTCTTAAACCTTGCCTTCATCCTCGCCTCAGGTTCCCAAGTCTGCTCCTCCACACCATCACAGTCCCAAAGGACTCTCATCAAAGGAATCTTCTTCTTCCGAAGTTCCTTGATCCTCCTCTCGAGAACCCTCACTGGTCTCGCCTCCAAAGTCATGTTAGGCTGAAGATCTTCAGGAATCTTAGCCAACAACTGATCGTCCTCACGGAGACACTTTCGCAACATAGACACATGGAATACCTTGTGGAAAGCACGCATAACCTCAGGTAACTCCAGTCTATATGCCACTGGTCCAACTCGCTCAATCACTCTGAACGGACCCATATACCTCGGACTAACCTTAGTCTCAGTCAATGACCTGTTCGGACCCCGCAACATGGCCATCTTTAGGTACACTCTGTCTCCTACCTGAAACTCAAGATCTCTCCTCCTCCTATCAGCATAACTCCTCTGCCTATCCTGAGCCTCTTTCATGTTCAGCTTGAGAACCCAAATCTTCTCTGAAGTCTCCTGAACAAAATCTGCCCCGTACATGCTCCTCTCCCCCACCTGAGTCCAGCATAACGGTGTACGACACGGCCTCCCATACAAGGCCTCATAAGGAGCCATACCAATACTCGCCTGATAGCTGTTGTTGTAAGCAAACTCTACCAGGTTCAGGTGATCTGCCCAATGGCCACCCCAATCCAAAACACACATCCTCAGCAAATCCTCCAACGTCTAGATCGTCCTCTCAGACTGTCCATCTGTCTGGGGATGATAAGCTGTACTCATATGCACCTTGGTGCCCATCTTTGCCTGAAAAGCCTGCCAGAACACCGAAGTGAACTTGGAATCTCTGTCAGACACAATGCTCGCTGGCACCCCATGCAATCTGACTATCTCCCTCACATACTTCTTAGCCAAGACCGCTGCTCCATCAGTCTTCTTAATGGCCAGAAAATGTGCTGACTTAGTCAACCGATCCACAATGACCCAGATAGCATCAAAGGTCCGCGACACTGGCAATCCTACCACAAAATCCATGGTAATCATATCCCACTTCCACTTAGGAATGGGTAAACTCTTCAGTAAACCGCCAGGAACCTGATGCTCAGCCTTCACTAGCTGGCACACATCGCACCTCGCGACCCAACTAGCTACATCCTTCTTCATCCCAACCCAATGATAATACCTCTTGAGGTCACGGTACATCTTAGTCGCTCCTGGATGAATGGATAACTTGCTCGCATGAGCCTCTCTCAGAATCTCCTGCCTCAACTCCTCATCCTTGGGCACGCAAACCCGACCGTGCACCAAAATAGTACCATTATCTGAGACCTGATACTCTGAATCAACATCCTTTGAGGCATTCACCAGCCCCAAATCCTTCTCCTGTGCCAACCGCACCCTACTCAAAAGATCTGCTCTGTCAACTGCTTCCAAACCCAACGGTTCCAGTGAAACAGCACACAAACTCAAAGCACTGATCTCTCCTACCAGAGACTCCATCTCCTGCTCCTGAGCCGAAGCTACCCTCTTCCGACTCAGAGCATCTGCAACCGTGTTAGCCTTACCAGGGTGATAAGCTATCTCCAAATCATAATCCGCCACAAGCTCCATCCACCGCCTCTGCCTCAAATTCAACTCAGGCTGAGTGAATATATACTTGAGGCTCTTATGATCTGTAAACACCTGTACCTTTGCACCATAAAGATAAGATCTCCAAATCTTCAGGGCAAAAACTACAGCACCCATCTCCAAATCATGAGTAGGATAGTTGCCTTCATGCACCCGCAACTGCCGCGAAGCATAAGCAATCACCTTCCCATGCTGCATCAGAACACACCCCAAACCAACTCTGGATGCATCTGTATAAACCACATAGGGTTCTCCCTGCTCAGGCAAAGCCAACACTGGCGCAGTAGTCAACATCTCCTTCAGGCTTGCAAAGCCCTCCTCATACTCTTCTGACCAGACAAAAGGAACATCCTTCCCTGTCAACTTAGTCATAGGACGTGCTCTGCTTGCAAACCCCTGCACAAACCTCCTATAGTAACCTGCCAATCCAAGGAAACTTCTGATCTCCGTAGCATTCTGCGGTCTAGGCCAATCTCTGATAGCCTGAATCTTCTCTGGATCCACAGAAACCCCCTCTGCAGAAACAATGTCACCCAGAAAGCCCATCTCACGCTGCCAGAAACTGCACTTGCTCAACTTAGCAAACAACTTCTGCTCCCGCAGCTTCTCCATAACTGCCCTCAAATGCAATGCATGCTCCTCAGGACTCTTAGAATAAACCAGGATATCGTCGATGAAAATGATGACAGACACATCCAGAAACTCCTGAAACACGCTGTTCATCAATCTCATAAACGCTGCTGGTGCGTTAGTCAACCCGAAAGGCATCACCACAAACTCATAATGCCCATACCTCATCCTGAAAGCAGTCTTCCTCACATCTGCATCATATATCGGTATCTGATGATAACCCGACGACAGATCCACCTTAGAGAACCAAGTAGCACCCCTCAACTGATCCAACAACTCATCGATCCTAGGAAGAGGATACTTGTTCTTCACAGTGACCCGGTTCAAACCCCGATAATCAATGCATAACCTGAAACTCCCATCCTTCTTCTTCACAAACAACACCGGCGCTCCCCACGGTGATACACTAGGACGGATAAATCCCTTACTCAACAGATCCTCCAGCTGCTTCTTCAGCTCTGCCATCTCTGCTGGAGCCATTCTGTAAGGAGCCTTGGATAACGGTGTCATCCCCGGTTCCAGTTCAATGGTAAAAGGATCCGACTGAGATGGTGGTAATCCCTGCAAAGACTGAAACACATCCTCAAATTCCTCTACTACCGGAATACCGCTAACCGTAGACTTCCCCACTGACTCTGGCATAGATATAGTAACCAGATAGGCCTCACGACCCTTCTCGATCATCTTCCCAGCCTGAATGGCTGAGATCACGAGACTCCCTGAAGTCGGTCTAATACCCTGAAAAAACCAACTTCTCTCCAGGACGCTCAAACTCCACTCTACCCCTATGGCAATCCAAATGCACCATATGCCGATGCAACCAATCCATCCCGAGAATAACATCATACAACTCCACTGGACTGATAAGCAATTCCGCTGGCCACGACTCTCCTGCGATCTGAATATCAACCCCTCTAGCTCGTCCAATAACTCTCAGGAACTTGCCTCCAGCAACTCTAACAACTCCTGTACGCTCCCCGGGATCCCCTCTGATTCCCGCACACTCTGCACACATGAGGTCCCTACACAAACCTCATGTGTTGAGAACCAAACACTTTATCATAGGAAAACATAAAATCTGCACTTACTAAAAATTCACAAAGTTTAAATACCAGAAATTATACCTGTGATCGCCCCGGCACTGGTTCCACCAGTCTCCACTGTCGTGTAAGCACGTGGCGTCTGCTCAATCCGTGCCACCTGCTGACCTCCAGGCTGCACCTGCTGCAACGCTGCCACTGCCGCCGGCTGCAACTTGGGACAAAAAGGCCTGATGTGCCCTGTCTCCCTACAATGATAACATAACCGAGGCCCTACCGTCGGAGCACTCCCCCTGGGACAACTAGCAACCTTGTGATCCTTGCTCCCACAACCGAAGCAACCCGCACCACTCGGCTTCTGCGTAGTTTCCCACTTTCTCTTGATTCCATGAGCATGCCTACCACCCCTGCTCGAACCACCCTGCTGCTGAACCTTACCAGGCTGAACTGCTAGGGTAACCGACACTGACTGTGCCCGGATATCCTCCTCAATCTCTGCTGCTGTCTCAACCAGCTCTGCACGCGTAGCATAAGACCTCCCTCTACAATGAACTCTCAAATCATCACGTAGAGCCCTCATAAACCTCCTGACCTGAGCCTCCTCAGGCTCCATAGCCCGACCCCCATAACACAGAAGTCGACTGAACTCCAAATCCAGCTCCCGCACTGACCGTGTCCCCTGAGACAACTGAAGGAACAGCACCTCCAAACGATCCAATGCCTCTCTAGGAAAATACTTGCGGTTGAACTCCAAGACGAAGTCAGGCCAAGTCATCTCCCGCTGCGCCCTCCTAGCAGCCACAGATCTCCACCACAACTCAGCATCACCACTCAAAAAGTAGACCCCTATGTCCACCCAGAACTCCTCAGGACATCTCAGAGTGTGGAAGTTACGTTCCACTCTCGTCCTCCACGCATCCGTAGCAGTAGGATCCACACCTCCTGAAAACTGCTCAGTACGCAACTTACCCATCTCTGTCAACATGCTGAGATAACGAGCATGGACCCCCACCTCCGCAGCAACTGGCTGCCGCTCCTCCGCCACAACTGGTGGCACTACCTGAGCCTGAGCCGGTACCACCGGTGGTAACCGCTCTAACATCTGTGCTAGCAAAGCCGCAATGTCAACACCAGGGACTCCACCCGCTGGGGCTCCCACACCCGGGACCCTAGCATCACCGGCCACTGGAGCATCAACACCGCCCCCTCCGGCCACACTCACGGAATCCCCCGGAACACCCTGCGACTCGCCAACACCCTCAGTTGTCACACTCTGGTCCTCGGTCTCACTAACCACTGGGACTCTGCCCCTACCACGACGACATCCGCGACCGCATCCGCGTCCTCGACCACGACCAACAACAGCATCCTCTCTAACCATCTGCACTACCATGAACAGAAGGCTAAGCAAACAATTTATAATTAAGACAGAAATAGAAACTCACCATGGAATCACAAGTAGGCTCGAAGAGGATGTTCTAGGACTCCATGCCACACACAATTGACTAACTCACATAATCAATCAAGACATGCAATCCCAAACATCTACAACAGAAACCTAGTGAACCCAAACCTAGAACCGTAAGGGCTCTGATACCAAAATGAAAGGACCGACCTTTTTTTTTTATAAATAATAAATAATAATATTAATAATAATAAACTATAGCTAGTGGTCCCATACCCACTAGCCACCTAACCACATTCACAATCAACAGCGGAAAACTCAATAACCAATAACCAATAATAAACCAACAATCAATCATCAGAAAACATGAAACCAGCAACCTAACAATGTTTCTGATGACTCAACTCTAGCAGCCTAACAATGCCAGACAACACCCAATCGAGTCCCTAGAACATCCTCCTCTTCATTGCCTGGATTCCACGATCACACTTTGCCTTTACCTGCACACCACAAACAACAATTGAGATGCGTAAGTATTATCACAAATACTTAGTGAGGCAATCCTCCCATCTATCGGGCTATACACACAAGCAATAAGATCTCTGCATGCCACAAACAACAATCAATAAAAACAAACCAGGCAATATACAAAGCAGGCAACATCCATCGTAACTGGAAGAGGGGTGTCGACCGACACCAGATGGTGTCGATCAACACTGACTATCTGGTGTCGACCGACACCAAACTGGTGTCGACTGACACCAAACTGGTGTCGACCGACACCCTGCCCGACACTCCCGAAAACCCTAGTTTGTGTCGACCGACACCTCCACATGGCATCGATCGACACTCGCCAAAGTCCCGAGCCGTCCTCGCGTTGGTGTCGACCGACACCCCAACTGGTGTCGAACGACACCGATGCCGAGCAGTGATTTCCCTCGATCAGAAACTCCGAATCTCGCCTCCAATCTTCTCCAATCCGCTCCATGCACTCCCAGAAGCCAAACCCAGCCCAGACAGCGACGAAATACCATAGAGAACTCAAAGAAACAACCACATAAGCACCAAATCACATAGAATCTAGAGATCTTAGCTTAGATAAGCCATGGTCATGCACTCATCTCTTACAAGAAGATTCTGACCAGCAAGAACGAATTCCCTCACTCCTAGCAAGCTTCTAGCTCCTTCCCAGCCTTAGATCTCTCAAGAAACAGCAAGGAATCCCACCAATCTCTCTTAAAAGCTCAAGAACAAGGTTTCCTCTCTTTTTCCTCAAAAACTCACAAAAACGGCGACACACAACCCCTGGAACACGACCTAGGTCGTTTTCTTCCTTTTAAGACCCGGTTTAATGGTTTCCTTAAACCAAACCGAACCAAATCGATTAAAATCTCAATCTGGTCGAACCGGAAATAAGTGGTGTCGACCGACACCCCCTTGGTGTCGATCGACACCCATCCCCAAAAGCCAATTTTTGGTTCGCGGATGTTACACTATATAAAAAATAAGTATTCAAAGGAGAATTCGAGTATCGATCTAAACCAATACGGAAAAATATTATGTCTTGTGCTATATTATCTCATATAAAATTAATATATTCCTTTCTCATACCATCTCTATATTTATAGAGTAAAATCTCTAATTTAGAATAATTGTTTGAAAATTTTAGGACAATAAGTATTCAACGGAGAATTCGGGTATCAGTCCAATATATTTTATCTAATCTTTATTAACAAACATCGTGTAACGAGTAATTATTTAAAAGATTACAAAAATTTGATGGATATGAAACACGAGAACAGACGGAATGGTATGGTACGGGATTGGACGGGAGGGGATGTGTTTCCTCTTTCAAAGTACAGTAAAACCTCTATAAATTAATTTGTTGGGACCATGAAAATCTATTAATTTATAGAGGTTTTAATTTCTCGATAAATTAATAATTATTATTTTATAGGGAGACTTTCCTAATTTGGTAAAAATAATTAAAATAAGATTTATTAGTTATAACTAATATTTTTATAAAATCAATTACAATGAAAATACAACTATCATGTTTTGAAAATATCACTCAAAGATTTTTATATAGTACAAATATTAAAAATGAACTCTAATAAAAATTAATGTGTAGATATATATATATATATAGATAATTTTATATAGATATTAATTTATATTATTGATGGGACCATATATTTACAAAGGATTTTCAAAAAATTATTATCTTATTATATTATCGAATAGTGTCCAAAATTAAGAAATTTATTAATTTATAGAGATTATTAATTTAGCGAGTATTAATTTATAGAGGTTCTACTGTAGATACATTTAGATTATATACACACAATAATTCAAACTAAAATAAACTGAAATTCAATATTTAGACTTAATACCAATATTGTACAAACACTAAATTTATGTATTTAAAATAATAAAATTTTGACTCCCTTTTACTAAATAAAAGATATATTGCCTGTACTGTAGCACAGTTTACTATTTACTACCTAGTTATATAGTTATTTATAAAGTAGGAAAGTTTCCCGCTTTATTATCTAAACTTTTTTTTAAACAGTTATTATCTAAACTTTTTCGTGGTCAAATATATCACTAATTCAATGGTTTTATACGCTTGTGTGAGCAAATATATTTTTAAATAATAGTTCAACTAATTTAACAAACCAAAAAGTAAATTAATTATAAGATTAAAAAAAATTCCAACAAAAATGTAAATGGAAAAGAATTAACCAAAAGAGAGCTATAATTTAATCTTTAATATAAGGAACGAAAATAATTTTTCTAATATAAACATAAAGTAACATAGTTAGGGGAGTTACCGCGAGCATACGCGACCAAATGTTTAAGCGCCTCTATATCTAATAGTATCCAAGTCAAACCTTCATAATTATCTATATAAATTTAACATTTCTAAAAATATAATTTTCTCAAAAAATATTTACAAAAGATTTTAGTATTTATTTTTCACTTTTTAATAATTTTGAATGGGATACGATTATTTTATTTCTGATTTTTTTTAATTTTCGTTTAAAAAAAATAATTCATTTTTTTAAAAAAATTATTTTTAAAAGTGAAAGAAAAATTATTCTTTAAATTTAATCATTTTTATTTTCAATATATATACATTTTTAATTGTTTTATTTGTTCATCCTCTTAATTATAATTGTAAGGACCTTTTGTCTTAGTTAGAGTCTTTGTTCCTCTTTTTGGTGATAGAGTATTCTGCCGGAAAAACATGGTTTTTTCGGAGATTTGCAGCAACCCTATGAGATTTTGTCGGGATCACAAATGATTGTTGTCATATCTTTAAATTAAATGGATATTTATAGTATATCCTCTCGATATTTTCAGTTTCTTTTATCGAAATCAAACCGTCATATTTATCGATAGAAATTTAACATATTAGAAAATAGAAGTTTTCTTGAAACAAATATTTACAATAGATTCTAGTATTTATTTTCCATTTTAAAAAATAAATAAATGGGATATGAATATTTGATTTCCTTCTTTTTTCTAATTTTCGTTTAAAAAAAAAAGTGAAACAAATAGTCTGTAGAAATTTAATATTTTTTAAAACAGGGATATTCTCAAAAAAATATTTACAATATATTCTAGTATTTATCTTCTATTACTTTTAAATTTTAAATGAGATATAAAATTTAGATTTCTGATTTTTTTTATTAAACAAAATGGGAAATTTACGATTTATAATATATTATTTATCCATCTAAAACAATTTCAAATAAATAATAATTGTAAATTGTTAAAAAAAAACTCTTCATAATCTTCCTTAATCCCTTTTTTCTTGAAAAATCTATGAGATATGAAGTCTTGAATTTAATTCATATTCCTTTTTTCTTATTTCTATCAATTTAAGAGAAAAAAATATCAGTCACAATTATTCTATTATTTTAAAAAAATAAACAGAATCATAATTGAAATTCCATCTTCTTTCTATTTATTAAAGAGGGGTAAATAATTTATTAGGCACAAAGAGTATACTATTATTCAAAAAACAGAATTATAATTTAAATCTATTTGTAAATAGAAAGAAATCCAATTTTTTAGAAAATTACCATAAATTTTCCGTGAATAGAATCCACCATAATTTTTCTGCAACTATAACATTAGAAAAAAAAACATTAGCATCAATATTATTTTAAAAAATTAAAGATTCGGATTAACAAAGTTTAATACCTGAATTTCATTATATTCAGTTTTATAGATCTACAATTATGATCATACATGAATTTACCTGAAACAAAAAATAAGAGTATGAGTTTTTTTGGAATTACCAAAGAATAAAATAAAATATAGAGAACAACAAAACATACATGTTTTAAAAGATGGAGAAATTGCTTGATCTTGATATCCAAACAACCACTACAAAAAGAGGAAATGAAAAATTAGAATTCGATGTATCATATAAATTGGACACACATATTATATTATTATTAAAAAAAGAATTATAATTTATTAGGCACACATATTATATTATTTTTAAAAAAAAAAACAGAATTATAATTTAAATATATTTGTAAATAGAAAGAAACCCAATTTTTTAGAAAATTACCATAAATTTTCCATGAATATAATCCACCGTAGTTTTTCTGCAACTATAACATTAGAAAAAAAAACATTAGCATCAATTTATTTTTAAAAATTAAGGATTCAGGTTAACAAAGATTAATACTGAATTTCATTATTTTCAGTTTTGAAGATCTACAATTATGATCATCCATGAATTTACCTGAAAAATAAAATCATGAGTTTATTTCAAATTGCCAAAGCATAAAACAAAATATAGATATCAACACAACATACATGTTTAAAAGGTGGAGAAATTGCTTGCTTTTGATTGCCAAACAACCACTACAAAAAGAACAAAAAGAGAGAATGAAAATTAGAATCCGATGAATCATAAAAAAGACCAAAATTATAATACAAAAATAAATTCATGAACATGATAATAGTTTAGGATTTTTTCTCTTTGTTTTTGAGTTATGGAGAATGGTTAGGGTATCTAGTATTTAAGTAAACGACCTACAATTTTAGAGTAATCCCAAGTCTGAGGATGAATGTGGTGCGTTTATGCAATTCAAATAGGGGAAAAAAGCTTGTCCGATTTTTACAAAAGGGTATTTTTCATTAAAGGTAAGAGAAGTTAAATTTTGTGAGAATTAATGTGAGCTCTTTGGACTTCTCCTTTAGTATATTAAATTGTCTAAACCTAAATTTTGTGTGTTTTCATTACCTTTGGTTTTGTTGCACAAAACTTTTTTCTGAAAAAAAAAAAGGTGTGGGATCTCGGACCATAACATAATCAACCACAAAAGTGAGAAGGTGACTTGTTCTCGATGCTGTCATTGCCACTTTGGACCGTGTGCGGATGAACTGCGAATGCATTTATTAATTAGGGGAGCCTTGGACACACTGCTAAAAATTTGTCGGGACAGACGGCAGAACAGCTTATTCTAAAGGTGACTTGTTATCGTTGTGGTCGTTGGCGGACAAACGGGGCACCACGTCATGTCTTGTCCTAGGATTCGTCAATTATCTCCTCCTCATGATCACCCTGTAGTTATACTTCCATCTAAACGCCAAGCTCAAACTGCTACAGGATCAATGCATTGGATGCACCAACATTTAGTGGTGGAAACAACGACTCTATCTCGGGTAAAGTAGGGTTGCTTTTAGAATAAGAAGAAAACCACCAACAAAGATGAGGAATATGACTTCAACCGATTCCAAAATGAGTTAGCTATCTTCTTTGGTTTTATATTTACGTTTATAATACATTAGGTGTTTGTGGACGGATAAAGATTATCGATGGCCCTGTCCGTTTCGAATTGAACAACACATTTGGGCGACTACAAAATAAAAAAATAAAAAAAAACACTTTTATGTCTGGTGTTGCTAAAGTTAAAAAACCAGAGACAAATGTGTTAGACGTTGATTCCATATCGACACATAACTCATAAAATATATTCTAGATGAATAGATAAGCGATGCTGATGTTTCGTTACACTAACTTAGAATTTGTGATCTAAGAATGGCAAAAAGCGGTACATGTTGATCATAAAGGGATCTCAACAGAAATGAAATAATCTGGTTCTTACAAAATTACAGAGAGAAGAAGATCAGAAAACTTTTTAACATTCAAGAAGCAGACAGATCCTATACTTTCACAATAGAATTAAGCCGCAACATTGGGCGCCGCTGGATACTCTTCATACCCTGTGATCCCTGTGATTCTAATCCTTGTATTTGGCTGCAAAATCAAGTCAGACAATGTAAATGTCGTTCTCTGAAGCTTTTTCGGATTGTAACACTACATAGTTCGATTTTCAAAGAAGATGACTTTCAGCAAAATAGTAAGCAGAATTATTAACAATGGACCTGTCGGTGACCAATATTTCTTCGGTACTTCTTCTTAGGCTTGTACTTGAAGACAACCACCTTATCATCCAGACCCTGCAACAACAAAAGACATTCCAGTTATTCCAGTTTAGAGGCAACAATACAGTCGGGAAAAAAAAATACCCACCAATTTGAAATTGAAGGAAGCATTTCTATTGATTTACCTGATTTTCCACTACGGCATGTACAGTGGCATTGGTCACAACTGGTTTGCCGATGTAAGTGTGCGTCTTTGTGCCAACAAGCAACACTTTATTAAGAACAATCTGCAGAAAAGAAACCAAAAGAGCAAGATAGAACAGCTTAACAAATGTTAATAACATAGACAAAAGATAGAAATTCTACACAAGCCACACAGTTTACTCTCAACCTTCCATGGTTGCACCATCATTTCATAGACATATCATTTCATTTCACAGAAATTAACAAAGAAAAAACCCATTGACTAAAAGTAATATGCATATTACCTGATCATCAACATTTGCATCTTTCAGCCTTTGAGTGTAAAGATATCTCCCTGGAAATACTATGTATTGGCGTCCACCAACCTATCCAACCAAAGAGAACAACACTAAACTCAATAAGATATAGCAAAGGAGAGAAGCAAAATTCATAATAACAAAGGTAAACTCTAAATCTTGAGAGTGATATCATATCCCACAAGAACACAGTCTCTCATCATATTCAAACTCTAAATTAACCAAAATAAACTCATAAAAAAACAACCAAAACTACTTGCATTATTCAGTCTCTCACTAAGGAGGATTCATCATTCATTAGGCCACAAAACACAAGTCTCTAAATATCAAATCTCTAAAACAGATTCAAAGCAAACTCATCAAAATCAACCAACAATAGTTGGCAAAATTCCAAAATCTAAAACCGAAACTGAGAATTTGAACTTCCGTTTGATTTCTAGAAGCTAACCATAACAACGGCGAAAATCTCTTCTCGTTTAGGTTTATCCTCAGTAACCTCCGAAACATCGGAAACGACCACAGCTTCGATATCGGTAGTCTCAGGTTCAGCTTCGACGACTGATTCAGCGAATTTAGGAGCGACGGGGGATGCAGTTCGAGACGTCGACGCAGTGGAAGGAGCGAGAAAGCCAGACACAGTTTTTGCCAAACTCAGCGAAGGTTTAGAGAGAGAACACGTGATAGTGCTCGAACGGCGTGAGTTGACATTGCAATGAGAAGCGAAAGCTGAGCATAGAGAGAGCGTGGCCGAAGAAGACGCCATTGTTTTCGCCTGAGAGAGAGAGAGAGAGAGAGAGAGAGAGAGCTCTTAGCTCAGAACTTTGAAGCTCGACGGAGAAATAAATCCGCAGTGTTATCCTATCCACTTAACTCTGCAAACTACCAATATACCCCTGTTGTCTTCAAATTGGTTCACTTTTTCTAGGCTTGCAATTTCGGTTTAGATCGGTTCAGATTTTGGGTTATCCGATTTTGTAATATAAACTTAATGATACTAACTCTGACTCTTGGTTAACCTGGTTATTCAGTTCGGTTTCACAAAATTTGGATTTATAATAAAATTCGGTTTTGAATTGATGTAATCCGGATCTAATTCGGTTCTGTTTCTTTTCTTTGGAACTGAAGAAAGTTTATATGAAGCAAAATTATCCATTACTTGGAAAAATTTAGACAGTTGCTCATCTACAAAGAATAACAAGGAGGAAAGCAATAAAGAAATCAGAAACTTTTTTCTGTATAGTCAGTCTTTAGTTTCAAAATATATGTGAAAGAAATAAGAAAAAACTGAAATTGAGGATCGATGATGGGGTTTAGTCATCAGATTTTTGACCATCGACTCCAAAAGCATCAGCTATGTTGAAGTTCAAGTTTTTCATCATGGTTCTGCTTCTCCCAACTCCATCTCCTTTCCTCATCATTGCCGTAAACTCCGAGAAATCGATCTTCCCGTCCTACCAAATTTAAAAGCTCGGTCGGTTATAATACAGTTCTATTCAAGGAGAAGGAAAACAAAGAGTTGATGAGTAGTTACATTGTCAAGATCAATCTCCTTGATCATGTCATCCAGAGGTGTATCACATAGACCAAACTCTGTACAAGCTGACTGAAGCTCATCAATCGTTATATAACCGCTTCCGTCTTTGTCAAAGTAAGAAAATGCAGCCACCAGATTCTCCTCTCTCTCCATCTTGTTCATGTGTAACGTTGCTGCTAGGAATTCTCCGTAGTCTATTGTACCGCTGTTGTCGATATCAGCCTGTTACCACAACACACACAGAGGATGTTTAAACTAAAAAACCAAATTTTAAAAAGAGAAAGAGAGTCTAGTTGGTTTTGGTGTTATTTATGATACCGCGTCCATAAGAGACTTGATTTCTGATTCCATCAGTTCAGATCCGACTCTTTTCAAACCCGCTTTAAGCTCTTCAAAAGTAATCGTTCCACTGTTGTCTGTGTCTATCATCTTGAATAATTCCTTCAGACCTCCGATTTCTTCCTCTGACAGTCTCTCAGCAATTACCTGTTGGAAAAAAATCACTTGTGTTCAGAGAAATCAGCAAATGGATTGCACATAACGAAAAGGCATATGTGTAGTACTCAAATTTATACCCGTAAGGCCATTTTCTTAATCTTATTCATTTGAGAGAACTGCTTTAGTCGCGATAAGACTGCTGGATCAAGAGGCTTGTCTGGTGCTGCTTGTTCATCGACAATCCATGGGTGACCTATAACATTCAGAGAAAACTTATAACATGTATGACCTATAACTTATCACAAAACAATTAAGAGCAGTTGATTCCAAACAACAACCAAAAATAAACATACACAAGGCTTCATGGGCAGAAATGCGTTTCTTGGGGCTCCGTTCAAGCATTTTGTAGATCAAATCTTTAGCGGCTTCTGAGATACTAGGCCACGGGTCAGATTTGAAATCTAACTTCCCTTGCAATATCTGTCTGAAGATTCCAGACTCGGTTTCTGCAAGCCCCAAGAGAAAAGAATGCATCATTCAAAGTTGAGAAAAAAAAAATCAAAACTTGCAAGAAGAAAAGGCTGTACATTCTTGTAGACTAACCTGCCCAGAAGGGAGGAACACCGCTGAGTAAGATGTAGAGGATAACACCGGCACTCCACACATCTATTTCAGGTCCATAACATTTCTTTAGGACCTCTGGCGCAACATAGTACGGGCTTCCAACTACGTCATATAAATATTGTCCTGAAGAGTAAACAAAAACCAATTAGACAATGAATCGGCTTTGGCCATACCAATTAACGCATGAAGTTTCAGAGACATAATGAAGAACATCTCTACAAAGCAAAGTTCCCTCTAACCAAGAAACAATCCTCAAGCAGCAAAATGTATATTCAACCAAAAATCTTATCATGATTTTCAATTCATATAAAACACAAGAAACCTGCTTCTATCAGAAAACCCAACAAACGAAAGATTTGATCAAATGCAAGATAATTTTCCAATCCACACATTCAGAGACTCCTCAATGAAGAATAAAACTATACCAAGCAAGTTCCCTAACTACATCTTATAGACATTGTCCTGAAGACTAAACAAAAACCAATTAGGCAATGAACCAGCAGCATTGGCCACACACATCGGGTTTCCAAAGAATCACGCCAGACACAAATACAGATTGATTTCAATGTACACATAAAAGTTCCAGAGAGTCAATGAAGAACATCTATACAAAGGCAAAGGTCCCCTAAACAAAGAAACAATGGTCAAGCAGCAAACTTTTGAATTCAGCAAAACAAATCATCATCAAATAAACACATACGAAAACCAGTTTCTATCAAGAAACGAAACAAAACATGAAAGAGAAAAATCGAACCTGGCTTGTAGAAGACAGACAAACCAAAATCTGTAGCCTTAAGCTTAGCATCTTCTTTAGGGCTATCGAACAAGAAATTCTCAGGTTTGAGATCTCTATGCATAACACCAAGAGAATGACAAGCCTCAACAACACCAAGAATCGTCTTAATAAGCTTGACGGCCTCACGCTCACTAAAATGGCCTTTAGAAACAATCCGATCAAAAAGCTCACCGCCTTCACAAACCTCCATAACGATATGAACAAAAACGGAATCCTCATAAGTGCCCTTGATCCGAACAACATTGGGGTGCTCGGAGAGATGATGCATGATCTGAATCTCGCGCCACACATCCTCGTAATCCTCGCGGCAGACGAGCTTCCGTTTGGGAATCGATTTGCAGGCGTAATTAGCGGAGGTTGATTTCTCCGTGCAGAGGTAGGTTGTTCCGAATTGTCCTTGGCCTAGCTTTTTGCCGAGGAGGTAGTGGTCTCTCAATCGAGGTGTTTGATATGGAAGAACAGTGTTTGAAGGACGTCTAGGGTTTGGTTTCGACTCCATCACTTTTTCTTTTCTTTTTTTTTGTTTTTTTTTTCGATCTCGATTTCAAGATTTGTTGTGAGGAGGAAGAAGAAGAAGAAGAAGAAGATGATGATAACGGACTTTTTCTTTGTTTCCTAAGAAGCAAATCGCTCCCTCTTCTCCATTTTCTGACTCTCTCTTTATATCATTTTAATCATATTTTGTTTTTCATTATTTTTTTTGTTAATTTTTTTATATGACATTTTTTAGTTACATTGTTATAAACTTATAATTACAGATTTCATCAAAGCAAGCTCATTTTTTTTAATATTTCTAATTCATTTTTTTGGATTAAATTTATGTTAAATTCTAAGTTCAGAAACATTAAAAGAATTGTTTTTATAAAGCTGTATAATCATTATTGTCTATAGACATTTTTTATGTGGAATACAGGAATGTAGGATAAGTAGATATATTGGAAGACACATGTAAATACTATGTTTCATATTAAGTCTTATTTTAGACTTAAAATTTTGTTTCAAAATAATTGTTATTTTGTATTTTCAATGTAGATGATTGGTAAATTTTTTAATTTTATCCTTATTAATTTATATATGTTGACCAATACAAAAATTGTATGATGAAATAATAAAGAATAAAATAAAAAATTTAATAATTTTTAATATGGATGAGAAAACCTTAAACAACACTTATATTGAAATAGAGAAAATATGAGTTAAATAAGTTATAATATATATTCCCTCCGGTTTTTTTTACTTGTCGTTTTAGAGCTTTGCACACAAATTAAAAAAAATAGATCAAATGATCAATGTTCTATTATATCCTTGTTTGACTATTAGAATTCTAAAAGATTAATTTTCTATTTATTTAATAAGGTGCAAATAAGATAATTTTCTACTAAAATGACATTGGAAAGCGAGAACGACAACTAAACTGAAACAAAATATTATGCCTAAAATGACAAGTATTTTAAAACGGAGGGATTATATTTTTTTGCAAAACTAGTGGTGCCGTCAAATTGTAAATAAGATAGTTTTTGTTTTTTTGGAATGTGTTTTATATACTTTCCTTTTTTTGCTATTTGTTTAAATAACATGATAAATTAATATTTTCCTATTTGATTCTATTTTTTCATAATTTAGCTATTTAGTGCATCTATATCTGCCTTATAATTAAAATGATTTTTTTGTATAAAACTTGTTCTATTCTACTCCTTCCGTTTCAAAATATATAATGTTTTAACTAAAAACACGCATATTAGGATGTATCTATTTTTAAAAAATTTAATCAAGACTTCATAATATAATTTTAATAAATTATTAAACTAATCTAAAAGTTGTATATAAACTTAAAAACATCTTATATTGTGAAAAAAAAAACATTTTTAAAACATCTTATATTATAAAACGGATGAAGTATGATTCTATCTAATTCAATTTGTGGCGATCCAACATAGAGGAGTAGTGTTAATAAATAAATAGAGCAATTAAAAGAGAGTAATATTATTAACATAGTGTTCTGAGAATCAAAACATGAAAATAAAAGAAATTAAACTAGTAGCCATTTAGATTGGCATAATCTCGTTTGACAAATGTTATTATTTTGATTGATTGGTGTAGGTAGATGTGGGTCGTACTTACAAAGACAAAGACTGACTAGTGGATAATGGACAACACGTTTACATGACTTGGACCCACTTTATCTGCACGTCTCTCATTCTAATTTTGCAATTCATTATGGGGAGACTTGTGTAATTCTTTTGTACCCACTTGTATTATTTTGTCTCTATCTAATTTTATTATTACCAACGCCAACTAGTATAACGACTATACCATGCATACATTTAAGAAGAAACAATAGCATTATAAAAATTTAGGAACACGTTTTCATATCGTGAGAGGATTATACTACTAGGAAGTAGGAAGGTTCCATTTTGATACTATGCTACGTTTTGAGAAGATTATATACGTTGTCTCCGTCTACTTTTCATGTCTGAAATCAAGTCCCATGTATTCGTTATTCTTTGTTTTGTCGCATAAAACTTAGTGTTTTGTGTTGACAAAAAAAAAAAAAAAAAAACATAGTGTTTTGTATATTTGTTATTATAATTTGCTTGTTTGGTCAAGTACTCTAGTCTATTTCATATTCGAGTAACCAATTAAATTAAAGAGTTTTCTACCAATTCTACTGCAATTAAAAATATTAGGTTTTAAGTCGCGGTACACCGCGGGATTATGTATTTTTGTATATTTTATATAACTTACTAAAAATACATTATGTTAGATTAAATATATGTTTTAAACTTTTTTACAATAATATTGAGATATTTGTAATTTTATTTTCTTTATCTATTTAAAAATTATTATTTTCATTTGAAATTTAATTAATCAAAATTCTTTTATTTTGGAATTTAATCAATCAAAATTAGTTGTTGTGAAAGTAAACATCTGTTAATATGTATAATACTTTGTAGTTAGTATAAAATGAATTAAATTTTATTCACCAATTTGAAATTACTTAGTTTTGTCTATGAGTATGATTGAGCGGATTAGTGTTGGTTTTTAACTCCTTCCATAAAATTAAGTTTTAAAATATTTTGTTTGTGTTTTTAAACCAACCCGCAAAAATATATAAGTGTACTAATATTAACCTAATTCCCATCACATACTTATGATTATTTTTAGTCTAGGTTTGGACCCGCGGATAAAAAAAATAGTTAGTTTTGTATCTGAGTATAATATAGCGGGTTAGTGTTGGTTTTTAACTCCTTTCATATAAAATTAAGTTTTAAATTTTATTTTTTTGTATTTTCAAACTAACCCGCAAAAATATATATGTGTACTAATATTAACCTAATTCCCATCACATTCTTATGGTTAATTTTAGTTTAGATTTGGACCCGTGAATAAATAAAATTTTCCTTAAATTATTGTTGCTTTTTTAGTATTGTGCATATGTTAAATTGCTAAAATCTGTATTTACACAGATTTAGTTTTATTATCACAAATTTAGTAATATTATTGATATTACTCATATGACTAAATTTGATGTATTCACTATTTAAATTGTGCAACAGGATATATATATGTTTGTATTTGACATCATAACTCTATAAATGACACATCTTTTTTAGTCCAAAAACATATATCATTTTGTGGAGGTTAAAACAGATGTGTCATTTTTTATTCATACATTATTAGTTTATTTTTATATTTTTTCTACCCATTTTGACATCAATTGGTCTATCCATTTTAATATAGAAAACATTAAAAAATTTATGTATAATGGAAAACATGTATAATGCCAAACCAATTATGGAAAATCAAAATTAAATAAGGTAAGATACTATATTTTTTTTTTCATTATAACATTTTAAAACTTGTAGTTAAAAAGGAAAATAGAAATTGATGTTGTTCAGATATTTAGGGAAATATATATTTCCATATTCGATTTTCCTAATTTGATTTTTTTTAAAAAATTGTATTAAATGTTTTAATTACAGTGGCATTGTCTGTAAATAAGTCTGAACTCCAAGCCTTCTTCTGAAAAATGCTGTGAAAATAATAATATAGATTTTTATTAACTCTACCATATTTAATAACTGTTTTCTAGAACTACCATAAACATAATTTAAAAAGACTATTCTTCATTCTTTTAGTCTTTTAAAAAAAAGGATTTTTTAAATTTTACTTTTTTTTTGTCAAGTCTTCTCTATAGAAAGTAAAGTTTGTTTCATAACACAAAATTATGAAGTGTAACTCACTTTATTAGCTTAAGTTCAAGTTCTCAATCTCTCTTTCTCACAAAACCTACTAAGTTATGTCACACCTCAACATAACCTATATATAACTTTGTTAATTCTAATCCTAATCCTAATAGGAATCACTCATATTTAGATATCTCCTAAATACACTTTGATCCTTATCTCTTTGTAAACACAATTTGGTTAGGACTAGGACTAACTCTCATCTCAAGCTTACTCCAACAATCTCCTCCTTAAGCTTGAAACTCGTTTTTTTCAAATCTTGAACTCCCATGAGATCTCTCATTTCTCTAAACTTAGTTTTGTCTAATGCCTTGGTAAGTATGTTCACTCTCAACACGTTCTCTTATGAAGTGATAGCGCCTATGTATGTGCTTGCTTCTTCCATGGAAAACAGGTTCTTAGTAAGAGTTATTCCTGACTGATTGTCAATTCTAATGGTAACTTTCTCCTCAGCAGCTCCAGTGATTTCGACCAACAAGTCCTACAACCAAACTGCTTCTTTTGCAGCCTCGGTCCCAGCCATGAATTCTGCTTCATAAGAGGATAAAGTTACAACATCTTGTTTTTGCGAGCACCATGTGATTGGACTCCCACCAAGATAGAATATGTGCCCTGAAGTACTTCTTCCATCATCAGAGGATTTATGTTATGGCTGCTATCACTGTAGCCTATTAGTCTTGGTACCTTCATTCATCCATATGAAAGTCCTAGATTGATGGTTCCTTTTAAGTACAGTAAGCAATGTTTCATTGTTACTCTATGTGATTCTCTCGGACTCTGCATATATCGACTTAATATCCCCCATAATAAGAAAGATCTGGTCTAGTGTGTAGCAAATACCGTATACACCCTACATTCTTTCTATACGTTGTTACATCAATCTCTTTTCATCCTCAGCTCTTGAAAACTTCAATTTAATTTCCATTGGTATGAGAACCGAGTTCCAGTTTGACATTGTAACATCTGTGAACCAAAATCTCGGTTTAGGATCTGCATCGGTCGATGCAAGTTGTGCATCGGTCGATGCAAGGTTGAGTTTCTGTGTTTTGACTTAAGTCAAACGCTGCGTTTTGGGTAAGGAAAACCCTTAACTCGTGAGTTTTGTCTCATTCGCGTTTTTGGCCGCTTTTGAGAGAAACGAAAGAGAAAGAAAGTATTCTTGGTGTTCTTGGTGATTTTTCTTGGAGATTTGGGGCGTTCTTGGTGAGATCTGTAGCTGGGATCGTGGTAGAAGCTTCCTAGAAGCGTTTTCTTGCTTGTTTGTGGTTCAGTTTCGTCTTGGCAAAGGTAAGTGCATGACCATGGCTTATCTAAGCTAGAGGAACCTTTAACTTGCTTGTAGTTCCGGGGGATTCTGTGAGTGTGACCGGAGGAGGCGGTGTGGATGCTCCAGTGGCCGGTGATGCTAGGGTCCCGGGTGTGGGAGCCCCAGCGGGTGGAGTCCCTGGTGTTGACATTGCGGCTTTGCTAGCACAGGTGTTGGAGCGGTTACCACCTGTGGTACTGGCTTAGGCTCGGGTAGTGCCACCAGTGGTGGCGGAGGAGCGGCAGCCAGTGGCTGCGGATGTGGGGGTCCATGCTCGTTATCTCAGCATGTTGACAGAGATGGGTCGGTTACGTAATGAGAAGTTTTCAGGAGGTGTAGATCCTACTGCTGCGGATGAGTGGAGGACGAGAGTGAAACGTAACTTCCATACTCTGAGATGTCCTGAGGAGTTCTGGGTGGACATAGGGGTCTACTTTTTGAGTGGTGATGCTGAGTTGTGGTGGAGATCTGTGGCTGCTAGGAGGGTGCAGCGGGAGATGACTTGGGCTGACTTCGTTTTGGAGTTCAACCGCAAGTATTTTCCTAGAGAGGCTTTGGATCGTTTGGAGGTGCAGTTCCTTCAGTTGTCTCAGGGAACACGGTTAGTGCGGGAGCTGGATTTGGAGTTCAGTCGACTTCTGTGTTATGGGGGTCGGGCTATGGAGTCTGAGGAGGCTAAGATCAGGAGGTTTTTGAGGGCTCTACGTGATGATTTGAGGGTTCACTGTAGAGGGCGGAGTTATGCTACGCGTGCAGAGCTGGTTGAGACTATAGCAGAGATTGAGGAGGATATCCGGGCACAGTCAGTGGCGGTAGCTCCAGCAGTTCAGCCTATTAAGGCTCAGCAGCAGGGTGGTTCTAGCAGGGGCGGTAGGCATGCTCAGGGAACCAAGAGGAAGTGGGAGGCTACGCAGAGGCTGAGTGGTGCAGGTTGCTTCGGTTGTGGAAGCAAGGATCACAAGGTTGCTAGTTATCCCAAGAGGAGTGCTCCGACAGTAGGGCCTCAGGTATGTTATCATTGTAGGGAGACATGGCTCATCAGGCCTTTCTGTCCCAAGTTGCAGCCGGTAGCAGTGGCAGCGTTGCAGCAGGTGTAGCCTGGAGGTCAGCAGGTGGCACGGATTGAGCAGACGCCACGTGCTTACACGACAGCAGAGACTGGTGGAACCAGTGTCGGGGCGATCACAGGTATAATTTCTGGTACTCAAACTTTGTGAATTTTTAGTAGGTACAGATTTTGTGTTTCCTGTGATAAAGTGTTAGGTTCTCAACTCATGAGGTTTGTGTAGGGACCTTGTTGGTGGGCGGGTTTAAGTCCCACGTTATGTTTGATTCTGGAGCTTCTCATAGCTTCATTACCCCAGAGTGTGCAGAGTGTGCGGGAATCAGAGGGGATCCCGGGGAGCGTACAGGAGTTGTTAGAGTTGTTGGAGGCAAGTTCCTGAGAGTTATTGGACGAGCTAGAGGGGTTGATATTCAGATCGCAGGAGAGTCGAGGCCAGCGGATTTGCTTATCAGTCCAGTGGAGTTGTATGATGTTATTCTCGGGATGGATTGGTTGCATCGGCATATGGTGCATTTGGATTGCTATCGGGGTAGAGTGGAGTTTGAGCGTCCAGGAGGGAAGTTGGTTTTTCAGGGTATTATACCGACTTCGGGGAGTCTCGTGATCTCAGCCATTCAGGCTGGGAAGATGATCAAGAAGGGCCGTGAGGCTTATCTGGTTACTATATCTATGCCAGAGTCAGTGGGGAAGTCTACGGTTAGCGGTATTCCGGTAGTAGAGGAATTTGAGGATGTGTTTCAGTCTTTGCAGGGATTACCACCATCTCAGTTGGATCCTTTCACCATTGAACTGGAACCGGGGACGTCACCGTTATCCAAGGCTCCTTACAGAATGGCTCCAGCAGAGATGGCAGAGCTGAAGAAGCAGCTAGAGGATTTGTTGAGTAAGGGATTCATCCGTCCTAGTGTATCACCGTGGGGAGCGTCGGTGTTGTTTGTGAAGAAGAAGGATGGGAGTTTCAGGTTATGCATTGATTATCGGGGTTTGAACCGGGTCACTGTGAAGAACAAGTATCCTCTTCCTAGGATCGATGAGTTGTTGGATCAGTTGAGGGGTGCTACTTGGTTCTCTAAGGTGGATCTGGCGTCGGGTTATCATCAGATACCGATAGATGAGGCAGATGTGAGGAAGACTGCTTTGAGGACGAGGTATGGGCATTATGAGTTTGTGGTGATGCCTTTCGGGTTGACTAACGCACCAGCAGCGTTTATGAGATTGATGAACAGTGTGTTTCAGGAGTTTCTGGATGTATCTGTCATCATTTTCATCGACGATATCCTGGTTTATTCTAAGAGTCCTGAGGAGCATGCAGTGCATTTGAGGGCAGTTATGGAGAAGCTGCGGGAGCAGAAGTTATTTGCTAAGTTGAGCAAGTGCAGTTTTTGGCAGCGTGAGATGGGCTTTCTGGGTCACATTGTTTCTGCAGAGGGGGTTTCTGTGGATCCAGAGAAGATTCAGGCTATCAGGGATTGGCCTAGACCGCAGAATACCACAGAGATCAGGAGCTTCCTTGGATTGGCAGGTTACTACAGGAGATTTGTGCAGGGATTTGCAAGCAGAGCACATCCTATGACTAAGTTGACAGGGAAGGATGTTCCTTTTGTCTGGTCAGAAGAGTGTGAGGAAGGCTTTGCAAGCCTGAAGGAGATGTTGACTACTGCGCCAGTGTTGGCTTTGCCTGAGCAGGGAGAACCCTATGTGGTTTATACAGATGCATCTAGAGTTGGTTTGGGGTGTGTTCTGATGCAGCATGGGAAGGTGATTGCCTATGCTTCGCGGCAGTTGCGGGTGCATGAAGGCAACTATCCTACTCATGATTTGGAGATGGGTGATGTAGTTTTTGCCCTGAAGATTTGGAGAACTTATCTTTATGGTGCAAAGGTACAGGTGTTTACAGATCATAAGAGCCTAAAGTATATATTCACTCAGCCTGAGTTGAATTTGAGGCAGAGGCGGTGGATGGAGCTGGTGGCGGACTATGATTTGGAGATAGCCTATCATCCTAGAAAGGCTAACACGGTTGCAGATGCTCTGAGTCGGAAGAGGGTAGCTTCGGCTCAAGAGCAGGAGATGGAGTCTCTGGTAGGGGAGATCAGTGCTTTGAGCTTGTGTGCTGTTTCACTGGAACCGTTGGGTTTGGAAGCAGTTAACAGAGCAGATCTTTTGAGTAGGGTGCGGTTGGCACAGGAGAAGGATTTGGGGCTGGTAAACGCTTCAAAGGATGTTGATTCAGAGTATTAGGTCTCAGATAATGGTACTATTTTGGTGCACGGTCGGGTTTGTGTGCCCAAGGATGAGGAGCTGAGGCAGGAGATTCTGAGAGAGGCTCATGCGAGCAAGTTATCCATTCATCCAGGAGCGACTAAGATGTACCGTGACCTCAAGAGGTATTATCATTGGGTCGGGATGAAGAAGGATGTAGCTAGTTGGGTCGCGAGGTGAGATGTGTGCCAGCTAGTGAAGGCTGAGCATCAGGTTCCTGGCGGTTTACTAAAGAGTTTACCCATTCCTGAGTGGAAGTGGGATATGATTACCATGGATTTTGTAGTAGGATTGCCAGTGTCACGGACCTTTGATGCTATTTGGGTCATTGTGGACCGGTTGACTAAGTCAGCACATTTTCTGGCCATTAAGAAGACTGATGGAGCAGCGGTCTTGGCTAAGAAGTATGTGAGGGAGATAGTCAGATTGCATGGGGTGCCAGTGAGCATTGTGTCTGACAGAGATTCTAAGTTCACTTCGGTGTTCTGGCAGGCTTTTCAGGCAGAGATGGGCACTAAGGTGCATATGAGTACAGCTTATCATCCCCAGACATATGGACAGTCTGAGAGGACGATCTAGACGTTGGAGGATTTGCTGAGGATGTGTGTTTTGGATTGGGGTGCCCATTGGGCAGATCACCTGAACCTGGTAGAGTTTGCTTACAACAACAGCTATCAGGCGAGTATTGGTATGGCTCCTTATGAGGCCTTGTATGGGAGGCCGTGTCGTACACCGTTATGCTGGACTCAGGTGGGGGAGAGGAGCATGTACGGGGCAGATTTTGTTCAGGAGACCTCAGAGAAGATTCGGGTTCTCAAGCTGAACATGAAAGAGGCTCAGGATAGGCAGAGGAGTTATGCTGATAGGAGGAGGAGAGATCTTGAGTTTCAGGTAGGAGACAGAGTGTACCTCAAGATGGCCATGTTGCGGGGTCCGAACAGGTCATTGACTGAGACTAAGTTGAGTCCGAAGTATATGGGTCCGTTCAGAGTGATTGAGCAAGTTGGACCAGTGGCATATAGACTGGAGTTACCTGAGGTTATGCGAGCTTTCCACAAGGTATTCCATGTGTCTATGTTGCGGAAGTGTCTCCGTGAGGATGATCAGTTGTTGGCTAAGATTCCTGAAGATCTTCAGCCTAACATGACTTTGGAGGCGAGACCAGTGAGGGTTCTCGAGAGGAGGATCGAGGAACTTCGGAAGAAGAAGGTTCCTTTGATGAGAGTCCTTTGGGACTGTGATGGTGTGGAGGAGCAGACTTGGGAGCCTGAGGCGAGGATGAAGGCAAGGTTTAAGAAGTGGTATGAGAAGCAACCACGACTTGAGCTTGCCTAGTCTGGTTCTGTCTGTAATCTGTGGCTGGAGCGGGAATGGAGTATTCCAGCCCATCTCTCTTGTTACTCAGTCGCTTGGGGTGGTTGGTTGTGCGACTCAGTAACAAGATGAGGTGGTGCTCGGGATACAAAGTTTTTCAGTGAGGCGGGATTTGGGAAGAGTTTCCCGAATTAGAAGTTTCCTAAAGTGGAAAGGTTCCAGAAATGGAAAGTGCTATTTATGGAAAGTTTTTGGGAGAGAGAATTTGTCCATTGTAGCGGTGGGAAGCCTTAGAGGGGGCTTATGTGGCATTTGTGGCGGACTTTCGAGTCAGTGTGCCCGTGTGTGGTGGTCTTTTTGGACAAGGTGTGGTCTTTGTGACGGACTTTTTAGCCAAAGTGTCTTTGTGACGGTCCTCTTTAGGACATTTGTGTGGTCTTAGTGGCGGTCCTTTTTAGGACATGTGTTTGGCCTTTGTGGTGGGCTGTTTAGCCAGAGTGTCTTTGTGACGGTATTTCGGGACAGATGGCCTTTGTGGCGGGCTGTTAGGCAGAGTGTCTTTGTGACGGTCCTTCGAGACAGATGGCCTTTGTGGCGGGCTGTTTAGCCAGAGTGTCTTCGTGACGGTCCTTCGGGACAGATGGCCTTTGTGGCGGGCTTTTTAGCCAGAGTGTACTCCTCTTTAGGACATTCGTTTGGCCTTGGTGGCGGTCCTCTTTAGGACATTTTGTTTGGCCTTGGTGGCTGTCCTCTTTAGGACATTTTGTTTGGCCTTTGTGGCGGCCCTTGTGGCATGTATATGATCCTTGCGTGGTCATGAGGTATTCCAGCGAGGGGATATGTGGTTGGTAGGACATTGAGATGTTTTACGCGAGCCACGGGAGGGAAACCTGGATAGGGATAGGACTCAGACGTGTTCAGAATTGTTTGCTCGCGACTCTTGGAGGACTTTGGTTCTCCTAGTACTGCCATATTCGGAGACTTTGTGACTTTGGAGTATGGTTGGTATATCGACTTCGGACGACGGTCCGGAGGCGCGCTGTAGGGTGACGACCCGAGAGACGAGTTTGGATTTTTCCTTATATATCATGGCATGCGGGTTTAGGCCCGATGAGGAGCCAACATTGGCATGCAGACTTAGGTCTGATGAGGAGCCAATGAAACTCAAGGTTTATGCCTATGAGAAAAAAGAAAGTCTAAAAGTCGAGAGCAAATGACGCCTGGAGCGTGAGTCTATTGCCTAGAGGTGACCTTCTGTAGATCGGTCGGAGGAGTGCCGGCCGTGGAGACGGTTGCACGGGAGTCCTTGGCTGATGGTTGATCGGGATTCGAGGACGAATCCAGTTTGGTGGGGGAGAATTGTAACATATGTGAACCAAAATCCCGGTTTAGGATCTGCATCGGTCGATGCAAGTTGTGCATCGGTCGATGCAAGGTTGAGTTTCTGCGTTTTGACTTAAGTCAAACGCTGCGTTTTGGGTAAGGAAAACCCTTAACTCGTGAGTTTTGTCTCATTCGCGTTTTTGGCCGCTTTTGAGAGAAACGAAAGAGAAAGAAAGTATTCTTGGTGTTCTTGGTGATTTTTCTTGGAGATTTGGGGCGTTCTTGGTGAGATCTGTAGCTGGGATCGTGGTAGAAGCTTCCTAGATGCGTTTTCTTGCTTGTTTGTGGTTCAGTTTCGTCTTGGCAAAGGTAAGTGCATGACCATGGCTTATCTAAGCTAGAGGAACCTTTAACTTGCTTGTTTTTGTGTTGTTAGGCTTGTTAGATTGTTGGTATGGACGTTAGGAAGTTTTCTTGTGGCTTGGGAATGAGTTATGTGGTTGTAGGAACGAAATCCGGCGAGAAGCTTCGGGGAAATCACGGTGCTCGACGTTGCGTCGATCGATGCATAGCTTGCATCGGTCGATGCAAGTGCGAGGATGGCGCGATAAACTTTAGGCTTTTTGTGTTGCGTCGAGCATGCGTCGGTCGATGCAGATTGGGTATTGGTCGATGCAAGTTACACTTGCATCGGTCGATGCAGCTTCTGCGTCGGTCGATGTTTCCTCATTTGACATCGGTCGATGCATGGTTGCATCGGTCGATGCCGAGTCCTGGTTCGTGGATTATTGCGTGTTGATTGTTGTGTGTGGTTATTGGTACTCTATTGCTTGTGTGTATAGCCCAGTAGATGGGAGGATTGCCTTACTGAGTGTTTGTAAAATACTCATGCATTGCAATATGTGTTTGTGGTGCAGGTAAAGGCAAAGTGTGATCATGGAATCCAGGCAATGAAGAGGAGGATGTTCTAGGGACTCGGTTTTATGTTGTCTGGCATTGCTAGGTTGCTAGAGTTGGGTCATTAGAACATTGCTAGGTTGCTGGTTCTATGATTTCTGTTATTTGGTTGTTGGATACTGTTTATGTTGGAATATTGTTATATTTTATTATTGGATTATATTTGGATATTGGTATTGATTTCCGCTGTTGAATGTGTTTGTGGATAGGTGGCTAGTGGGTATGGGACCACTAGTTGTAGTTTATATTATTATATTATATTTGTTATTTATTATTTTTTTTTTTTTAAAATGGTCGGTCGTTTCAGACATCCTTGTTTCTTTTAAAATCTTGTGAGCATATCGAGCTTGACTTAGTGTTATTCCATCTTGATGTTGACATACTTCCATTCTGAAATAATATGTCAATCTCCCAAGGTCACTCATCTCAAATTTAGAAGCCATCTCCTCCTTAAATTTGTTGATGACAACTAAACTTGTTCCTGTGACAAACAAATCATCAACATAAACTCCTATGATGAGAAGATCATTACTAACATTCCGATAGACTGAGGGTTCCTTTGAACATTTTACAAACTGTAGCTCCTCCAGAATGTGGTTTAGCTTATTATTCCATGTTCTAGGCGCATGCCTTAAACCATACAATGTTTTGTTGAGCTTGTAGACCTTCCCTTCACTTCCTTTTTTTTTTCCCAAATCCTTCAGGTTGACTAACATAAATAGTTTCCTTGAGTTCTCCATGAAGGAAGGCTGTTTTGACATCAAGATGATGAATCTCCCAACCATGTGAAGCCGTAAGATCAATAAAGATTCTTATAGTTTTGATCCTAGCAACTGGACCAAAAACTTCCTCAAAGTAACCATCGTACTTTTGCACATATCCTTTTGCCACAAGTCGAGCTTTATACTTGTTGATACTTCCATCTGAATTTCTATTTAAGTTAAACTCCCATTTTAGACCAATTGGTTTTGTTCCTATGGGAAAGTCAACAAGATCTCAGGTTCTAAGCTTCTCTATAGAACCTATTTCATCTTCACATGCTCTTATACACTCCTTAGACTCCTTAGACTCCTTAGCTTCACAAAAATTTCTAGGTTCATTATTAAGACACAAAAGCAATGACTCTCCTTCTTCTTCTGCAAGTAATACATAGTCTTCAAGATACTTTGGCTATATGCTCTACCGCAGTGATTTTCAAAGTTTTGGTTCTGACGGAACTACAAGCAAAATTGTAGTTAAAACTGCAGGCTCGTGTGGCTCGTTTTTAAACTTTTGTTCATACATCTGAGAATGGTCACCATGTGCTACTTCACTCAAAGATTCCCCATCATCAACAATCTGATCTGTTTCATTAGTATTTTCGTTTTCTTGAAGACCATGATTCCCAAAAACATCAAAACGGATCTTGAAACTCTCATCACCATTTTGTGTAGAGCTATCTTGAGACCAGTGCCATCCTTTTGTTTCATCAAACACAACATCACGACTTAAAAAGTTTGACTGTGGATCTAACAATCAATACGCCTTGTATCCTAGTTTTGTTCCCAAGCATTTGTGTTCTATCATTATCTAAAACGGAAGCATATGTGTTCTGTCATTACCTAATATGGTGAAATTAACTAAAACGGAAGGAAAAATTGTTATTCATTTTTTTGTGTGCTTATTCTTTTAGCCGTTGGACTTATGAGTATTACGTATTTGTATATTTATTGGTCATTATTGTGTAATTAGTTTGGTCTTCTTAACCAGCATCTCTTGAAACGTCTCGTTTATAATTTTTTAACCTAAACAATTTTCCATAAAAACTAAGCAAGTTAAATAGTTTGTTTTTAAATAGTCAAAGTGTTCATCGAGATTATGGGATAATTCATGCTTTAGTTGATCAATTTGAAAATATGAACTCACACACATATTAATTAAAACTAACTTAGATATTTCACAAAAAAAAACTTAATTTCGTAGTTAACTAGATTAAAATCCAAATTAGTTATTGAAATGTATAGCAAACACATAATTTTATGGTTTAAAACATAACTTATAAGAAAACCGCGAGGAAACTGTTTTACTTAAGTGAAAGATTGTTAAAGATTGCTAGAGAGTTTTGTTGATTAGTTTTCTAAAATCTTGTAAAGTCCTCCAAACAATCCCTGTATTTTTATGATACTTTCCATGACTTTATTTTGTAAAGAAAGTGTCTAAAATCATGAACCAATAACATAATAAATGAACTCATTAACAATCCTAGATTCTTTTGTTTTAATTGAATAACACAAAACTTTTAATGATTTTATAAAAGTTTGAATCCAATAACCCAGATTTGTTAAGATTTTAAATGACGTTTTATAAATCACAAACTAATAACAATAAACTTTAACAGAGTTTAACAAAATCTTGATCTATTAACAACAGATTCTACATAATATTTTAAATCTTTAAAACTATATTCAAATCTTAAACCAATAACCCCCACTTAATTGTTTGGCAACACATGAAACGATGGCACCCATTTTTTCAGTTAATCAATTAATTACCATATATACTCGTAAAACATACCATTTCCAACACAAATTAACCACCAAAAGTCCAAATTCAGTTCATAAATAAATTACCAAAAACTGAACCAAACAAATATAAGAAATTATCCAACATAAAATCTACCACTAAAACAAAAACAATAAACCGACAAAAACAACCAAAACAAAACCCTTCTTCATCATTTTTTCCTTCTCATGATTCCATAGTCATCTCTTTTGTCTTTTATAAATATAAAACAAATGTGTAAGTAATATCACATGTACTTAGTGAGGCATTTCTCTCATCACAATTACTAAACAGAAGAACACTAATTAGACTATTCATGATCGATTGGCTAATTTTTTTGTTATGTCCAACAATTTGATGATGGTTTACCTATAAATAGAAATAGTTGGAATGAGAAAGTTATTTATAAAAAACTTTTTGCATATGGAACAAATGATTACAAGAGTGTTGTATTTTACTATATCATTAACTCTACGAGAATGTATTTTTCTTAAGCAAAATTGACTGAAAAATATTTGATAAAGTATATAATTACTTCGTTTCTCATGGTGAAACCTTATCAGGTCTTGGAAATGGTGAAAACTCATCCCATTGCACAAGATAAAAACATAGTTAATTAGTAGTAAGTTATTTATTACATTCAAAATATACTTTGAAATAATGTAATAAACGTGTGAAAAGAATATTACTTGTAGGCTTCGCCATTCTATATTCTTCCAACGAGGTTATACCAATAATCGTTCCAGAATGACGAATCTTACAAGTAAAATTCTTTTAACCCTTTTATTACTTTATTTCAGAATACGTTAAGTGTAATAAATAACATTATAGCATTACTAATTAACTATGACTTCTTATGTGAAGTGACATGTGCTCTCCTCATTTGCAATACCTAACAAAGTTTCACCATGGGAAATATAGCATTTAATGCCTTCATCAAACATTTCTCTGTAAATTTTGCTCAAGTAAAACAAATCAGTCAACTTAATGAAATTGGTAAAATATAGTATTTTTATAATCATTTGTTCGATAAGTTAATTTTATACATTTATTTGGAAAAGGACGGTGGTTGTTTTTGTCTGTAATATCTATGTCTTTATCATTTATTCAAATAATTCATACTATATGTTTATCGTTGATGACTATTTGATCTTATATATTTTCTTGACAATATTTTTTAAACATATATATATATATATGTATAAATATTTAAAGTCATTTAATTTAGTAAAGATCTTACTCTACATAATATAGTATTTGTTAGACCAAATATTTTCGAGATATAAAACAAAGAGATAAAATATGCTTAGATTTCTTTTTAAAGGAAATTTTAGTTAACATTTATTTTAGATTTATACTTTGTTTATCATTTACTTTTGGATTTTTTTTCTTTGTGAAGAAGTACTATGAGAAATGTTTTAGAATTGGTTTATTAACAAAAAGTTTAACTTTTTGACAAGGATATGTCATATTTACGTTGAATGTAGATGTATTTTGATAAATTCACGAAGAATTGATTTTCATTGCTATATTGATGTACACCACATTTATGACGAATTAACAACGAATTGAATCGTTGATATACATAAGTTTCTTGTGGTTTAAGGTAAAATTAATTTAAACTATCAAGCAAAACTGTATTTAAAAACTCATCATGATTTTTCGTTTACGAAATCATTGAAAAGGGTGCTTTCCATTCTAGATCCCTGCACGTATAGGAAATTCTTCATAAAATCCTTCCATTGTAAGAGATGCTTCCACTCTGGATCCGTCTATTTATTTTTCATAGTTTGCATTCTACAAGATAAACAAAATATTGATTAATAAACAAATTAAACAATACTGTGACATAGAAAAACTTATTCAACAAATTTGCAATATTATTTTAAACTCTTGACATATATTTTGAAAACGTTTATGTCCCAAATATAAGTTTTAATGAAATATCCAGCTCAATGTAAATAATAAATGCAAATAAATAAAGAGATATATTTGAATAGATGGTATTCATAAATTTTAATGTGAAAAATAATCTCAAATCAACTTAAGAAAATATGTATACGACTAAATGGATGGATAGCAAAAGTCGTTACGATCCAGATATATTGTTCTTGTGAAATATAATTTTGCTTAAAAATAACATGCGATATTCATCAAACTTCTTAGAAAAAAATAATTCACGCCAAATCTAAAAAAAACTGTAATATTATGCTAATGGTTTGGCCACCAAAATTTGTTGCAAAAAATTAACATGAATAGGTTTTTGTTCTACAAAATCAGTTTATTTAAAAATATATATATATATAATATGGTGGCAAAAATTTGATGAAATAACAAACTCAAAACTTATAAAAACAAATTCGGGTTGAAAAAATATTCATCTAGATTCTAAGAACATGATGCTTCTAAAATTAAAATAACAAAACAATTGGAATCAATATTCTATTTATGTCAATTCGAGATAATTGCAATAAAACAAAGTATAATTAATTAGACAGTTTCGCACCAGATTAACATGAATAGGTGCGAAAAATTAACATGAATAGGTTTTTGTTCTACAAAATCAGTTTATTTAAAAATATATATATAATATGGTGGCAAAAATTTGATGAAATAAACAAACTCAAAACTTATAAAAACAAATTCGGGTTGAAAAAATATTCATCTAGATTCTAAGAACATGATGCTTTTAAAATTAAAATAACAAAACAATTGGAATCAATATTCTATTTATGTCAATTCGAGATAATTGCAATAAAACAAAGTATAATTAATTAGACAGTTTCGCACCAGATTCATTATTGTTTGAGTGCAAAAATCCGTTGAAAAACTTATTAAAGCAGTTTTATACTTAAAAGAAAATGTTTGTAGGTAGATAATAGGATCTTTAAGAGATTTACCATGATATTTTACATGTATGAGCAAACAAATATATCTTATATACCAAATGAGCGAGCAAAAATAAAAAAATCTACTGAATAGACAGAAAGCATCTCTACATCTATTTGTTTTTATATAAACTTCAAAATGATAATTAGATTTTTGGTTGGATTTTTTCCTCTTTTTGGTTAATATTAATTATTAAATGTGAGATTTATTACCATTAGATACTCTTATTTTAAAGTAATAAATTTAAAAATAGTCAAAGTAAATAAATCTCAGTGTGAAAAATGTGGACAAAAATGTGGACCACAAAGATTTACTTCCTTTTCTAAGATATATATGATTTGTTTTTCTCTCTTGTATTTAGTTTTTAATTGTTATTAGATTGTTCTTTCTTATATTGTTATCGAAACTTTTTTTTAGTTCTCACTCCTCGTTGTTTATTTGGATTAATTATCATTAAAAAAATAATTTTACAAGTTATTACTTGTTTAAGATGAATACAGAAGTAACGTACTCTCATGTTTAATGTTTTCCATTAAAAAAAGGAATTTTTAAAAATACCCCTTTTCCTATATCATTTTTTTAAAAATACACTTTCGTGTTGTCCATTTTCAAAAATACCCTTTTTAAATTATAAAATAACTAAATTCTAAGCCCTAAACTCCAAATACTAAACTCTGACCCCTCAAAATTATATCCTAAATGTAAAATAGAGAACCAAACCTAAAAAAAAATTCTAAAAATTAATTTAACATATTATAATTGTTTAAAAGAGGGTAAAAATGAAAATGTTCAAAAAAAAAAAAGGATATTTTTGAAAAAGAGTATCCCAAAAAGGGTATTTCTAACAAAAAAATTCTTTGAAAATCTTTGTTTCCTATACCCTTTTTTGGTATTTTATCATAGTCACTTTGGTGTAAATCGTTTTCTTGAACTCTCTTGCCCAAAATGCATCAACAAAATGAATATCAACTTAAAACAATAGTTGTTAGACATATTTGTAATAAAAAGACAGTTGTTAGACATGTTTGTCTACAAATGACGAATAAATAAAATATCAAAGAATATTTATGCACACCAATTTCATGAGTGATATATTTAAGTGTCATATTTTTAGTATCATCTTTAAAACGACCCAATCCAAGTTTATTTAATCAATTAAATAATAGCCTCATAATTATTAATCAATTCTACCGATCAAAACTACCATCAAACCATCAATCAAACCAGCGATGAACTAAACCAGTAACATAAAGGAAGTTAACCAACATGTGTTATAAAAAAGAATCAAGACCAGCAGCGTAAATTTCAGTCCTAAACAACAATAATTCCATCAAATAACATCCTAATAAAAGATATAAAACATAACAATCACAACACCAATGTGTGCTACAGTGTAGGAACCATTGGGGTTGGAGGCAGCTAATTAGACATCTCCTTTGAGCAAGGTTCAGTTGGTTCCTTGAGAAAGATGAGGGGTTGATTAATGCTTCCAAGTATGCAGGTTCTGAGTATCAAGTATCTGCCCAAGGACAAGAGTTTGAGGTAGAAGATTATAAGTGAGGCTCATGCGCGCATGTTTTTGATTCATCCAGGGGAGACCAACATGTACATAGATCTGAAGAGGTACTATCTTTGGATCATGATGAAGAAGGATGTCGCGAACTCGGTCGCAACTTGCGATATGTGCTAGTTAATGAAGTATGAGAATCACGTTCCAAGTGGATTGATGCAGAATTTAGCTACTCTATAGTGGAAGTGGGATAATTACAATGTATTTCGTAGTAAGGTTGCCAACTTCACTGACCCAAAATACTATTTGGGTTATTGTGGACCGTCGAACCAAGTTAGCATATTTTCTAGCCATTAAGAAGACTGTTAAAACACTAGTTTTTACTAAAAAAATATGTGAATGAGATGGTGAGGCTCCATGGAGTGCCTGCAAAGATAGTGTCAGACAAAAATTCCAAATTAACTTTTGTAACGCACAGAGCACCACTTTCCTTAATGGGTCTCACATCCTCTCTAGGTCTGTGATGTTAAAGGAAGATGTGAGCTCATTTTACATATAACACTTCTTGTTGTAATGTTAGTTAGGACTTGAATCGAGACTTGTAGAGTATAGTGATAATATATATTCAATAGGAGTAGTCATGTGCGTTGTACAGTTTTATTTCTATTATTATTTATTTTTTTGTTTAGAGTAACTTGCGATTAGTTTGTTTTTCTGAAATATGTACTTGTTGGACAATATGGAATTGTGTAGTTGATAATGTTTTCCTCTCGATAGAATATAATCCATGTGCTTTTTGTTTTTTTTTTTTGGAATGATTGTATTTTTTTGGGATTTGATTGATTGTTTGTTGATGGTGTTGGTATTGCTATGTATATATTGGGTCATATGTTGTCTGATGTGGTTATGTGATTTTGCAAATTATTCCCATTTTATTGTCATTATTATTGTCATTATAGATTTAAATTTTTGTTTCATATTACTTGTCGGTTTATATTTACGATGCAAATTTATGAATCAAATATAAGCTCTATAAGTTTTTCTGTTTTATCAAATAAAATGGTGTGTTAATGAAGGCTAAAGCGGAAACTTTAATTATTTTCTTAATATGTGTAAAATTGTCTAGAACAATTAATAATATAAAGCATAAAGAAAATTTGTTATTCATTGTTTTTGTGTGCTTATTTTGTTAGCCGTTGGACTTATTAGTTTTTACATATTATATATATTTATTGGTCATTATTGTGTAATTACTGTGGTCTTCTTAAGCAGCACCACTTGAAACGTATCTTTTATCATTTTTTAACCTAAATTTTTTTCCATAAAAGCTAAGCAAGTGTTCATCTAGATTATGGGATAATTCATGCTTGATCAATTTGGAAATATTAACTCACACACATATTAAGTTGTCGTGTTTGGGGTTTTTCTTGGTTACTAATTTAAAGGTAGTTATATTCTTTTAAATGTAGTTTCTAGTGTATGTATATTTTCCATAAAAGCTAAGAAAGTTACGTAGTTTGTTTTTAAATAGTCAAAGTGTTCATCAAAATTTTAGGATAATTTGGAAATATTAACTCACGGTTTACCCCACATATTAATTTGTCGTGTTTGGGTTTTTTCTTGGTTACCAATTTTAATGTAGTTGTATTCTTTTAGATGTAGTAGAGTCTAGTGTATGTATTTGTTAAAATATTTTACTTGGTACTTATCCCTAATTCTCCCTTTCTTTTTGTTTGTGCAAATCCCTAATTCTATATATTTAAAAAAGCAGAGACGAAAAAAATTATTAATAATTCACCGCTAGGATGCTACGTCAGGGGAGAGACCAACCTCTCAATATTCAGTAAATGATATAAAAAAGTACATCGGACAATGTGTGCACGGGGATATACAGAGTATTACAAAATTGATTAGATACTGATTTATTTATTTTTAAAAAAGAGTGAATAATGCCCTTTCTTACTAAAGTCTTCTCTCTCATATGTATAAATTGGTCAAAGTTTTTCTGACTGAATGTGTAATCTCATATCTAACGAAAATAATTGTTTTAGTCTGTTATCGACCTTTAGCTTAGAGACAGAGTGACTTCCAAATATTTGAGTCATTTACCTTTTCGATTGAATTTTATTCTTACTTTCTTGTCCATTACTGAAACAACCCAACCCTCTTTTTTTTTTCTTATTAATAATATAATACAATATTTAATTAAGCATTCCATACAACTTAATTAACCAACCCAAACCACAACTCAACATTAAACCAGCAATAACATTACGCACAGTGGAAACATACCAATAATACAAAACCAACAACATCATCAATACAATAACATTCCTAACCATTCTATCCAACAACCTAGCATACCTCTATCCAAGGTTCCAACCTAAACAATCTGACCAACAACACACAAACGAGACCCTAGATCCTCCTCCTCCTCATCGCCATGATTCCACGTCACAAACCTGCACACCACAAACAACAATCAATCAAGCAAGAACAACACCACAATCACAACCAATCAAGCAAAACAAAGGATTCTCAGGCTTAGATAAGCCATGGTCATGCACTCACCTTATCAACTGATTATAACAACCAATACAACCAATTGAGACCCTCCTAACGTCTGAAACAGCCCAGAAACGCCCTACAACAAGTCACACAACCAAAAACGGCTTATAGCAAAACTAGACAGAAACATCAAAAAAGAACAGTCTCAAAGACGAAATCCTAAAATGAAAAGCAACCGTTAACTAACAAATCGCTCCGGTGAAAAGCTATCCCTAGACGTCACAAAGCTTCCCACCAAATTTCAGCACGATCAGGAACCAGACGAGACCACGATCTCAGTTACAATCTCCGATGGTTCCAACTCGCGTCTGAGAAAACGTGACTCACGAAACTGCCAATAACTCATCGAGTTTAAATCCAAAACTACTTCTGTAAAAATGAGAATGACGATGAAAGACTTGGGAATAAACCTACCAAATTTCATTACCTTTGAGAACGATTTGATATGTCGAAACTGTTTCCTCCCAAACCCTAACGATTCTGCTCTTTCTCCTTTAATCTCCTTCACACCACAATAGGCTCTCTCCTCTCTCTCTCTCTCTCTCTCTCTCTCTCTCTCTCTCTCTCTATCTCTGCAAACGGCGACCAGACATCCTAAAACCCTTAATTTGTCGCTTCTCCACTTATATACTCGGTTTAGATAACTAAACCAAACCAACCAAACCAAAATCGCGAATTAAAACAACCCGACGAACCCAGAAATAGTGGTGTCGATCGATGCCACAAGGGTGTCGATTGACACTCCTACCAAAACCACATAATCCGGTTCGCGGATGTTACAATTCTCCCCCACCAATAAGGATTCGTCCTCGAATCCCACAGCACCGTCTATCCATCAAGGACCTCCGTGCCACCGTCAACACGGCCCGCACCTCCTCCGACCAGACTGAACACCGCCAGCAAAGGTTTCCCGTGCAACTGTCGCAACAGCCCGCACACCTCCGACTGAACCATGAGGTCTCCCTCTAGTCAATATACTCACATCCTAGACATTATTTGCTCACAACTCAGTGCTTCCCCCGTCCGTGGTCGCAACCAACGAATCATGCCGGCTCGCTATCAGGCTAACCACCTTAAGCTACGGCATCCAGTAAGTCACTCACGCTCCCCCCGCTCTCAGGTCGCAACCTTCGAGTCATACCGGCTCACTGCCAGGCCATAGCCTACAGCTACGGTATCCAGGGAGTCTCACACGCCCACTCCCCCCGCTCTCGGGTCGCAACCCTCGAGACATACCGGCTCACTGCCGAGCCGTGGCTCATAGCTACGGTATCCAGGGAGTCTCATAATCCCGCTCTTGGGTCGTCACCCTAAAGCGCGCTCTCGGATCGTCATCCGAAGCAAATATACCACTCCCAATCTCTGGCCACAAAGGCCATCGAGCTATCGGTATCACATGAGTTGGGCCCACACAATCTTGAGCAAACAAGTCTGATGTCATCGAGTATCTCCCGACTAGATCTACCTCAACTCTTTCCATTAATAGGCAAGCTTTAACTATTCATAAAACTTCCCATTTTAGAAACTTTCCTTTATAATGACATTCTATTTATGGAAACTTTCCATTTATAGCAACCTTCAATTTATGGAAACTTTCCATTTATAGCAGCCTTCTATTTATGGAAACTTTCCATTTATGGAATTCCCGAGCTATTTCTTTTCCACTGGTTTCACAATTCCCAAATCCAAAGAACTCCAACTTTTATTAGAATCTCAAATGCAATAATCGTTTAAAACTCCAATGAAAATAAATAATAAAAGAAAGAAACCAAAAAGCTAAAACTAAGCCCCGGAATGGACACCCGGTCCTCCCTTCGGCTGCGCCGCAACCTCCATCATCTGCCTCCTCTTAGGACAGAAAGGCCTGATATGCCCATCCTCCCCGCAATGATAACACACTCGACGGTACTCCTCCGAGTCACCTCCCCTGGGCCTGCTTGCCGACACGTGATCCATGCTCCCGCGCCCATAGCCTCCCTGGCCACCTTGGTTTGCCACTGTCGTCTCTTCCCGCTTCCTTTTACGCCTTTGCTCCAACTGCCTATCCTTGCTTGGAATGCTCTGCTCCAATGCCTCCTCTGAACGAGCCGCTGGACTGACCACCACTAACTGTGACCTCAAATCATCCTCTATCCCAGCTGCAACCTCAACCAGCTCCGCCCTCGTAGCATAGCTCCTCACTCTGCACCGATTCCTCAGATCATCCCGCAAATCCAACAAGAACCTCCGCACATGAGCCGACTCTGGCTCCCATGCCCGACCTGCGTACCCCACCAGCCGACTGAACTCTGCATCCAGCTCCTGCACTGTGCGGTCCCCCTGAGTCAACCCCAAGAACCGTGCCTCCATGCGATCAAGATCCTCTTGTGGAAAATACTTGGAATTAAACTCCCTCACAAAATCTCCCCAAGACATACCCCGATGCACCCTCCGTGCTGTCACCGACCTCCACCACACACGTGCATCTCCTGACAAGTAATACACTGCCAGATCCACTCTATACCGGTCAGGACACCGAAGCGACTGGAAAATATCCTCCATCCGCTCCCTCCACTCATCAGCCACACTTGGATCCATACCTCCTGAGAAATACCCCGCTCCCACTCGCCACAGCTGCTCCATCATCTGCACATACTGAGCATCCACTACCTCGGCCCCCGGCTGCACACCTGCCTGCAAACCCATCACAGGCTGCACCGCTGGAACCTTCCCACCAACCACTGCCGGCACTACTAGAATCTGCCCACCATCCACTGGCGGCACTACCGGAACCTGCCCACCAACCACTGGCGGCACCACTGGATTCTGCCCACCAACCACTGGCGACACCACTGCTGGAAGTCGCTGCAAAACCTGAGCTAGCAAGTCCATCAAGACATCCTCCCTGCCCGGAGCACCCTCTGCTGCAACCCTCATACCCGGGGCAACACCGTGACTGACACCGGGCCCATCCGCCCTCCCGTCACCCAAACCAGCCTGGTCTCCAAACACACTAGGATGAACCTGTGACTCCGCTACCTCCTCCCTGGCCATGCTCTGGGTCACACTCTCACTGGCCTCAGGAACCTGACCTCGTCCCCGACCACGACCACGACTACGCCCACGACCACGACTACGACCACGACCGCGACCAACAGCACCCTCTCTAGCCATCTGCACTACCCAGAACAGAAGGCTAAGCACACAATTCAAAAACCGCACATAGAGTACACATCTTACCGTGGAATCTCATTGAAGGCTCGAAGAGGATGATACTAGGACTCCATACCGCAAACAAATTGACTAACTACTCATAATCAATTCCATCACACAACATCATGCATCAAGCAAAAGGAAAAAATAATACCCAATTAAATTCCTAAACCGCTCTAAACCATTCACTTAACCATCCTAGAACCGTATGGGCTCTGATACCAAAATGAAACAACCCAACCCCTTTTTTTATTAATAATATAATACAATATTTAATTAAGTATCCCATACAACTTAATTAACCAACCCAAACCACAACTCAACATTAAACCAGCAATAACATTACGCACAGCGGAAAAATACCAATAATACAAAACCAACAACATCATCAATACAATAACATTCTTAACCATTCTATCCAACAACCTAGCATACCTCTATCCAAGGTTCCAACCTAAACAATCTAACCAACAACACACAAACGAGACCCTAGATCATCCTCCTCCTCATCGCCATGATTCCACGTCACAAACCTGCACACCACAAACAACAATCAATCAAGCAAGAACAACACCACAAACACAACCAATCAAGCAAAACAAAGGATTCTCAGGCTTAGATAAGCCATGGTCATGCACTCACCTTATCAACTGATTATAACAACCAATACAACCAGTTGAGACCCTCCTAACGTCCGAAACAGCCCAGAAACGCCCTACAACAAGCCACACAACCAAAAACGACTTATAGCAAAACTGGACAGAAACATCAAAAAAGAACAGTCTCAAAGACGAAACCCTAAAATGAAAACCAACCGTTAACTAACAAATCGCTCTAGTGAAAAGCTATCCCTAGACGTCACGAAGCTTTCCACAAAATGTCAGCACGATCAGGAACCAGACGAGACCACGATCTCAGTTACAATCCCCGATAGTTCCAACTCGCGTCTGAGAAAACGTGACTCACGAAACTGCCAATAACTCATCGAGTTTAAATCCAAAACTACTTCTCTAAAAATGAGAATGACGATGAAAGACTTGGGAATAAACCTACCAAATTTCATTACCTTTGAGAACGATTTGATATGCCGAAACTGTTTCCTCCCAAACCCTAACGATTATGCTCTTTCTCCTTTAATCTCCTTCACACCACAATAGGCTCTCTCCTCTCTCTCTCTCTCTATCTCTGCAAACGGCGACCAGACACCCTAAAACCCTTAATTTGTCGCTTCTCCACTTATATACTCGGTTTAGATAACTAAACCAAACCAACCAAACCAAAATCGCGAATTAAAACAACCCGACAAACCCAAAAATAGTGGTGTCGATCGATGCCACAAGGGTGTCGATCGACACTCCTACCAAAACCGCATAATCCGGTTCGCGGATGTTACACTTACTCTTCCATCCTTCATTTACTTGAATATCTAGAGATTTTGTTTTCAAAATAATAATAAATAATTTTACTATATAAATAACTTGTGTTGTTACCTGGTGGTTCTCATGCAAAGAAATTGTTCAGTGCTATTTTCGCCGCATACGTACACCATCGTATCATGGGAAAATTCAAATGTTACGTTGTAAGCTAGACAATATATGAAAACTATGAAGCCTGGCGAAACATCTTTACTTTTTTTTATTATCCTCATCAACACAGTATATATCAACGCAGCACACATGGGAAGTCTCTAATTCTTATCTTTGTATTGTGTATCGTTGTAAGTAAGTTGTAGAGATTATGATCTGATCCTATTTAATATTTAATTGAGAGAATTTACATAGACTTGGTGACGTTGTTGGATACTTCTCTATAACTGTATGTCTCGGCTCGTCCATGTTCACCATGTTCAGAACCTTCAAACCTGCTTATGACGTTACTCTACATAACTCAACATACAATACAAACAAACTTTTTCTAAGATTTGGTCTTGACTTTTATTAATATTCATTACATATCTCAAATGCAGGTGGCATTGACGTCTTCTTAATTTGAACGGTCACTTAGAATCAGGTGGAGAGAGTATTATCCTTGGGATGGCAACCTTGTTTTCAACTGTTGTACCAATTAAGATCTTTGCTTCAATGACTCTAGCACCCAAATATCTGACAATTAATCTGGTTCCATTACAAAGTCCTACTTTTTTATTCAAGTTTCATGAGAGCATAACTAGAGAGTCTATCTCTTTAGTTTCAAACAATGATCTGGCAGACCTGAAAATTTGAGTGAGTTCAAGAATTATGCAGGATATGAGGAAGGAAGGGCTTCAATTTATGTTCCAACAGATTATATTAGATAATATTTTTTTAAATTAAATATTTTCATAGAAGGAAATGTTTTGGGTTTCTGAATTATAGCATTGTCAATTTTTAGGATTATCGAATGGAATTAATGCTTATTTAATTTTAATAGAAGTAAGAATATACACAATTTACCGTTACGTTGGGAAAAAAACAATAATTATGCCAACCACAATTTTTTTTGTGTTTATTGCGCTGTAATAATCAGTGATGCATTTTAATTGTTTGACTTTTTGGATTTAAAATAGAGAAAATATATAGTTTTAAATTACAATGAAATGAACATGTATAAATATGGACTACATATATAGATATGGTCCATTTATCGAAGTTGGTTTTTGCATATTTGTGAAAGTTGGTTTTTGCGAAAATGCGGTTTAGCTATAGGGATTAATTTTTTTTCATGGACAATTGTTAATTCGAGAAATGGTAAGTGTCAAGTTATGTAAACAAGTTTTAGAAGGAAACTCTACTTTATTATATAATATGTCATAATAAAATTGTTAGTACATCACTTCTTCTTGTTTTACAAAGACACAACAGTCCATCTGTCATAAAATTCTCTCCATCTCTTTTTCTTTCTCCATCTTTGAAAAGAAAATCAACTAAGAAAGAAAAATATGTAGCCAAACCAACGAAGACACGGTGAAACGACATATATGTAGTCATCTGCTAATATATGACATATATATGTAGTCATCTGCTAATTCACGGTTGTCTGACAAAGATTGACGCTGTACAAAAGAATCTGTTAACTTTGGCTGAAGTAAAAGGAAACCAAATGTAAAACATTGTTAGCTTACTTTTCTATTCTAATTTTTGAAATAATTTTTATAACAGTTATTAATATAATAAAAGAAAATTAAATCAACTCATTTAGAAATTGACGTTTGAATTTGTTTAGAAAAGGAAAAAAAATAGATTTTTTAAATTGATGCTTTTATAACTTTGATTCATCTATGGCACTTGTTTGTTGGACATTTACCCATAACCGGATGTGTTTAAATACGAAAGTCAATTAGTGTTGTTGTTATCCATGTACGATAGACACTCACATATTACAGTTTTCATGCCTTCTTGGTTAATCATAGTAGAGATAAAATTTGTATAATAAAATAAAATAAATCAATATTGGCACTGTATGGAGTTGAATGGTGGCATTTCTTATATTTTACTCTCTCCGTTTCAATATATAAAATGTTTTGACTTCTCTTTTTTATTTTAAAATATAAAATATTTTATAATCTTTCATAAAAATTTTAATATATATTTAATAATCTGTAGTCATTATTTATGCAATCTTTTTCACGATTTGTTAATTCTTTTTTAATTTAAATATATATGATACTTTTTATATGAAAAATAAATTATCTTAATATGTGTGTTTTACAGGAAGTATAAACTTTGTTAACAAAGAGACCGAAAGGTTTTGGAATACGACAAAAAAGATATAGATTATAGGCCATTTAGTCGGTAAGAAATCTATGAACAATCATTGCAACTTGGCTTAGAGCTTTTGATAGAGTAATAGAGAATTGTGGAAGCTATGAAGATAGTCTATGATATAAAATTTATAATATTGCCAAGAAATTTAAAATTTAAAATACCATTCTTTTATGCTTCACACTAATCACTATCACACTTACTCAGAAAACTAGCTTTAGTTCTGATACCATTTTATACTACAAAATATGATGGTTTCGCAATCGCATCATTGCCCATGTATGAGATTGCCTAAGAAATATACAAAATATTAAAAAGAAATATTAAGCATCATTTATATTAAATAAAATTATCAATTTGGTCAGAAACAAGCAGAGAGAGGAGAACATTTACCTAGTTAAAATTGTGATGTCCACACGACATGCATAGCGTTCAACTCACCAAGGTTTGTTGACTTAAGTGATGCTTTATATAGTTCTCTGAGTTTTCTGGAGTCTTCGGATCTTCCACAAGTCTGAGACTTGCTTGCTGGTAATGATAAGGCCAACATACGCTTTAGAACCATCTGCAAATGGGCCCAGAATTTGGTGTAAAGCTCTGGGTCCTCGGTTCTTAAAGATTCTGCATATGTATTCGGGATGTGACGGCCTTCCAGCAAGCGAGACAAAGCTGACTCAAGCATCTTAAGCAAAAAAACAAGAGAAGTTAAGAATCTATATACGGTAAATCAATAAAAAAACAAATACAGCTAAGAAGGAATTGAGCACTTACAGCGTTTAACTGCCAAAAGTTTGAAATGCTGAAGGAAAGAGCCGATCTCTCTATCAGGATCGTAAGAAACATGGAAGGATGATTCTCGGGGCCATAAAAGTCCATTGATTTCTGCCAATTTCTATCTGCCAACAAAGCGTACTGCTTGGCTCTCTGGATGACATTAGTCTCGGGTTTAGGAGAACTTCCTTGACGCTCCGTCTCCAAAAACCTCAAGCAGCAACTTTTGTGATACCGTGCTAACTGAAGGTAAGCGTATGCGGCTTCTTGTTTGCGAATTTCCCCAAGAGATTCATATAGAGCCAATGCCTCTCTTATAGCATCGCTGGCTGATAATACGTCATGTTTTCTCAAGTCGCTGGATTTTCCATCAGAAGAAGAATCATGAGTGTTTTCTAGGATGATCTTCTGTTCGCGATCTGCAGGAGTTGTATCTTCGTTTGCTAGAAGCATTCCAAATCTGAGATATGTATGGGCAAGCTGTGTATAGACTTCAACTTTCAGATTGTCTGGAACAGAACTAGCCTCTTTCGTGGCAACATCGAGTTCTGTCTTTGCTGCCATGTAATACCTAAGTGACTTGCTGTATTCTAGTTTTGCAGTCCCCAGAGCTTGTTGGTAAGCATTTTTAAAAGCAGGATGCAGTTTGAGAGCTTCCGTCTTTGGAACCATTTCTTCAGCCAGAGCTCGTCGTCCGTGACCCAAATTGCAGTTAATTAGTATAACATTTGTATGATCGCAGACTTCCTTGAATGCCACTATAGCATCAGCAAAAACGTCTTCAGCTTTGTTGAGCTCTTTGCTCCCGAGACGGTTCCGACCAAGTTCATTACATACCCACCCTTTCTTTCTGAGAACAGACTGCAACTCAAGACAGCCGCTTGGAAGCTCCTGTAATGCTCTTCGAGTTTCCTCATAACAATTTAGGGCAGCCAACAGATTGCTTTCTGCATCATCAGTCTTAGACACCTTAAGATATTTGAAGATTCCGCCCTTTTTTGCTCCTGGGGATCCTTTAGAGTTGAATTCATTCTGCTCCAGAGGAAATGCTTCCTTTCTTCCCTTGGATGTACTTTCTTCTTTATGGCTCGTGTTCTCAACTTTGAAATTAACACGTTCATCTTCAACATTTCGTGAGAGCCTGCTAGCGACATTCTTGGACTGTAATTTTCTATTGTGCTTCCTGCTATGAGGCGCAGTACGAGCACTACTTCCATTGCTGGTACTGCTGCTACTTGCGCTGCTTCCACTGCTTGCTCTATCACTCTTACAGCTGCAATTTACTAATGAACACGAGGCACAGTTTTGACTATACTCAGTTAACTTTTTCTTGAGCCGCTGTACTTCCTTAACTACTTCAGACGGCATTTTTAAATGATTGGTTGATGTCTCCTTTGTTCTTCTGGAGAGCTCCTGACCTTTAAGAATGTGGAACTGAACATATATGTCGCCAACCAACATCCATACTTTAGCCCAAAAGAGGCGTGTTGATGAAAGTTCTCCGACACTGATGTCACATGGCCCTGATTTTTCTTCTAAATCTTCCACTTGCGTTGTTGCTTGCGATTTTGACTGCAATGAAAGAGACTTGTTCATCGAGGAAACAAACAATGTCTCCTCAAACTTCTGGGGCATTGATCCATAAATCGAGCAAGCTAACTCCACAGTATTCAAAGCTTGGTGCAATTGTCCATCTTCTTTGTAAGCTTCCCCAAGAGACAGATATGATTCACCGAGAAGCAGAACGAGGTTCCACAATTTCCTGTCTAGTTTAGATGTTGGAAGCCACTTACGGATATCACAAACCTCAATACAATCAGGATCACCACATGCACACTTGGAAAAATCAGGCAACATATCATGAAATGCATCCTCCTGTTCTGAAGATTGTAGTTGACGTGTCCACCTCAGAGACTTTATAGCTTGAGAAACATGGTTTACTGCTGCTACTTTAGATGAGATCAGACTAGTTGCAGTTTGGCATACCGGACCACAATCGAAATTAGTATCTGAACTGGTGTTCACTGCAGAGCTTTCAGTATCGTGGGAGTCTGGAGTATCTGAATGTACGAGTTCATTGCAAGGCGACACATTTGTTTCCAACTTTGGTGTAACAGATATTAAAGGCGCTATAGTAGAAACTGAGCAATCTTCTGTGAACTTGTCCTCCGAGAAAATCAAGGCCTCATTTGCACGGTCAACAATAGTAACAGGATCAAGTGATTCCTCCTCTAGGTCTGTTATTTTGACTTCACGTTGCACACTATTAGACTCAAAAGTCGAATCAAATTCCTCGTCATTGTTCAGAATAAGCCTTGCAAACTGCTCGTGTGCATATGCTCGCACAACCTACCAGAATGGTATCACTAATGAGTACCCATCAAAAGTTTAAAGAGAAAACAGTTCACTGATATTAAAAAAATATTTTAACGACCAATACCATATGATCAGGCCCGTCCAAGCAATTTAAACATTGTCTGAGGAACCTAGCGCACTTGTTCCTATCATTCGGCACCTGCAAAAGATGCAAAGTGTCAGAAAGTGGAAGTTAATATCTTATTGATGTTACATGAAGATTAATGCTCGCCCTACTCACCACTGACAAAGAAAGCCTATGACCAACACGGTAAAGAAGATTTCCTAAAGAAAACATAGAGTCACTTCTCCCAGTGTGAATCAAAGAAGGTAATGAGCTTGCACTGTCGTTATGAACGCTTGAATGGTTTTTTGAAATAATGGAAAGATCAAAGAGCTGAAGCACATCTTCACCAGCGCTTTTGTAGAGCTGAAGAAGACATAACCAAATCATTCTGAGTACGCAAGGAAAAATTTTGGAGGAATGATATAATTAAAACATTACCCAATAAGCTCCAGGATCCTCTTTGCAATTTGATTGAAGAAACCTTAAAACAGTAAGACCGTTTTGCTGAACAACATGAGGATTGAAGGCAGGTGTACCATCCTCAGAGATACCTTTTAGTAAAAAGATATCGTCTGTTTTCAAAAGCTCATACCCTTGGACAATACCATTCTCATGATAGCAAATTGCTAATTCGGGCACACTGGCCATTACATTATCAAGCCAAGCTTCAAGCCAGGTTAAAGGTGTAACCTGCGTGAAAAGAGAAAAATTAACAGATGTCTACAGAAAAATTGGAAAAGCAGAACCACTTAGAGTTTTAGCAGCAACCTTTTGGCTAACATCCCACAAGTGCAAGCTTACAGCCAGATATTTTTCATTGCTGAACAGAAGCAGATCACTGCCCAAAAGCATGCGGAAGTTGTGGAATTGCCAAAACAGAACTCTTAAAAATTCGTTGCTCCCACCTCTTCTATGTTTATCAGAGTCTCCGGAAGGCTTGATCTTTTCATTGATTTGAGTGTTTTTTTTTACCGGCTCACGTGCCTTGGTTTTTTTGCTCTTCTTAGTTTGACAAATGAAACCATCCACCCGTTTAGATTGTTTACTACCTCCTGCAGGGTTATCAAGTCTGTCGTCTGGAGCACTATCACAATTCTGTTGAAGCCCATGAGAGTTCTCTCCCGCAGGGAGAGCAGACGAACTCGAGTACTTCTCAGTATGTGGACGATGCGTTGGGGGAATATCACAAGCCTCCATCCTCACTGAATGCATAGCAAAGTTGAGAAACAAAGATTCATCCACGTTTTTTGTACATGTGGGTTGATTGTTATGCCTCCTAATCAGTTTTTCTCCCTCCTCAACATCAGGTCTGCAACACACAAGATGTAAGTCCCAACATTAAGACTTACTGATTGAAAACTACAGAGATTGAAATAACATAAATTAAGTCAAAGACGCACCCAGGATTCAAGACTAGAGTCTGTCCAACCCTCTGAACTGCTATGGAAACGCGAGCTTTCGAGTAAGGTATCTTAAAGATTTGCTTAAGAATATCAACAGGAGCAATCACATCTATCTCAGCCCCATATTCCACTAAACCAGACACAGCAAGGGCTTCACATTTCTTGCTAAGGTTCGAAGCAATCACATTAGCCTCCTTAGATATATCTGTCAAGTGAAAACACCATAAACAAAATAAGTTGTGGAAAACAAAGTAGACTAATTAAACGCCACAAGTATAACTAGAACAACTAAACCATACCTCCGGTGATCCTAGACTTGACGGCGGCGAGGGGTAAAACATTATCGGGAAAATCAGTCAACAAAGGAGGCCGATTAAGATCTGTCTCCATCGGAAGCATCTGGTACCTCGGAGCAGTGACGACGCTGCAACAAATTGAAAATAAAAAAGCTTCAAACAAAGTGTAAGCAGAACCGTTATATGACGAAGAAGAAGTGGGAGCAGAGATGTAACAAACGTTTCCTGAGGAGGGAGGAGAGCCGAAGTAAAAGCCGGATACGAGTTATCGGCGAGAACAGGTATGGTGCCACAGAGAAAACCGACTGGCTTTGGCCGGACGATCTCCATAGTTCCGATACATTGAAGGTCATCTCTCGAAGCTTGAACGGAGGTTGGAAGATATGGTAACGGCATCGACGGAGCTTGTGGAGCAGCCGATTGCTCCATTAGTTCTCTCGTTCGTCGTGAAGTTGATCTCAATTTTGGACTGATGAAAGTGGTCGTGTCGTGAGAATTAGAGCTTAGAGAAGGTCCTGGAAGGTTCGCCGGAGAGAATACGGAATTGGGAGAGACCTTTAGAAATGGGCTGGACCCTTCTATTGGGAGCGCTCTTTAGAAGGTCATAAAGTTTGTTTCAAAGCCCATTATTTATGGGGATTTTTTAAGTTGAAAACGCTAAAGTTGTTTCTCTTTGAATTTAAAACATAGACAAATATCAATTCTGTTGATCAGAAAAAAAAAAAAAAAAAAAAAAAAAAAAAAAAGACACATTTCAATTCTAATAAAAAAAAAACTTAGTTACCAAACATTGTACAAAATTGTCTAAACTACTCCATCTATACTAATATTTTTGTAGCAGTTTTTTCTCAAAAATACTTTTTGGAAAGTTTTTACATTTAATGCATTGACTTTAATCTTAGTTACCAAAAATTTCAAAATAAGTTATAGATATTAAAAAATAAGGAAATTTTTCTACCTCATTCAAACATAAATATATGATTCCCTTTCATTTTTATTTGAATTTATGTTTAAATTATCTTGAATTATTTTATAATGCATTTAGTTGATAAAAATTGTGATTTTTACTGCATATGATGTAATACAAATTTTTTAAAACATACATATATTACTCAAAGATGAATAAAAAAAATAGGTACAATATCCCACATCGCCTAAAAATATTGGGCAATAGTTCAGAGTCATACTATAAAAGAGACCAAAATGATTCATAATACAATTGAGTCAGAAGCTTGATTTACCAGACATTCAAACTTAAAAAACTTTTATTTGGTTTATTCCGGTTCTTTATTTTAAAACTTTTTAAAAGTTAAATATTATAAATATTTATATTTTTTAGAAAGTTAAACTTTATAAAATGCTAAAAATATTAATAATATTTAAACGTTTATGAAGTTTCAAATATTATAAATATTTAAACTTTATAAGAAGTTTAAATATTATAAATATTTCAACTTTTAAAAAAAGTTAGAGGACCTTTAAAATATTAATAATATATCTAAACTTTTACGAAACTTCAAATATGAGAAATACTCAACCATTTTAAGAATTTCAAATATAATAAATATTTAAACTTTATAAGAAGCACCAATCTTATAAAATGTAAATAGTTACAACCTTAATAAAAAAAACATATCAACTCAATCTAATAATAATAATACAAAACAATAAATATTAAAAATTAAAATTATATAGTGCGCGTTAAAATATCTCAGGACGGAGTTATATAGCGGGACGAGTTTTGTCGATATTTATATAAATTTAAAATATCATTAATTTGGTGTTAAACAGGTAAAACATCATTTCATTATTTTGTTAACACTATCGGTATCTGAGAATAGACATATCTATTAAATTGATTAATACATATTATGTAAAAAATAAATTATATTACAGTATTATAGGGTTTAAACTTTAAATCATAAATTAACAATTATTATATAATTATAACATACTTAACCAACAAATACAATTTATAATTTAAATATTTTTGTTATAAATAATTTGTCCCGCAGGTCCTAATCTAGTTAGACTTATTAAAGAAGTTATGTTTGCATTCATAGCGGAAAATTTGAAATAAAGTATCTTTTTATTTTATTTTTGTCAATCTATGCACTTATTTGAAAAGTTTGGTCATATCCCCCCCCCCTCTATTCCAAATTATAAGATTTTTTGACTACTATGTACATTGGTTGTTTTTTTCAACATCCTACTTTTTACTTTTTAACACTCCACATCATCATCTCTTTCCTCCACCTAATAATTTAACACCCATTCAATTTTTATTATCTACAATGATTTTGTTTAATAAACTTTAACACCTTACTTTATTTATTTTATTATTTTATTTTTATATGTTCAAATAAAATAAAACAAGTCTCTATTTATAGAGTATGGAAAATAATAAATTTTGATGTAAAGCAAAATAAAATAAAATTTTGATTACTATAAAGTAAATGATGTCAAATAGTTAGGATGAAATTAAAAGTATAAAGAATTTTAACAACCAATAATAATGCATCATGTGTTCTAGTGGTCCCATTTTTGTTTATTCAACATGTTGAAAGAATTCAACATGGTTTAATCCACATATATTTTTTCATTTTTCAACACCCTCATTGTATGAATTCAACAATTGAATTTATAATTCAACACCTCCATTGTACATAGTCTAAGAACACACAAATTAAGAAACAATAAATATTGTATCATTTAACCAAATTCAACCAATAGAAAAAAATACTGCATAATTTAAATAGTTAAAAACTATTAAATTAATATAAAAAGTACATAGAAACTTGAAAAAAAAAACTTATAAAATGGAATAAGAAAAAATTCTAAAAGATCTTGTATATTGGAACAGATGAAGTATTTTATAATAATCAAAAACCAATTATGCCCTCAATTTAACAACAATTAAATTCCAAAATTTTAGGGATCAATTTAATTTTAATAGACAGACGAGAAGGAAATCAAAAATTCATTAATGATAATCGGTTATTTAGTTTAATGTGGTTTTGAAAAAAAAAAACCCTAGGTTTCTTATAGAAGGCTCGACGTTTGCTTGGCGCAATTCTTATATATTAGCATGAGTTCGGATTACGTCCGGAAAAACAAATATTTAATAAAAAAAATTAGTGTTAAATCTGTTTTAAGAACATTAGTGTGCTTAGTTAGAAAACCAAGCTTATCTCCATATATACCAAATATTAGAAAAACGTGTAAGGGTATAGAGACACACAATAGATAAATCCACTTGGAAATGCGCCAAGCAAACGCTTCTTATTCAATCTTATAAAAAAACTCACGTTTCTTACAAGACTTGAAACTAAGCTCACTCTCCTATCTATCTAGCACAACATCCTGTGTAGATCTAAGAGAAACTAACACACTCCCCTTCTAAGCCCTTTTTGTATATGCTTGAAGGTTACAAATCTCACAACTTTTAACCCCACGAGTGCTAACTCTTTTTGCGGCTAGTCATCGTCTTTTTATACTTGCACACTCGATTTCTAACCTAAATCTTTGTGCATCCTATCTATAAGGAAATATTGTTGATCCCCAAGAATATTACTTCCTTATTCTCCTATCGAGATATACTCTCAATATCTTCGAGTATATCACGATTGCTTCTTCCTTCCAAATCCCATGGCTCGTCATCTTGTCCAACAATCTTCCTCCACCTCAGCACTCCATGCCACGTCAGCTAATCAGATCTCTGGGATTCTCCACATCATCGTGTCACAGACAGAGCTCTGATGCACTTACAAAATGGATCAAGCCTATCTCCATATATGCCAAAAGACAAAAGTCTATTTGTTGTACAATATCAAATCGTCGGAATACAAATGTATCACACCATTTTAAACCGGCAATGAAGTCTTCAAGAAAAACTTGGAATTCAAGGCTACAATTGATGCATCTGGTGCTTGTACGGCTTGGTTTTCTTTGAAATGTAATTTGACAAAATTAAACGATCAATTGTTAATACATAGAAAGCAATTGAGTTGATCAACGTACTGTTAATAACAAAAACAAAGGAAGAACTAAATGAGAATTGATAACCTTAGGTAGGTCACGATCTAGATATTATCGATTTGATTTGTGAAAGAGTTTTCCTTTCCGAAAATGTTTCACACGAAAACCTGACAACGAAACCAATTTCTCTTCCAACAGTAAGATTCTCGAGCACTTTTTCAAGACAACATTAATAATCGACAAAAAAGATTTAAAGAAGAAAATTGTAATAATTTACAAAGTAAATAGCAAAATGATGTTAAAACAGAAACCTCGAAAATATGCAAAACCAAAAGACATGCAACTCTTGGAAATATTACAATCTTGATACCTTAATTGGAATTACAATAGTTCTCCTCGTTCTCTTCTTAGCTATAATTGATCTCGGAGGAGAATGGAGAGGTGAAAGCGGGCAAAAACAATTGTTAATCTTCCATGATGGCATGGCGTAAATCTGGCGGAAGAGAAAGTAACTGCCTTAAAGGTGAGAAATTTGAAAGTTATAATTAAAAATCGCTTAGAAGATGAAACAACATAAATTAACAAGAACGGTTGTAATTCTGTAAGACATTGGGACGATGGCAGGGAGCCGGCTAGAAAAGAAGGAAAGGTTTAGGGATTTTTTTTTAAAAAAATAGTTATTACTACAATATTTTTGTTTAAAATTATTTGTTTTCATGGTATTTGGATTTAATTATTTTTTTTTTTGAAAAAAATCCAGTACCTTTTTTTTCTTTATGCCACGATCTCTTTTTCCAATTATTTTTGATTTTTTTTATTTCTGATTTGTCAAAGTTTGATTGGTGCAATGACTTGTGCTTTATAAGATAAAGGATGTAAGATTTTCAAAAAAATATTATCTAATTGTTTTATCAACTGTATTCAAAGTTGCACTAATCTAACTTGAAACCAGAGGTTTTAGTAAAAAAGTAATACTAGTACTAATTGTTTTAGGATGTAAGGTTTCTGTTTTAACATCATTTTGCTATTTACTTTGTAAATTATGTTTTAAGTAATACTAGTACTATTCTAAAATACTAAAACCTCTGGTTTTAAATTACTAAAACCTCTGGTTTCAAGTTACTTTGTAAAAATATGTTTTAGTAAAAAAGTAATACTAGTACTAATCTAAAATAAACATGTGAATTTGACGGCACATTTTTGCAACTTCGCACGATGTACGGGGTCGAGTTGACTAAATATACTTTGTATTATAATATTTGATTAAAACATATTAATGGTGAAACACATGGTATTATTATACTAAGTAAATGAAAGAAAATTCACCAATGGAAATCTATGGGTGTGCAACTGTGCATCTCTTCCCTTGTTGTATATACCTAATTAATCTTTTCAAATTTTCGCTCTACACAATATATAGTTTTGACTTTGCATGTTGTTGATTTGGCCAGTAGTGATTTATTCGTTCGAGTTGGATTAAAACCCGAGGGTACGTACAGTACAACATGAACCGTAGTTGGATCACAATCCTGTCTCTGTGGGTAATTTTTCAGCTGGCTTCGTCGAAAGTTTTGTTGATCGGGAAAAACACAATTCTCTCCTTTGATGATGTCGAAGCAAGTTTCAGTAAGTTTGTTTAGTTCAAAACTTTAACTATATATATATATATATATATATATATATATCTCTCTCCCTTTCTGCTTTGAATAATGTAAGGAATATAATGGATGATTGAATGCTCTACGTACCGTATTGAATATTGATTGAAATGTTTTCAGCTCCGATTATTGGAAGTTCGGTGGAATGCGGAATGTTGTACGCTGCAGAGCCTATTGATGCGTGCTCCGATTTAACGAACACAGCTGAAAAAAGATCTAAGTTTAGGCCCTCTTATGTTTTGATTGTCCGTGGTGGCTGTAGTTTTGAGGAAAAATTTAGAAAGGCGTAGGAAGCTGGATACAAAGCTGCTATTGTCTATAACGATGCATACGATGAGCTCTTAGTACATAGTAAGCACATTTAAGTATATAAGACATCTTAAAACGATGGTTGGTTTGGTTTTTATAATCTTGGTAAAAAACAATATGTAGTGGGAGGAAATTCATCTGGTGTGCATATACACGGCGTGCTTGTTACAAGAGCGTCAGGAGAAGTACTCAAAGAGTATGCAGGTCGAAGCGAGATGGAGCTTTGGCTCATCCCGGGGTTCAGGACTTCATCATGGTCAATCATGGCTGTCACTTTCATATCTTTGTTCATCGTGTCTGTTGTTCTCGCCACTTTTTTCTTCGTCCGTAGGCGTCTTCATGTGACGTCTTTATCCCGTGGCGGCGGCCAAGGATTTTCTCGCATACCTTGTAGTTTAGTACAACGGATACCGACTGAAGTGTTTTCAGGTGTTTTTGAAGTTGGTTCGACTTCGATTACTTGTGCTATATGCATTGATGATTATTGCCTTGGCGACAAACTCAGGATCCTACCTTGCCAACACAGTAAGTCCATTTTGTTCTCTTTTAAAAAGAGGGTTAATTGATTCTGTTTGTTCACATACGCTTAAAGTGGTTTGTTGTCTTCTTTTGTTTTGTTTTGGACTTAGAATTCCATGCTTTGTGTAACGATTCTTGGCTCGGACATTGGAGATCTTTTTGTCCGGTTTGTAAACATGATCCAAGAGTAGCAAAGGGTGATCCACCCGCATCAGAACAGACACCTCTACTTTCGCCTAGCCTGAGCATGAGACAAGAGTCTCTCTCTCGTTCCACTGCACCGCAGCCACACGCAGTTCCTATGTGCCACGCACAAGATCTCAGAAACGCCTTTTCCAAAAGATTTACAAACATAACAAGCCCAGTCAATACACCACCAAGCTAGGTTTGGTCGTCAAGTATGCTTGAGCATTTCCCTCACCAGAGTGAGTTGTTTAGGTCTCTCTCTTTTTGCTTCTGCTAATTCTCTTCCAGGCTGCTTAATTAAACCATAGAAGCTAATAAACCATTTTAACAAGAGCTGTGTCACTCTGCAAGACTCAATAGACTCCCACCAAGATTTCCTCAAAGTTGCAATGTGATACCACCAGGTTGTAAATACAGAGTGAAACCTGTTTGGCCTTATTTTTTACCTGCTTTATTGTGTATGGAACATGACATGAGTGAATTTGAAAAGTGAGCATATGTGATGCGTCTTTGTAAATCGGTACCACTGAGTTAACTTTGTTACTTACGTAGTTGTGTAGTAACTGCTTGATTGGTATACGCAAAATCAGTATCTAGCACCAAGAACTAATGCATATGGCAATTAGAGGGCCAAAATGATTCATAACTAAAAAGGAATAATTGTGTGTAGATAGGGTGAAACATAAAAATGCTCCGAAAACAAAATAAAAAAAGACTGTAAACTATTCAAGTTAGCTTCAAGTGTAAAAGAAAAAAAACATACCACATTCAAGTTGTAGCAAAACTAGTCCTCTTTTTTGTCACTGGCCGTATGCTCACTAGTTTCACCTTCAGGGACACTAGTGGTCTGATGAACTCTTTCGTGGGCTGCAGCAGGCTCATCCACTTGACCGAGGCTCCGTAGCATCATAATGACGGCAACCAAGAACACAATGACGTACACTGACCTGATCCCAATCATTGAGTTAATGAATCCCATCAAAGATGGTCCTTTGAATTTCTTCTTCTCTGTTCTTCCTTCTCTATATCCCTCTAGAAACCGAGAGACTTGACTCAATTGATCTTCCTCTTGGCTAATGGTCTCTATGCCAGTCACCTGCATATCGGATATTATTAATACAGAGATTTAACTACAATTGACTTGTCATTCAAGTCCTAAAACCAATTTTGTTACCTGATCATACTCCTCATCCCCATCCCATACAACAATCTTAGGCAGATTTGTCTTCTTGTCAACATGAAACGAGTCTGCAAACTCTTCAAACTGCTCCACACCAACGTAGCCAAAAACAAGGTCACGGTTTGCATGAGCAGCTGCTCTCAGTGCTTTGGTCAGTTTCCCTAAGCTTTCGTGAGTTTCATCTTCCACAATTGTCAAGACAATCTTTCTCTCATCGTCCTTCACCAGCTTCAGAGTATCCTGGTTAATTGGCAGAATCAAAGGAAGGAAACTTTGTTTCACAAATTCCTCCAAGAATCCATCTGCAAACGAAAATTATACAGTCAATCTATTTACTATTATAAAGTTCTCAGCACTAGTTTACTAGGAGGATACATGACGTTACTCCTTTAAGAGATAACCTAAAGAAATAAAGACTGACCTTCAAATGGACCATAGAAGACACTATGCTCATTGTACGATGGATGTTTGGCAACTAAAGCAGGAGCCTTATCGAAATCATAGGAAACCATTACATCTTCTGAAGCATCTTTTGCAACAGCAAACCATGCCTTCTTCTTATACTTGGCACCTAATCCTGATATCAACGATTCATTCAAACCAAACCCGATAAACACAGGGAAGAAAGTCCCAGCATCTTCAACAAACTCCTTGACGGCCGAGTCTGACTCAAGAACTGCAACATCTGGAGCAACAAACTTCTTCAAATAACGGACGAGCAAATCTGCTTTCCTTGGTCCATAGTACTCCATTGGAACTCCATGGTTATAAAGCATCAGAGTCGGGAATGCACTGCGCAAAAGAAAGGCAAATCAGCCAAATAAGACTTAAACATGATAAACCAACAGTGTTGCTGCTTAAAGCAATAGATCAGAGACTCCTGAGTTAAAGCAATAGATCATCAGCAAATATAAACCGAAAAATCGAAACTTTTCATACTCCCGAATCAAAGCAATTTGATAAAGTGATTGCAGAACTCTAGGAAAGTCTCAAAACTCAAAAAAAAAAAAAAAAAAAAAAAAAATAGAAGAACACATATGAAGAAGTATACACATACTCGATCTCAAGCTTCCGAGCGAGACGGGAGTACTTATCAGCATTCAGCTTCGCAATGATGATAGGCTTCTTCAGTTTAGCAAGAATAGGAGCAGCTGCATCTAACTGCAAACACAGATCAATAAATAAAACAGAACATTAAGTAAGCAACAAAAACTGAAGCCATTGAACAGTACCATAATGGTTTCTAGATTCAATCCAAAAAGCTACACAACTGAAAATTGGATCTATACAACTAAAATTCAGATAGATCCAAAGTTGAATTTAACCAATCTTAAACCTAAAAATTCGACTAAGCAATCATCGTAGTACTAAAGCAGAGAGCTTAAATAAAAGAAAGGACCTGAGGGTTAAGACGCTTGCAGTGACCACACCAAGGAGCATAGAAATCAACAAAGATGCAATCGAAAGTTGAAATCGCCGAGTCGAAATTGGAATCGGTGAGTTCGAGTACTGTTCCGTCTACGGTGAATTGATCATCCGAAGAAGCAGAGAGTGAGACTGATAACGTTAGAAACGAGATCCAACAAATCATTAACTCCAACGAACGCATCTCGATGGACGACGATACCTAATTCACTTCCGATTCAAGTTTTTTTTGGATTTCGCTGCAGACTGTTTAACGAGGTTTTTTTTGTGTGTGTTCGGTCTCAAATGTCTTACTTTTACTTTAGGAGAATCTAAAAACCCAGTTTAACATATAAAGATCCTTTAATTAAACACAAATCACGGTTCTGTCCCCAAACTGTCGTACTGAGGTTCATGTCCTAGGCATGTAATGTATATAACATTCGACTTTATATGATTATCCATTTCGAAATTTTATTTATTCAAATTCAAATAAAGTGTGATATAAAATAAATATACAAGAATCTATATATATAAAGTTACCTTTCCTCACTACTCATGCTGCCACATCAGCAACTCATTCTTTTTATGTGGGCCTAATCCTAAACACTAATCCACTATGTAGCTTCTAATCCATTCATTCATAACACTTTAAAAGCTCATATTAAACCCAAATGTTTTAAATAAATGAATATTTTAAAATAGTAAAAATAATACTATTGATTTATTTTAGTAATAATATTATTATTCAAATTTTAACCAAAAATGATCATATTCCAAAATTTAGAATAAGTTACTAAGTTTTAGAATATAAGTAAGATTTTAATACATGTGGAGTAAAAAACAATTTATGTAATTGTATTTATAAAATTCTAAACATAAAAATAAAATTGAAGTGAAATATTAGTTTCTAAGAAACAATTTCACTTATAGAAAAATAAAAGATTAATTATTTAACTCAACTTAAAAGTTTTGATCTAAAACAAAGATATTGTAAGAGTCACAATTTTTTTTGGGAAAAACTATGAAAAAGAATCTTGAAAAATTAATCCATCTAAAAAAACACAAAATCAATGGTCACAATATATAGAGAAAATGATATGTAAGTCGTTATTGAAAAGTGACATGTATAGTATATCTCAGAATCCATATTATCAACCGGAGCTAAAATTCTATAACATAATAAATAAAAATATATATAAAACATGCTTGAGATTTTATCAATTTATGATCAAATGCTTTTAACCAAAAACATTGCCAGAAATAACATATTACTAAAGTACACCATGTTTTTTTTAAAAGACGAATCTGAGGTTGCATCACAAAATTAACATATGAAAATAACATATGAAGGGTTTTAGACATATATGTAACTTGGATTAGTGAACGGATGTCGGGTTTAATCATTTCACCATTTACGCATTCTTGACTTGGTCGGAAATTCTATTATGACAGGCGATGCACTTGGATAACTCCGTTGTAGTGACATAACAGTAAAAGTGTTCATCAAACTTTGTATATTTGCATTTAATGTGGGATATCGATATATTTAAATGATTTCTATAATTAGGTCAATGATCGACCTTCGGTGTTAGAAATTTTAAAATGATGTTTTCATTGGATATAAATATGAAATGTACTCTTTGAGGGAGATTCTTTAAATCATTTTTTGTTACTACGTTATATATTATTGATTTACCAGAAAAACATTACTGCGACACTAGACAATATATATATATATATATATATATATATTAGTAAAATAAGTATGACTTTTATTTGGATTTATCTTTTAAACTTTAAATGACTAATTATATTTATATTCAATGATTTTTATTCCTAAAAAATTTAAACTAAAATCCCTCGCAAATAAATATAACAAATAAACATTATCTTCAATAATATATATGTTGTATGTTACTTAGTAAAATAAGTTTAGTGTTTATATAGATTTATACTCAAAAATTTCAATAAATATATTTAAGCTCAAAAATTTATATTGATAAAAAATATTTTAAATTAAAATCCCGCGCGTGCGCGGGTTCAAATTCTAGTTATTATTAAAAATACTCAATTTTTTCTTATGATGTCTCAATTTTCCTTGGTTTTTTTTCTTTTCAAAACTAATCTGATATTATTCATTTTTGAGTTGATTTTTTAGTTTTTTACTCAATTTAGTGAGAGTTTGAGTAGTGATTTTAATTTTTAACTATTCGAAAATTTTCAAACTCGTTTTGTTATCCGATTTTATTAATATTGCTTTTAGTCCAAATAATTTTTCATATCTAAATTATTTATTTCTGATCCTTATCCGTTATATATTTTTTTTTTAAATAATCAATACACGAAACAGATATATAACTCGAAAATCAACAATTTAGCTTCTCTCTCTTTTCTCTCTCTAAAATCTTTCAAAGAGAGAGAAAGCTTCAATGATTTCGACGGTGGCTTCCGGCATCGACTGGCTTTCATAGCAGTGTTGGCCGGCTCTTTTTCTGGCATCGGCGGCTTCCATAGAGTCGTTGGCCAGCTTTGGCTCCGGCATCGGCGACTTCCATAGCGCCGTTGGCTGGCTTTGCTTTTAATCGATGAAAACCTTTATTTTTCTTCTCTCTAGATCCTTCAGAGAGCGAAAGGTTTTTATTGTGTTTTTCCTCTCCGGCAACGGCCAGCTTCTTTGGTGGCGTTAGCTGGCTTTTGACCAGCACCATTGAATACCTTATCAAGGGTGGCTGGCTTCTCTCCCAGCATGCGTTGGTCTTCATGACCGCAGTTTTTTAGTTTTTTCTTTTTATGTTGTGTTTTTTTTTTCTGGGTTGGGTAGATCTACTTTTTGAAGATTGAAAGCTTTATTGAAGAAAAAGATTAAAAACATTTGGCCGGTGTTTTCGGCCGGATATGATGTTTTCCGGCGATACTTTCCGATGTCGGTGACCGGAGACCTGTGGACTTCAGCCTCTTCGACTTCGCACGTGTCTTCTCTACGTTTCCTTTGTGCCACGTGTTTTGTGATTCACAGAATCAATCTTCAAGGAAGGGTTTCTACCTTTGGCTTGGACCTTTATGTTTGGTTTCTTTATTTTGATTTCTGCATTTTGCTTGTTTGTTGGGCTTTGGTGGATTGTAATATTGGCATGGCCTGTCTCTTTTGGCTTTATATAATAAATAAAAACAGTTGTGTAAAAAAAAAACTCGAAAATCAACTTTTCATATTAAAATTGTTCATGTTATGTCTTTTTTTGGGTTTGGTTCAACGGGGTACGACTACGAATTCTTCCCAATCAATAAAAAAAGTTGCTTGTCACATACTCACATCTAAACTCTAAAGTATAGATGTTTGTACGTGTGGTATTAATTGGAGTTAAAACGCATAATTTTCGACAGGATGTATATTGATTACCAATTTATCGAACATGTCTTCAACAATTATCGAAGTTATATTCTTAAATAGAAACCTCAGTTTGTACGTGCTTTTTCAATTGAGTCATTGAGTGGATTTGTTTTGCTTGTTATTTAATTTGACTTTTGTGGTTTTTCGAACATATATTCTACTTCATGAGATGGGATCATAACAAAAGCTTCAAATAAATGAACGATGAAAAAGAAGAGCACAAATATTTGTATATTCATAAAGATCACAAAATAAAGCAGTTGAAGAAAATGGGTTTTGAAGATTAACGAACGAAGATTATATAAAATTATGGAACACGTCGTCTAACTAAGCCTCTATCTAATACTACTAATAATTTAGAACTTTTTACATGATCTTGCATCCTGGTTGCAAATCTCCCATAACAAAGTTTTTCGGCGGTGGTGGTGTAGGCGGAAAACTCTTAGCCGCCGGCTCATTCTGGTGGGACTTGTATGGTGGCGGTGCTGGTGGTTGCGGATGGAACTGACGTACATATGGTGGTGGAAGAGCATTCATGTATGGTTGCGGTTGATTTATCCAATAATAAGGCGGAGGATAATTTGAGAAACCGTTAGAAGCATTCAAAAGGTCTTTTTGATTTTCCGGTTTCTTATTCGTTCCACAGTTGCTCCATATTATAACAGCTTTTTTGCCTGCTTTTGTAATCTTTTCAAGTATTATTTGTGGATCGATTTTCCCAGATCAATACAATAAAAGTAGAAAATATTTCTCTCCAGCATGACACATCAACATGAACATTGAACCTGGTGTTGACACATCAGTAAAAGACAGTAGCCTATCAAATTAATACATTAATACACCTAAGCTAAAATATATTAATACAAAGAAGTTGAGTTTATTTTGTTTAACGTAAAGTATCATTATTTTAGCTTTCGTAAGCACCTTCCTAAATCCTAACCCAAATTACGAATAGATGTAGAGTAAAATGACAACACATGAAATCATTTATTAAGTCGTTTCCAACCCCACCACAAAAAACTCATTAACCAAAAAGAAGGGCATGAAGAGTCTCCTATATAAAGAGAAGGGCATGCAACAGGTCTTATCATCTCGTTTATTAACCAAAAATAACTTATAGCATTTTCTTCTTTCCTCTACAACAATGGCTGGAGTTGCCTTTGGTTCTTTTGGTGATTCCTTCAGCTTGGCTTCTCTAAGAGCGTACCTCGCTGAGTTCATCTCCACTTTGCTCTTTGTTTTCGCTGGTGTTGGCTCTGCCATTGCCTACGGTTCGTAGACGCGTATTTAAAATAAATCTAAATATTTTCGTGATTTGTAATATTTAATGGGTCTAAATACTAAATGAATGTGTCAGATTTGTTTGAATATATAGCGAAGCTGACGTCCGACGCTGCTCTTGATACGCCAGGACTAGAAATCTTACTCTTTTCCTCTAATGAACTTAATCAAACAAGCCCCAACCTAAAACCAATCACAAAAAAGTTAGTTAAAGTAATTGAAACAAGAGGCTACAAGAAACTTCAAGTAACATATAAAAAGAAAGGACCTCAAGATCGAGAAACAGAATGCTTTCCAGTGGATACAACTGAGGCTGTCTCACTCCTTCCTCCTTCAATAACTTCTTCAGAAACATCACTTGATTTGCTACACTGAGCTGCTTCTCGGACATTATTTCCAGCTTCTATCTCATCATGAGAACGCAGTGTAAGATGAAATGTTTTTAAATCTGAACAAAACCGTACAATTAAACAGCCTAAGTAAAAGATGCTAGCCTGCAATAATTGAAGAAGATTAATTGAGTGCTTGAAGAGGATTAATTGAGTGCAGATAGGTCTCCACACTAAATTTACCATCTTCTTCTGCTTCTTGAATTCATCCACGACACTCTTCTAACTAAAAGATTCCTGCCACGTGAAGTGGTGTAGCCACAAAACATCAAACAATCTCAGAGCAGTTACAAAGATTACACATCTCAAAAACTAAAGTAACGAAACAACAAAGTATTGAGAACTTACTGACTTCAATTGAAAACATCGACTCGTAAACCCGAATACACGATCAATCCTAGGAAATTACCAAAACAAACAGAAGCAAGGCAGAATCAAACACTTCACGAAATTCAACACCAAAACAAACAGAAGCAAGGAAGAAACAAGTTGGATTGAGCTGAAGCTCAGCAGGAGTATTGTGATGCATGAATATATGTTTTTGTTTATGGAAAACCAAGCTGTAAGTCTCCAACAAGTTAAGGCTAAGGTGAGGGTGGTAATTGCGGATATGCAATAATCTCTTTCTTTATTTACTCTTCAACAGTTGTTGAGTATATGCTCGACAATTGTCTATGTTGTAAAACTTTCTATGATGCGTTTTGAATTATCTGGATAAGAGATTTGCAGAACTTATTTTGAATCTTTTGATGGAATCTTCAAAGTTTTATTATACGAGACTATGCTTCTGAACTCTCTTTATTGGAAGTGGTTTAGTATGTTGAGTTTCTTATTTGAATTCGTATATTGATGGATATTGATTTAATTTTTCACTGAAAACTGTATTATGAGTATTGTCTTATAAGGGCATTAGCAATTGTGAGTTACTATTTTTAATAGTGATTTGTACTCCTTATCTTTATGAAGAGCGGCTGATGAAATGTATGCCTATACAAATTGGTTGTTTGGAAATTTTTTGGATTTATAATGATAATCTATAGATTGTATGAGCTAACAGACTTAAAATTCCAAACATACAAAAATAAACATGAAAATATATATAACAGAAAAATATATGAAACAACCCGCGGCGTAGCGCGGGTACTATCCTAGTACATATAATGTTTTACTTCGCTTGTCAATCATGAAACTCACATCTGTTTAAAAAAAAAAAAACAGAGTAAAATTATGAAAATATATTCGTTTAACAATTTGTGGAAGTATAGTAAAGAGTCCAATATTAACAAAGTAGTTACAATATCGATTGGTTCAATAATATAACAAAGAAATTTGGCAGATGATACGCGCGCACACACACAAAAAACTATAAAAAAAGGTTTTTGTAAATGCAAATGATGATACACATAATTTTTATCATGTACAGATTATGACTTTAGGGAGAGAAAAAAAGTGAAGAAAAAGTTGGAACTGAATGATAAAATTTAAGTTAATTAAAGGAGAAATGTGATATAGATTTAGGAGACTCTATCTATATCACCGGCATAGATAGAAAATTTTTCAAAGATTTCCAAAGATTTCCAAAGATTTCTTCCATCCCGGCTAGGAGACTCTATCTTCAAGAGACATGCTTGCGTTTAAACACATAAGAATCATACACACTTTGAAATCATAAAATATATACACTAACTTTACAAATCTGTTATGAGTGAACGCTTACGATGTGATTGGAAGAAGATTCCATCGATCTAGATCAAAGATCTTTGTTATTGTTCTTGAGGAACTGTAAGAAAAAAATAAGATTGGGGAGGTTTTTTTGGGTGGTGAAGAAACGTTTGGAAAATCAATATATGATGGTAATGTATGGACGGGGGTCTACGAATTTTTATTTTCCTTTCTAAACATTTCTGAGATTCTTTTGGTTTCCTTATGAGTCGAATATCTTATTATACATTTTTTTTTTTTTTACCTCAAAACCCCATACTTTATTAATCAAGTTCGAAAAGGTTGTTCTCTAAAGCCAACCACTCCGGAACTCTCGAGTCTACATGGGAGAATAACAGACCTCGTGCTCGAGCTCCTTTGGCAAGGAAATCGGCACGAACATTTAAAGATCGAGGAATGTGTGAAATAGTAAAAGTCAAAAACAAAGCTCTTAATTCTCGAAACCTATCTAATTCCGTGGAAAAAGCTAGGCCACTCCTCAAACTCCTCAATGACTTTGATTATAGTCATACAATCAGTCTCAAAATGAACCGAAGTCAGACCTTGTTGTAATGTTGCTTCCATCGCCCAGAGTAACGCCTCCAATTCAGAATGGAGAACAGATAGATGACGTCGCATACCTTTTAAACCGTAACAGGGAACTGTGATCTGCAAAAAGAACCCCAGACCTGCGTACAAATCCTTAGTATCCCAAGAAGCATCAAGTTGACACCGCACCTCACCTAAAGCCGCCACTTCATCCTCTCTATCCTCTGGTTTCTCATCATCCGAATCCTCAAAGGACTCTACAGCCTGTGCTAATTTCCATGCTAGAGCCTCCGACAATGCCAGTTCCAAAGTGTCCAAAGGAGAGATGTCTTTTCCATTAAACATTTTCTCGTTCCTTGCCTTCCATATATACCACAAGATCCAGGGAAACCCCTCGAGCTGTTCCTCCGTCGCTCCTTGTTCTTTAGCTCGCCATAGTAAGTAATCAAAATTCACAAAGACAGACTCCCTCGGGAACACCCCCGGAGGATTAGCGATATTTTACTCCCCTGAAGGGCTGGAGGACATTTGAATAAAATATGGTTGATTGATTCCTCCTCACCACCACATCTAGGACATGCCCTATCTGAGCCACAATGGCACTCGACTGAATGACTATTAGCCGCCATGAAACCTGATACAGCTTGCCACAAAAATTTTTTAATCTTCCTTGTCGTTTTCAGCTTCCAGACTTGACTCTTTAGTTTAGTAGTACTTGGTTCTATAATCTCTGAGCTCGACTATGTAGCGATAGCATAACCGGATCTGACAGTGTACTGACCCGATTTTGTGAAACTCCAGATGTAGTCATCCACCATAAACCTCCTACTAGGTTGGAGACAAGTAATTAGTGGAATATCTTGCGGATCCACCATTTCAGCAAGCTTATCCATCTTCCAAGTCTTCGACTCAAAATCAATCAAGTGGTTCACATGTGCATTTGGGTCTCGAAAAATACCTCTATCCTTCACTGGTCTTGCAGGAACAGTAGGGATCCAGTTATCCAACCATACGCGAGTATTAAAACCCGAGCGAATATTTTTCCGAAGGCCTTGTTGAAGGAGAGGTTTAGCTGCCACCAAGCTGCGCCACCCAAACGATGGGTAATTTGCTCTGTTCACATCTATAGGATTTGAATAACTGTAATACCGCCCCTTTAAGACTCGGCTTAGTAGTGAGTCCGGATATCGCAATAGTCTCCAGACTTGCTTAGCAAGTAATGCCAGGTTGAATTCCTTTAAATCCCGGAAGCCAAGTCCACCTTGTTCCAAAGGAACACTGATCTTGTCCCATGCCACTCAATGCAAACCTTTGTTATTGTTCTTGGTAGTCCACCAGAATCTAGCAATTGCTCCTCTAAGTTTGTTTACTATTTGTTTGGGAAGAAGAAAGTAGGACATAACATAAGTTGGTAGGCTTGTGCAACAGACTTTATCAAGACCTCCTTACCACTCTTTGAGAGGAATTTTGCTGACCAAGAGTTTATCCAAGAATTTAATCTGTTCTGTACGAAAGCAAAGACTTGTTGCTTTTAACCGCAAATTGTCTCAGGTAACCCCAAATACGTCCCCATTCCTCCTTCGTTTGAGATACCGATCGCCCGTTTTAGGTCAGATTTAAGGCCGTGGTTAACCTTGTTGCCAAACAAGATCGCTGATTTTTCCTTGTTCAGTTGCTGTCCCGACGCTGCCCCATAACTGTTTATAATCATAAGGAGCTCAGCACATTGCTGGATATCAGCTCGACAGAAGAAAAGGCTGTCATCGGTGAAGAGTAAATGCGATACCGGTGGACTCCCTTGAGCTATTTTTAAACCGGTAATAAGCCCTTCATCTTCAGCGTTGTGGAGTTGTGCTATGAAAGCCTCTGTACATAAAATAAATATAAATGGAGAGAGCGGGTCGCCTTGGCGTAATCCCCTAGTGGGAATTATATTTCCTTTTGCCTCCCCATTTATAAGAACTTTATAAGAGACTGATGATATGCAGCACATCAACATCGATATCCATTTATTATCAAACCCCAGCTTACACATAAGTTTCTCCAAAAAGGGGCATTCCACCCGGTCATACGCCTTGCTCATATCGGTCTTGATGGCGAGGAACTTTGATCTGCATTTTGAATTTGTGCGTAAGGTGTGAAAATTCTCCTGAGCAAGCAGTATGTTGTCAGTAATCAGACGTCTAGCCACAAAGGCTGATTGTGTCTCCGAGATCAATTTCGGGAGAGCTCTCCGCAGCCGGTTAGAGAGAACTTTTGAGATGATCTTGTAGCTTACATTACATAAGCTAATTGGTCTGAACTCTCCCATTGCTCTAGGCCTTTCATTCTTTAATATCATGCAAATGTTAGTCTCATTCAGTCTTGGATCAAACGAACCGGACTCAAAGAAGTCCTTAACCATTTTAATGATATCCTTGATGTTGAGCTTCCAAAACCGCTGAAAGAAAAGACTTGTCATGCCATCTGGACCAGGTGCTTTATCCGGATTAATGCTAAACACAGCTTTTTCCATCTCTCCAATCGATGGAGGACCAATCAGAGATGCATTTTTCAGGTGTGACTTTTGTTTTGACGTGCCTTAGAATCTCCTCGACGCCTGAGACACTTGATGCAGAGAACAGTTCCTGGAAGTATTGAGTCGCCACTTGTTCGATGCCTTCCTCAGTCTCCACCAAAGCACCCTCTCTGTTCATTATACTGCAAATGCGATTTCGGGCTCGTCTTTGTTTCGTAGTAGCATGAAAGAACTTAGTGTTCCTATCACCCTCCTTCAACCAGGTGACCCTACTCTTCTGTTTCCAATACAACTCTTCCTCCCGAAAAGCGGCACAAAGTTGCCATTTCAGCTCAAGTTCTTCCTCTAAAGTCAGCGAGTCATTGTCCTGCACTTGATCTAATCTCTCCTTTATAGAGTCAATGTTTTGCTTCGCATTTCCTGGATTCTCTCTTTGTCATAAGGATATTGCCTTTCTACAAGCTACTATCTTCGAGTATACATCAGCTGGACCCTCGATAGTCAGTTCTCTCCATCCAGCCTTAACTATGTTTTTGAAGCCCTGTTTCCCAAAACATCGTTTGTCGAATTTGAAACTCTTCTGTCTTCGACGATTGTTCGATGAAATTCTAGCCAACACAGGCCGATGATCTGATCCCCATAGCTTGAGATACTCCACATTTGTGTGGGAAAAATGTTGGTGCCAATCTTCATTTTTAACCGCACGATCTAGTCGACAATGGACCCTCTTGCGGTTCCTTCTTTTACCAACCCAGGAGAGGAAGTTCCCTTTGTAAGGGAAGTCAATCATTCCACAATTAGGCAGCATGTTTCGAAAAGGAAGAAAAGTTGACTCAGCTCTCCTTTTACCTCCTTTTTTTCTTGATTGCCAATAATTTCATTGAAATCTCCGATCATGAACCAGGGACCATTCCTTGTAAGACCGATCTTGTTAGCCTCTCCCATACCTCTTCTCGGTTTGATACCACCGGATCACCATACACAAAAGTCATGAATACTTTGTGTCATTCCAAAGTTGTTTCAATGTCTATCAACCGGTTATCTGAATAAAGAATAGTCACATTGGGAGAGTTCATATAGAACAAAGCCAAACCTCCGCTTCTCCCAGATGGATCCACGGTAAATAAATTATCAAAATCTAAAGAAATCTGAATATCTTGCATAAAAGAAAAATTATTTTTTGTATCTGAAAGAAAAAGAAAAGATGGAAAAAAATATCTACTGAGCTCTCTAAGGTGCTCTGAAATCAAGTAAGCTCCCGTCCCTTGACATTTCCAAGTGATTGTACTCATATCTGAGTACTGGGTGGTTTCTGGGATACCACCAAACCGGATTTAGCAGTAGATTTCTTGCTTAAAGTAGAGGGGAACACCTCAGTACGAGGGACAGTTGTTGGTCTTGCGCGCGCATTACCTTGCTTCTTCTTTGGAGATTGTCTGGCTCTCAACGCATTAAATTTTTTGGATGCAACCCCAGAGATGTCAGGGCTCCTGGGTGTTCTTCTTCGATCTTCACCTTCCTCTTTTGATGTCGCTTTCGCACGTTCAATACCTGCATCCCCTGGAGGAACTAACACCTCCGCTTTCTCCTTGTTTTTCCTTGCTTTCTCCTTAGCTTTTTCTCTAGTGTTTACCTTCTTAGAGGTGGAGCTGACTTTTGTCTTTTTAATCGGCGACAGTTGTGAGATAGCTTTGATTTGTTCGTCCCCCAATGCCATAGTCACCTCCTGTTCTGTGGAATCATACAATAGGCCTGCTTCCCAGAGATAGTCGTCCACTGGTAGATCTTCCTCATCAAGGAGATCATCATTATCAATCATATCCTCATCCATTTGCAATTCCTCCTCCATCTCTGCATCCTGACCATCTGAAGCTTCATTCTGCGTCAACAGGTTTAGGGGGGGGGTTGTCCGCCTGTGCAAAAAAATTTTGCTCTACCAAGTTCTCCTCTGTAGAGTATATGTGAAGATTTTGAATACCTTCTCCAACCTCAGTGGCCATTTCCTTTCCCACCAAGTCTGATCTTTTCAACTCTACTTTATCAATTCTTCCAATTGGTTGAGAAGTATTCCCCTGCTTTTGCATAGCAATCAGTTGAGTTTGGGACTTCACTTTCCAACGAGGTGAAAGCTCCCCGGGCTCTTTCTCTTGAAAACGCAAACTTCCATTGGTCTCTCGCCTGCGAGCGTCATAGTGTACAAACTCTCTTCCCTCAGCACCTGTATGTTTACCCATCCGTGACCTTTGAGGCTGATTCTCAGATCTGTGAATATCTGAAATTGTTCTTTGGGAGTCAGAAGTTCCCATTGAATCTCTTATTAAATCTCCTCCATCCCTTTTCTCAAAATAACGATTCTCCGGAAAAGACCCCCGGGATCTCCTCTGGTAACCAGCATTCCCCTCAAAAGCCTTGTCAGAATACATGTTTCTTCTCGAGTAACCTTCCCTAGCATAGGGCTGATATCACTCCCGATGTCGGGGATTCTCTTGAGAATTGTATTGATCCAGTCTCGCCCACACTCCTTTGCTCCTAGAAGCTCGTTTCTCTCTTAATTCTTGACGAAGATCTGAATCAGTCTTCCTCCTTCTTGGATCGAAATCTCTCTCAATGTTTCTCCTGACATGCGCCGAAGATTCAGCTTGATCCTCTGCCGTTCCGTATGAGCCAATGTCCCTTCCCCTCTGAGAATCCGACAGAGATGATGATGCACGTAGAGCTTTATTCCTCATCCTTTCTACCTCATAGAGTTTAGGGCATGACCTTTCTTCATGCGAGATTCGTTTACAGGTAAAGCAATAGCGATGGAGACCGTCATATCTGAGGGTTACATTCACACTCCCCCCATTATCAAAAACCACCTTACTTTCAAACTGTAGTGGATTGTCTCCGTTGATAGAAACTTGAAACCTAGCACCCTCAACATCCACATCAACCACCGTCCCTAGTGCTTGACTGATTCCCCTGAAAGTTTGATCCTTCTTATAAATCGTCGGAACACCCTTGACATGAATCCATAATAGCATTGTATTTGGGAAATCCTCCCGGATATTTGCTTCCCATCTCTCAAGGGAGAAACTCCATCGATTAAAATGACATGGCCTCCGCTGTAAAACCTTGAGTAAATCCTCTTCATGATTGAAATCGAATTGGAATTTCCCATTCCCCATATCTGTACTCTGGACTCTTCCTTCCACATCCCATGTACGTTCCTTTGGCATGAAGGCAAGCAGGGCCTCAGTACTCCTTCCTTTCAAGTGAAACATTCTACCTACCAAGGAGGTTTTAAACTTATCAATCAGATCCGAGAAATCAAATCTCGGGATCCTAATCACCTCTTGTTCCTCTTCTTCTGGATCCCGATCCACCATCGGCTCCTTACCACTCCTCCGTACGAACTCAGATCTAGACATCTATGCAAAAACTCGAAAAACAGAACCCACTCCAGAAGCGAAATAAGAACAGAAAACAGAACACAGAAACTGTAGCAGTGTGCTAGAGAAGAAGATTATCACTCCAATCCTAGAGGAAAAAACGAACGAGATCCACCAAAGGATTACCGTGAAGAATCGCTTTTGAGATCGACTAACCCTAACCCTAGCAGCGCCGCCATTTTCTTAATTTATTTATCTACCAATTATTATTATACATATCTTCTATGGAGCATTATACATCAATATACATATATACGATATATTGTGAGACATAACAATGAACCTTTTGAAGTACATTCAATTTTGATAAATAACTAAGCTCATTAAGATTGATTTGGGAAAAAAAATTCATACCTAATCGGATCGGATCAATTAACCTTTGATGACCAAAAAAATAAACATCCGTATATTCTCTCTATTCATCGCCATTTTCATTTTAAACGAATTGAATGTTTTTTTGATCAAAAAAAAGAAAGTAAACAAAAAGAAAGGATAAAAGGATATCAAAATATCTTACCTCCAATTTTGATTTCCTTTCATCCTTTGGTGTGGATCTCAGCAATCAACCAAAATCGCATTAATAGATTAAATCTTTAACAAACAAAAAAAAATATCTTCTCGAGATTTACTTCATTTGAAATCGCAAAACCTTAGCTTGAAAACTCATATTTGGAGATCATATCTCACCAAAATGCTTACCAAAGTGCTAATCAAAACTTCATAAATTGTTAAATCTACACTGATTTTACCTACTTGCTCATCAATCTTATCGCTAATAGATTATTAATAACAATATATATATATATATATATATATATATGTTGTGTGTACGTGATTGTATTCATCTTATTGATCTAACTTATTTTTTTGTTATACATTCATGGAATGTAGCTTCTTCTTCAGACAGAACAATTTTGTCTTCTGTTAAAATAAACACATTGCTCCTCGGCTGCACCATCGTTTCATCTCCTCCCAGTTTGGGCTATTTTCACTTTTAAGGATTTAATTATATTCTTAACTAGGTAGTAATCCGTACTACAGCACGGGCCAAAATGTTTATTATAACTTGAAATTAATAATACTGTCTCAGTTTTTTTTCAGATTATTTCGCCCTTTTCAATCATTGTGAAATTAGTATGTACTTCTTTATTACATTTGACTGCAGTGAGCACGATATTGATTCTAACACAGTCTACCTTCTATTCCTTTATTATTACACCTCTGGCCTCTATCCTCTCCTCGGGAGACTCTTCACCCTTTGGTACTGTAACCTACTGTATTAGGTGTAGTCTTATTATTTTGTTTTTATAAATGTGTATATATAATTATAGTTTCTTCAATATAAAAAATTTTGGAATGTAGGTTTTGTAAATATTTATAATGTATATAATGACTGTACTAAATGATTCAGGTTCTCTAATATTATAAATATATATTATAATAATTATATTATAATTGTAATTAATATAGTAGTAGAAATTAGAATTTAATAAAGATGTGAAATAAATTAAATAAACGAAATTCAATATGTCTATATCAGATAAAACGAAATTGGTGGAGTACATAGATAATAAATTTTGTGAAATCTATTTGATGGGTGAAAATGTAAAAGTGAACCTGCAAAAGAAAAAATATATGATCAAAAATTGTAAACGACGAACAAAGCTATACATTTTGAAATAATAAAGACAGAGTAAAAACAGAATCTTACGAAGGTATGCATGAATCAGGATCAAATGTTTTGGAAAACCTCTTTGAAGACGACATTCCTTGTTTTCTTTTGAGGTTTTCCTTTTGGGTCAGTAATGAAGATTTTCAATCCTGATTTACTGCTTACACGGGACATAGCTACATATAGCTGGACATGAGAGAAAACAGGTCTAGGAAAGTATAAACCAACATTTGAGAGAGACTGACCTTGACTTTTGTTGATAGTCATTGCGAAAGCAACGTTTATAGGAAATTTTCTACGTCTCATTTTGAAAGGCAAACGGGTATCTGATGGTATTAATACCATTCTTGGCAAAAGAACAATTTTACCAACTCTCGTACCAGTGATTATTCTTGCTTGTATAACATGATCAGCCATTTGTGTAATCTGTAGTCTTGTTCCATTCATTAGGCCTCCATGAGGATCAATATTGCGTAGCAACATTACTGGACAACCAATTTTCAAACGTAGAGCATGGTTTGGTACTCCGGAAATCTTAACTGAGTTTAGGAAATCAGGGCTATATGCAGGATTGTCTTTATTCCTTTTATCTGCAGGATCAATACTATCTGAACTTAAGTAAACTCTTTCCTCACCTGTTAAACAATCAACGATTAAAACAAAACTATGAATAATTTTTTTTAAAAAACTTGGAGAAACGTCATATAGTATATAATATATAGAGAATAATAGCAGAAAACTGTTACTAACCTTCCAATATGGATATCATGTGGTCATTTATAGTGTTGACATCATCATTCGTTGGACATAAAATAGCTCTACTTTGAAAATAGCTGGCATCCTTGGCAGTATGTAACGAATTAACATATACTGCATTAATGATCGATTCAATTGGAGAGTTTACTTCTGTGACCAGCAATTCTTCTGGGATGTCAATATCAACAACTCCATCATTTGGCTCATTAAGTCTTCCTTCTCCAACATCAAGTATCCATTTCGAGAACTCTTCAATCTCTCTGGCTTGATTTGGAGTTATGTTTTGTGGCAACCTCATGTTTCTTGTTAGCCTTAAAACTTTACAATTATTCCAAAGGTAAGATGAGTTGAGCGATGAGTTAACTATTTGCTCTCGGCCAGTACCAACAATAACAGGAAGTATCTGACGGAAATCACCACCAAAAATAATGACCTTACCCCCAAAAGGTTTATCTTCTGGATCACGCATTATATCTTTCAAACTTCTATCCAAAGTCTCAAAGCAGTATTTACTCATCATTGGAGCTTCGTCCCAAATGATCAACTTCGCTTCTTGAACTAATTCACCTAGATCAGAAGACCTTGACATTCTGCACATTGACGTTTCATGAACATCAAAAGGTATGCCAAACCTTGAATGAGCTGTTCTGCCTCCTTCTAACAAAAGAGAGGCTATACCGCTAGATGCAGTATTCAAAACTATTTCTCCCCTTATCCTTACAGCTGCAGATAGAGCTTTCCAAAGGAATGTTTACCAGTTCCACCAAAACCATATAAGAAAAATACTCCACCTTTATCTTTGAAAACAGAGTCTATGATCTCATCATATATCTTCTTCTGCTCTTCCGTAAGCATATTTAACCACTCCAGATGATTCTTCTTTAAATTAGATTGATTAATGAATCTCCGTTCATCAGCTATTAACTGGTTTAAAACCGGAATATTATCATTCTGTAGCTGGGGCAGAGTTTTGAAAGACGCAAGTGAAGAACCATTTCTTTTCAACTGTTTGTTTATCTCTTGTAGACAAAATATTTTCCCTTCTTCATCAGTCAATTGAAGCTCTGTTAAATGAGGTTTGTTAATTTATATACTACATCTAACATATTAAAAAAAAATGTATTTATATAAGATAGTTTAAGTAATGAACCTGGTCGCTTTAATTCTTTTCTTTTGCGCCTTAATATGTCCTCAGATAACATCTCCCAAGTTTCTTCCCATACAATATGAGGAGTACTTAAAACGGCTGAGAGAAGCATCCTGACAAACATTTTACGAACGAACTTTGGAGAACACATGAAATTTGCTTCTTTGATACCTTCAATATATTCTTTGTCATCATCTAACAATCCAAGAGAGTAACATGCTTCACGATACGTTTTGTGTACGACACCATTCACAGTTTTAATGTGATCAAAACTGGTAGGACCTCTGATGGAATTGAGGAGTATCCTCAAATGATATGCATCATCTATGGTCGGAGGCACGTAGTTAATTCTCCCTATAGCGAATGCTTTTGTTTTTCTCTTGAAAAAAGATTTCTCCTTTCCATCCCAAATAAACTTGCTTGGTATTTCTTCGTATAATAACTTTCTTGCTTCTTCATCACGCTTATTAAGTTCAAATAAAGCAAGAAACTGAGATTCATCAAGAGAGTCACGATCCATGAAATTCTGTGCAGACTCACCTTCTCGGTAATAAATAGGTTGTTTGCCTTCCTCATGGAAACTGAGTGGCACAACAGCGGTTTGCCTATAATGTATTTGGTAAGCTAAAATCCTCCACATAGCTTCACATGCAGATACATATCTGGAAAAGGGTTTAAAAAGCTGATTTAGAATGAATAATATAAACAGAAATTGAAATATTAAACAACAATAGATTTACCTGCCATCAAAGTAATCTTGTATTTCGTCTTTTGAAGATGGAGTATTTCCATTTTGCAAATTCTTGTGACCTTCTTCATTAACCTTATTTTTATTAGGTTCAACTAGTCCTGGGCAAATAACCGGAACCGAACGGACCGAACCGAAACCGAACCGAAATTTCGGTTCCGGTTCGAGTATGGTTAGTAGATAATAACCGATTGGATAGTGTTTCAATTACCCATGGATATCGGTTATTAACCGAACCGAACTGATATCCATTCGGTTATCCGAATCAAACCGAACTCATATAAAAATTATGTTTTAACCAAGAATCGGACTTAATTGCCCTGCAAACTTGACCGTGCAAAGTGGCCACTGCACCACGTTGAAGTTTTGACATTCTAATACATGTCAAAAGATATAACGTAATAAAATTAAACTAAAAACCACACCAATATCATATATATTTAGACCAAAATACCAAAATATTTTAAATAAACCAAATATTTGGAAGTTTTTAGATATATTTGTTAAATTATAATCAAGTTTTATTTAAATAATATATTTTTTTAGATATATTACACTGTTTTGGATACCCGGAACCGAACCGAAAATAACCGAAACCGAACCAAACCCGAACCGAAATAGTTAATTAACCGAATGGATCCTAAACCTCTATATCCGAACTACCTGGAACCGAATGGATATATCCGGAACCGAACCGAATACCCGAACGCCCAGAACTAGGTTCAACAATGACACCAACTCTTAACTTCATTTTGCTATTTTCACTTTTAAGGATTTAATTATATTCTTAATGGGTCCAATACTCATCACTTACTTGAACGGGTATTGTAAAAGTTCAATGATTCTTCGTATTCGTATATAATATAGTCGAACCACAATATGCAGCAATTAGTGACATATTGTTTCATTACCAAAAATATGAAGATTCATAGATTTTATGGAAATAATGTAGTTTAGATTATTATTTCATTTACTGTTTTTTTTTTTGACAATACTGTTCTTTTATATTATATTATATTATATATATATATATATATATATTTTGTGATACAGGATAAGGGCCACACTGGTTCAGTTGCTGTTTCAAAATTTTACATAAGTTGCGCTAATAAATATTTTAAATGATTTATATAGAGGTTAAAACCTGGTGTGGTTTGATCGGTTTATCAGTGGGTAAAACATCGATTAAACAAAAAATTATCAAAACAAATATAATATATAAATATTAAAAGGTATAATAATCTTATAGTTACAACCAGATCCGGCCCCAAGCACAAGCTGATGAAGCATGTGCTTGCGGCTGTGAAATAATATCTAATTTTTCGGCCCTCCATTAGCCTAAAAGTTTCATTAGTGTAGTGGTAAAAGTCAACTAAGTGGTAAATGAGGTTTTATGGAAATAATGTAGTTTAGATTATTATTTCATTTACTGTTTTTTTTTTTTGACAATACTGTTCTTTTATATTATATTATATATATATATATATATATATTTTTCGGACCTTCTTCATTAACCTTATTTTTATTAGGTTCAACTAGTCTTGGGCAAATAACTGGAACCGAACGGACCGAACTGAAACCGAACCGAAATTTCGGTTCCGGTTCGAGTATGGTTAGTAGATAATAACCGATTGGATAGTGTTTCAATTACCCATGGATATCGGTTATTAATCGAACCGAACCGATATCCATTCGGTTATCCGAATCAAACCGAACTCATATAAAAATTATGCTTTAACCAAGAATCGAACTTGAGTGCCCTGCAAACTTGACCGTGCAAAGTGGCCACTGCACCACGTTGAAGTTTTGACATTCTAATACATATTAAAAGATATAACGTAATAAAATTAAACTAAAAACCACAGCAATATCATATATATTTAGACCAAAATACCAAAATATTTTAAATAAACCAAATATTTGGAAGTTTTTAGATATATTTGTTAAATTATAATCAAGTTTTATTTAAATAATATTTTTCTTAAATATATTACACTGTTTTGGATACCCGGAACCGAACCGAAAATAACCGAAACCGAACCAAACCCGAACCGAGATAGTAAATTAACCGAATGGATCCTAAACCTCTATATCCGAACTACCTGGAACCGAATGGATATATCCGGAACCGAACCGAATACCCGAACGCCCAGAACTAGGTTCAACAATGACACCAACTCTTAACTTCATTTTGCTATTTTCACTTTTAAGGATTTAATTATATTCTTAATGGGTCCAATACTCATCACTTACTTGAACGGGTATTGTAAAATTTCAATGATTCTTCGTATTCGTATATAATATAGTCGAACCACAATATGCAGCAATTAGTGACATATTGTTTCATTACCAAAAATATGAAGATTCATAGATTTTATGGAAATAATGTAGTTTAGATTATTATTTCATTTACTGTTTTTTTTTTTTGACAATACTGTTCTTTTATATTATATATATATATTTTTTGTGATACAGGATAAGGGCCACACTGGTTCAGTTGCTGTTTCAAAATTTTACATAAGTTGCGCTAATAAATATTTTAAATGATTTATTTAGAGGTTAAAACCTGGTGTGGTTTGATCGGTTTATCAGTGGGTAAAACATCGATTAAACGAAAAATTATCAAAACAAATATAATATATAAATATTAAAAGGTATAATAATCTTATAGTTACAACCAGATCCGGCCCCAAGCACAAGCTGATGAAGCATGTGCTTGCGGCTGTGAAATAATATCTAGTTTTTCGGCCCTCCATTAGCCTAAAAGTTTCATTAGTGTAGTGGTAAAAGTCAACTAAGTGGTAAATGAGGTCTTGTGTTCGAGCCTCTACACCACCTTTTTATTTTTGTTTTAATATTCATTTTTTTTTCAACCATATATATTCATTTTTTTTACAGTTGAATCTTTGTATTATATTTGGTGATATACTTAATTGAAATATTTTTTTGTTTCCATATTATTATTTTTTAATATTAAGCGAATTATATTATATTAATATTAATATTTAGTCACATAACCGCCCAAAAAAATCGTTATAAATCTTTTTACAAAACATTTGAAATTTAACAAACAAATACAATATACATTACAAATAATCAAAATAATAATAAAAATAATAGATTTGCAGTGTACCGCGAGGTAAAATTTAGTTTTTTTTATGCTAGATCCCATCTTTATATATAAAGTTAAAAGGGAGATATGTTAATCTCCTATATAATAAAACGGAAGTACACAACTTTTTTTTATAGACTATATAATATAAGTTATAAAATTAATTATTTGATATTTGATAGGTTATAGGTTATATGAGTTGTAACCATTAATTAAATCTCGATTTAAATTTTAAAATCCTCTTAAAAATATTATTCGAAAGAATATCATCAAATCTTCAAACAATATTTATTTAACCATATATAGGTAACAAAATCTCAAAACTTAATCACTTTTTCCACATATTAAAAGTGATTTCCAATTATACCTTTTTTAGTTTTTTTACAGGATAACAAAATCCAAGCAGGGATGAAGAAAGAAGATGTTACGAAATTTAAGAAAGTTCTCACAAAAGGAGATTGAAAAATCATTGAGAAATTTTCAATCACCAAAGTGCTAGAGCACGGATTAATTTTAATCACTAGATTTAAACTGTGTACGAGCACGGATACGGTTACAAATAATCATATATTGTCCAAAAAAATATTTTTAGACAATCACATAAATTATATTTTATATAAAAAGTGCAATATAAATAAAATGAATTTCAACCGTGCTCTAGCATGGGTCCGTTTCATTCTAAAAAAAATATTTAGATAGTGGATACTATCGTTTCATTCTAAGAAAAATATTATTTAATTTCATTCTAAGAAAAATAATAGAGTTACTTACGAGATAAAGTATTTTGTTTTTCTCACTGTTTACTAGTCTTCTAAGGGTTTACTTTCTATTGCAAAGGAGGAAGATTAAGATTCACAATCCGTTTTAGTTTTTTCCCCTTGGGTTTACACCATTTACTAGTTTTCTTAGGGTTTAGTTTGCAAAGGAGGAAGACTAATATTCACAATCCGTATTAGTGTTTTTTCCCTTGGGTTCATACCATTTGCTAATTTTCTTAGGGTTTAGTTGCCATTAAAGTACACCTTATCTATAGTTTGTATATGTGTCGTATCATTGTGTATCTTTACATATGTACTTTAAATTTTATGTTAAAAGGAGTTGGTTCTGAATTTTGCTGGACCACGAATAGAAACACAAGATGTTGAATTTGAAACGACAAAGGCTTTGGAGTGGGAGATAGATAACAGCAGGCTATATGAAGGCTTATAAGAACCATGCCCTAAGTATCGGCTTATGTCAATCGTAAGATTTGAATCAAGATGACAATTTTTTTTGCTATTGTTCTTCCGTATCTCTCTGTTACAGTCTCGGAATATGGAAAATGCAGATTGGTTGTGGTGAAGAAGGAGAATACATTTGCATGACTTATAAAATGAACCAGTCGATTAGTCTTAGACATGAAACTTTAGCATAAGAGGTAAGACGGCCTTCGTCTTTCTTGATCTGGAATGTGGATTTGATGGGTCAAACATTATTGACGTGTGTGGTGATGTTATAGGCTGTGAAGGTTATAGCACAAAGATCAGAAGGTTAATGTGGAATTAACCAAGTGTTGGAAAGGTTCTAATTGGGATAGAAGGTTTCCAGGAAGCTGGTTTAGCTGGTGAACAGGTTGGTTCAATTGAGACTGGTTAAGTCTCGGTTATCCACTAAAGTGTCAACGCGCTCCTTTCTCATTGGTCACACGCTTGCACGTGTGAGGGTTTGTTAGATCCTTAAAAGATCTATCGTCTTCTTGCTTGGACTGTATCGATTTTATTTGTTGAAAGAGAGAGAGTTGTAGAGAGGGATCTGAGCGATTGTAACTGACAAAGTATAAGCTCGAGTTTGAGCTGAGTTAGTGGATTCCGGTGTACCGTCGCCGGCGAGACGTAGGGCTTCACATCGAAGCCCGAACTCGTTAAATCTTCTTGTGTTGTTTTTCATTTCTTTTCTTGTTCTTTCGTTGATTCGAGTCTGATCTAATCTCAAGCGTGTAGATTAGGTTTCACAAATTGGTATCAGAGCCAAGGCTGCGTTCTAAGTTGAATCAAGGTCTACGATGAGTGCGAAGTTAGAAGTCGCGTTGTTCGATGGAACTGGAGATTTCTCTTTATGGAGAACAAGGATGTTCGCACATCTGAGCGTCCTCGGATTGAAGGATGTGTTATCGGAGCACACACCTAAGGTGCTAACAGAATCTGAAGAGTCAGATCCAGGACAGAAGAAGAAGCAGATCGAGGATGAGGCTACAAGGCTCGATCGCTGTGATAAGGCAAAGCATGTCATCTTCTTGAATGTTGGAGATAAAGTTTTGAGGAAGATCGAGAAGTGCGCTACTGCTGCAGAGACGTGGTTAACCTTAGAGCGTCTGTTTATGGTAAAGACTCTACCAAATAGGGTTTATCTTCAACTCAAGGTTTACAACTTCAAGATGCATGAGTCTAAAACTTTAGACTAAAATATTGATGAGTTCTTGAAGTTGATAGCTGATCTCAGCCATCTAGATATAGAGGTTCCAGATGAGGTTCAGGCGGTCTTGCTTCTTAGTTCTCTCCCAGCTAGGTATGAGTTACTCAAGGAAACTTTGAGGTATGGAAGAGAAGGGATCAAGTTTGAGGAAGTTGCGAGTGCTGCTAGATCAAAGGAGATGGAACTTAGGGATAGTAACGGTTTGAAGAATATCTCTGAGGCTCATTTCGTAAGAGGAAGGTCAGAGAACAGACACCCTCAGCAGAACAACAACAAGAATAGGCAGAGGTCTAAATCAAGGGATGGTGGGAAAAAGATTTGTTGGGTATGTGGAAAGGAGGGCCACTACAAGAAGCAATGCTATAAGTGGTTAGAGAGGAACAAGGGAAAGACTACTTAGTCACAAAACCAAGGCGAGGCAGCAATGGTTAAGGACGATGCTCAAGATTTATTAGGTTTGGTTGCTTCAGAGGTTAATTTGGCTACAGGAGAGATTAGTCATGACGAGTGGATTTTGGATTCGGCTTGTTCCTTTCACATGACTTCAAAGAGAAAGCTGTTCATGGAGTTGAATGAGATGTCAAATGGGAAGGTCAGAATGGCTAACAACACTTACTGTGAAGTGAAAGGAATAGGGTCAATCAGGTTCCAGAACCCAGATGGTACAACATTTGTGTTGCATGATGTCAGGTTCATGCCTGACATATCTCGGAATTTGATATCTCTTGGTACTTTGGAGTTGAAAGGATGTGAGTTTAGAGGTGGAAATGGCATTCTCAAAGTCGTGAAAGGTTGTACAGTGTTCATGAAGGGTACGAGGCGTCAAACACTTTACATTCTGGATGGGTTTGCTAAGTCTGCAGAAGCACACGTTGCAGAAGTAAATGAACTGGCTGTTTCTGCTCAAGCAGATGAGCAGAGTCTATTGTGGCACAGTTGATTAGGACACATTGGTCAGAAAGGTCTTCAGATTCTAGCTAAGAAAGGTTGTTTCAAAGACAATAAAATCTCAGGGGTTGACTTCTGTGGAGATTGTGTCTTCGGTAAGACTCACAAGGTGAGTTTTGGTTCAGCTCAGCATGTTACCAAGGAAAAATTGGACTATGTGCATTCTGATTTGTGGGGGTCTCCTAATGTACCTATGAGTTTGGGGAGGTGTCAGTATTTCATCTCTTTCACAGATGATTATTCCAGGAAAGTTTGGATTTACTTCTTGAGATCTAAGGATGAGGCGTTCAGGAGTTTCGTTGACTGGAAGAAGATGGTGGAGACTCAATCAGAGAGAAAGGTCAAGAAGCTTCGCACAGACAACGGTCTAGAGTTCTGCAATCAACAGTTTGATCGTTTCTGCAAAGATGAAGGTATTTTCAGGCACAGGACATGCACATACACTCCTCAACAAAACGGAGTGGCTGAGAGACTCAACAGAACTATTATGAACAAGGTTCGGAGCATGTTAAGTGAGAGTGGTCTCGAGCAGAGGTTTTGGGCAGAAGCTGCATCTACAGCTGTTTACTTGATAAACCGATCTCCCTCTTCAGCCATTGATTTCAAGGTTCCTGAGGAGATGTGGACGTCGGTGATGCCTTCCATAGATGGTTTGAGAAGGTTTGGTTGTTTGGCTTATATTCATTTAAATGAAGGAAAGTTAGAGCCAAGAGCAAAGAGAGGAGTCTTCACTGGTTACCCAGATGGAGTTAAAGGGTTTCGGATATGGGTTCTAGATGACAAGAAGTGTGTTATCAGTAGGAGCGTGGTCTTCAAGGAGGATGTGATGTTCAAGGATTTCAAGTCTGACTCAAGCACAGGTAATGATAAACTTGTTTTGTCTACTGATAAACCTTTAAGTTTTGATTTTGCAGGTGAATACAGGATTTTAGGGGATTCTACTCAAGGTGGAGTTTTACCGGAACAGGGTGATTCTTCTGAGCAGGTCGTGGTTGATCCTGAGGTTCAGAGTACTGAAGTTGCAAGTCAAAGTGAGGGTCATCAGGATCCAGGTAGCTATCAGTTAGCCAGGGATTGAGTTAGAAGACAGGTTGTGCCTCCTGTGAGGTTCTGGGATTATGATGTAGGCACTGAGGAGGATGATATGGAGGCATATGTGTGTTTCTTGTCTGAAGATGGAGGTCTCACTGAGCCGGAAAGCTTTGCTGAGGCTCTCAGGGATCCAGATAGTGACAAATGGATGGAAGCAGCTACAGAGGAAATCAGTTCTCAGTACAAGAACAACACCTGGGATCTAATAGACAGGCCAAAAGACTGTAAGCCAATAAGCTGCAAGTGGATCTTCAAACGGAAAGCAGGAATGACAGATTCTGATCCACCTAGGTTTAAAGCAAGGCTGGTTGCCAGAGGCTTCTCGCAAAAGGAAGGAGTTGACTATCAGGAGATCTTTGCTCCGGTTGTCAAACATGTTTCTATCCGGTACATGTTAGCAGCGGTGAATCACTATAATATGGAGTTGCATTAGTTGGACGTGAAGACGGCCTTTCTACACGGGTACTTAGATGAGTATATCATCATGGAGCAGCCGAAAGGGTTTGTAAGCAAGAAATATCCAGAGAAGGTCTGTTTACTGAAGAAGTCGCTGTATGGGCTGAAGCAAGCACCCAGGCAGTGGAATAAGAGGTTCGATGAGTTCATGACTCAAATTGGTTTCAACCGGAGCAACTACGATAGCTGTGTGTACTACAAGAAGGTTAAAGGTGGAGCCTACGTTTATCTACTTCTTTATGTTGATGATATGTTAATAGCTTCGACGAATGTAGACTTGATCCAGAGTCTGAAATCATTGTTGAGTTTGGAGTTTGAAATGAAGGATCTTGGGGAAGCTAAGAAGATTCTAGGGATGGAGATTGTTTGTGACAGGTCAACAAACAGGTTGAAGATTTCTCAGGAAAGTTACTTAAAGAAGATTCTTGGGAAGTTTAGAATGGATCAAGCAAAGTCTGTTGCGACTCCTCTTGGTGCTCATTTCAAGTTGAGGGCTGCATCTGAAGAAGAGTCAAGTCGACATGCAGATTACATGAGGAAAATTCCTTATCAGAGTGCAGTGGGGAGTCTCATGTATGGGATGATAGGTACCAGACCTGATTTGGCTCATCCTGTGGGTCTGATCAGCAGGTTTATGAGTCGACCTATCAAAGTTCATTGGCAAGCTGTTAAATGGGTCTTCAGGTATTTGAGGGAATCTGTTGATTTGGGTTTAAGCTTCAAAAAACAGGGAGAATTCATTGTCATTGGTTACTGTGATTCTGACTATGCGTCAGATGCTACTCAAAGGAGGTCTACTTCTGGTATGGTTTTTACTGCAGGAGGCAATCCTATTAGCTGGAGGTCAACCCTTCAGAAAGTGGTAGCTCAGTCTTCTACCGAGGCTGAGTATATCGCATTGTCTGGAGCTGTTAAGGAAGCAGTGTGGCTTAAGGGTCTAGCTGAAGAACTTGGGTTTCCGCAGGATACAGTTATGGTGCATTGTGATTCGCAGAGTGCGATAGCATTGTCAAAGAATGCTGTGTTTCATGAGAGGAGAAAGCACATTGATGTCAAGTATCACTTCATGAGAGATCTTATCAGGAAGGGTGTTATCAGTGTAGTGAAGATTCCTACGGAGAGAAATCCTGCAGATATCTTTACTAAGGTTTTACCAGTTTGGAAGTTTCAGGAAGCATTACAGATGCTTCGAGTCTCGAGAAATTAGAGAGTCCAGTTGTGGACGTTAAGCAGGTGTCCGGGTTTGGATACAAGGATTCACCAAGAGAGAGATCTTTGACTAAGGTGGAGATTTGAAGGTTATAGCACAAAGATCAGAAGGTTAATGTGGTATTAACCAAGTGTTGGAAAGGTTCTAATTGGGATAGAAGGTTTCCAGGAAGCTGGTTTAGTTGGTGAACCGGTTGGTTCAATTGAGACTGGTTAAGTCTCGGTTATCCACTAAACTGTCAACGCGCTCCTTTCTCATTGGTCACACGCTTGCACGTGTGAGGGTTTGTTAGATCCTTAAAAGATCTATCGTCTTCTTGCTTGGACTGTATCGATTTCATTTGTTGAAAGAGAGAGAGTTGTAGAGAGAGATCTGAGCGATTGTAACTGACAAAGTATAAGTTCGAGTTTGAGCTGAGTTAGTGGATTCCGGTGTACCGTCGCCGGCGAGACGTAGGGCTTCACATCGAAGCCCGAACTCGTTAAATCTTCTTGTGTCGTTTTTCGTTTCTTTTCTTGTTCTTTCGTTGATTCGAGTCCGATCTAATCTCAAGCGTGTAGATTAGGTTTCACAGGCTATTGGTAAGTGGAACAGTGTGTAGAAAAAAGGTTCGGTTAGAGATTATGTTTGCTATAGATGAGTGGCCATATTGTTTGTAAGACTTAGTTAATTGCTTAACATTTTTCTGGATATGTAACCATCATCATGTTGTGACTTTTGAGGGAGTGGATATATTAGCCTTCGTAGATAAAGTTTTCTTATGTTACTCTTAGTTAATACATAAATAGTTTATATATGTATTGTGGCTTAGTATAGTGTTGTTATATTGTATAGATTTTGATGTTCTGTACTATGTTGTCCTTCGGTAGTTATAGTTTTCCTCATTTTATCTTTCTTTGGGGTGGTTTATTCGGTATGTTTGGGTTCCCTCAGTCCCATATTTGTATACCAAGTGTTTGTTTTACGTGATTTGTTTGGGGTTTCCTCAGTCCCATATTTGTATACCAAGTGTTTGTTATACCTGATTTGTTTGGGTTCCTTCATTTCTATTTCTTTTTTAGGATATAGGGTTGGATAGTAAGTGTTATGTCATATGTTTTGGGTTCCTTATGTGCCATTTTCTCTTACGGTATATTGTTGTTTAAAGTGTGCGTATTAAAAACTGTATCTTCTTTTATAACTTGCAAGTTGCGCGATTCTCGACCTTATTATTATTATTATTATTATTATTATTATTATTATTATTATTATTATTATTATTATTATTATTATTATTATTATTATTATTATTATTATTATTATTATTATTATTATTATTATTATTATTATTATTATTATTATTATTATTATTATTATTATTATTATTATTATTATTATTATTATTATTATTATTATTATTATTATTATTATTATTATTATTATTATTATTATTATTATTATTATTATTATTATTATTATTATTATTATTATTATTATTATTATTATTATTATTATTATTATTATTATAGGACTCCATTGCTCAATCTCTAAAGGCCAATGAAGATGTCAAGGTTGTGATTGCTATGGTGCAATTGATCATCAAATCTTCTTACAGGGTCAAGGTTGTGATTGCTATGAATTTGCCTGATGTTTTATTAGTGGACTTATGTACATTAGAGTTTATGTTCTTGTGGCCAAATGGTTCAAATCTATATTAACATTTTTAAAGTAGAGTTATATCCTTTTAGTTATATTAATTTAAAATTTTATTTACAAACTTAACCTCTAAAATAATTGCACAAATAAACCATAACTAATATATGAGAACAAAATCGATTGGTCAAATATAGTATGGTAAGAGTTCTTTTCATTACATATACACTACAAGAAAACATCACCAATTCTGACCACATTTCCGACCGATATATTGGTCGGCTTATAATATGACAATTTTCCGACTGTTAAGCGACGCAAATAAAAAACAGTTGGTAATCGGTCGGAAATTAGCGACACATATATATGGTTGGATATCGGTCAAAATTACCGACCAAACTACCGACCATTAAATCCATTGGTAAAAATTGACTGTTTTCCATCCAAATTTCCGACGGATTGTAAACTCGGTCGATAAATAGTCGGTTTTAAGCGACCGGTATTATGGTTGGTAAGCGGTTATAAATTTTCGACCGATTTTCGACCAACATATTACCGTTTGCAAATCGGTCGGTAAACGGTCGAAATCATGTTACCGTTGCAATATATCCGTTGCAATAGATCCGTTAGTTACCGTTGTCATATTCGAAATCGGTCGGTTATGTTCTGAAATTGGTATATAAATTCTCAACATATATTGTGTCATTTGTTGTAGAAAGAAAATCCAAACACTTACAATATGGCTTCACGAAATCAGAATCAAAGAGAATGGATGTATAATACGCGGTTCAATTCCAGCACTGGGCTTTTGACGGAGGAGTTTGCTAACGGACTCACTGGATTTATGGAGTTCGCCACTAATCAAGAAATTTGCAAAAAAAAAGGGATGCTCTGTCCATGTCCTATTTGTGATAATAATAAATTTATCGATATAAATATGGTGTGGGATCATTTGTATAGTTATGGGTTTAGACCAAATTACAAGGTGTGGTATTATCACAGAGAAGTTGATTTAGGGAATTTAGCTAGTACTAGTGCATCTGGTGAGGAACAATTAGAAGAACCTAGAGGCGGAAACATAGGTATGGTTCAAATGGTTAATGATTCATTTTGTGAAAATATTCCCTCATTTATAGAAGATAGAAACATAGGAGAGGAACCGAATTTAGAAGCGAGGAGATTTTTTGATATGTTAGATGCAGCTAAGGTGCCGATATATGATGGTTGTAGAGAGGGTCATTCCCCTTTGTCAGCTGCAACTAGGATGATGACCATAAAGACGGATTACAATTTGTCCGAGGATTGTGTTGATGCGATAGCTGATTTTGTGAAAGATTATTTACCAGAAGATAATCTATCACCGGCTAACTACAATGCGGTGGAAAAAATGGTGTCCGGTCTTGGTTTGCCATACCAAATGATTGATGTTTGCATCGATAACTGTATGATTTTTTGGAGAGCCGATGAAAACAGGTCATCATGTAAATTTTGTCGTAAACCTCGTTATCAAGAAACCAGTGGGAGAGTACGAGTTCCATATAAGCGTATGTGGTATTTGCCGTTGAGTGAAAGACTGAAAAGATTATACCAATTTGATCGTACGGCGGCTCATATGAGGTGGCATGCAGAGCATTCTAACCACGGAAATATTGCACATCCCTCGGATGCAGAGGCATGGAGACACTTTCAAGCAGTTTATCCAATTTTTGCAGCAGAGAGCAAAAACGTCTACCTCGGATTATCTACAGATGGTTTTAATCCATTTGGGAAGCATGGGAGGCAGTATTCATTGTGGCCAGTCATTGTAACACCTTACAATTTACCGCCATCTCTGTGCATGAAACGAGAGTTTTTGTTCCTCACCATCCTTGTTCCCGGGCCAGAACATCCAAAACGATCTCTTGATGTGTTCTTACAGCCATTGATTCAGGAGTTGAATGATTTATGGATGCACGGTGTTGAAACTTACGATGTTTCATTTCAAGGGAATTTTAGGATGCACGCAGCGTTGATGTGGACCATAACCGATTTTCCAGTCTACGGGATGCTATCAGGATGGACAACGCATGGGAGATTATCATGTCCATAGTGTCAGGATTACACAGATGCATTCCAATTAAAGCACGGCCGAAAGACGTGTTGGTTTGATTATCACAGACGTTTTTTGCCTAGCCGTCATCCATATCGTAGAAGTAAGACGCTGTTTACAAAGAACAGAGTTGTTCGAGATACTCCACCACCAGAGTTTAGCGGTCAAGATCTGTTAACACAGTTAATAGATTTTGGTGCAGAAATGACTCCAGATTGCGGTGGAAATGGACATGTTCCCGTTGATGGTGTAGGCCAGTATCACAACTAGCATAAACATAGTATTTTCTGGAAATTGCCATATTGGAAAGATCTTCTATTAAGGCATAATCTAGATGTCATGCACATTGAGAAGAACGTTTGTGATAATTTGCTGAACACAATGTTTAATGTTCAAGGGAAGACAAAAGATAATTTAAAGTTGAGATTAGATTTCTCGGATATATGTGCACGTGCTGACCTAAATGTCATGGCAAACGGCAAAGGTCCAATTCCTGTATTTAGATTGGATCAAGATGCGAAGGAGGCATTTTTCCAATGGATTATCCAAAGTATTAGATTTCCTGACGGATACGCTTCCAACTTGCGAAACTGCGTTGATAGTTCAGAAGGTCGGTTATTTGGGATGAAAAGTCATGACTCTCATGTTTTTATGCAACGTCTTCTTCCATTTGCATTCTGGGAACTTCTACCTACAAACGTTCATGAAGCTATTGCAGGTAATTCTAAATAAGTTAATATTATACTTAATTAATAACTACTTTAATTTGTGCAATCCTGATTTTTTTTTTTTGTAATAATAGGGATAGGAGCTTTCTTTCGGGACTTATGCACGAGATCACTCACAACAGATGGGATTCGACATCTAGAGGACAATATACCTGTTATCCTTTGTAATCTTGAAAAGATATTTCCACCTTCTTTCTTCGATGTTATGGAGCATCTTCCGATTCATCTTCCTAGAGAAGCATCACTTGGCTGTCTAGTTCAATATAGGTGGATGTATCCATTTGACCGTTTCATATTCCATCTAAAGAAAAATGTCAAAAATTTGAGCAAAGTGGAAGGTTCCATCGTATCTCAGAGCATTAACGAAGATCCACCGTTGCTTACCGTGCACTCAGCGTTTGCTTGCTGCCGTTTCACTGTTTAGTCGGTGCCGCTCCTCCATGACGAACCCACCAATCCGACCACCGGTTAGTTTTTCTTTTCTTTAGAGATCAGTAAACCCTTTACATCCAAGAGATTACTATGATAACTCTTGAAGAAACCTTAGGAATTGAATGTCTAATTGTTGTATTTTGAACTATTTTTTACTAACAGCTTGGTTTTCTCATTGTAGAACTTTGACCGTGATGCTTTTCTCCAATATGTGTCACAACAGTTTAGTAGATTAACACAAGAGTTTGACACTATTTATAGGCCTTTCGCAAGTGAAGAACCGGGATGTAGTATTCCAGATTCTGATACCAATGTTCCTCCTACAGCCGCTGAAAACGGTTCTGTTCCACCAGCTTCGGTGGAGGATCTTCTCATTGCTCCAGGACGTGAAACTCTCAAGTATCTTCATCCCAAAGTGCAGCAAGGAGCTATTTGGTAAATTAAAAGTTAAACCTATATATATTCGAAATTTCTTAGTTAAGATTAGGGTAGCCCATTGATGTTATCAACTGGTTTGATGTAGGTTTAAGTGTGATCCATGTGATGTAATTACAAAGTCTATCTTGAGAATGCAAAAAACAGATGTCAAACATGCTTTCTTGACATATCGTTCTCTTCCCCCTGACACTAAAGAACAGTGATTTAAAGCTTTTGCGGTAAGATTCCTTCTATAATATATGTTTGATTCACATAATGTTTTTCTCTTGTTATTTACTTCATGTGTGTTTTTTTTTTGTTCAGCAAGACTTTAATTGGGATCCCAGCATAACAAAAATAGTTGAGAGCGGGTTTGAGAAACAAGCTGCCTATTCTTTCTCTAAGAACTTAGCTGAGTGGAAAGACAAATGGAAATGTAATAAAGAGAAACCTATACATATGTCAGATGATTTATGGAAGGAGTACATTACTCTTTGGCGTGATGAGAAAGTTGTAGGATTGGCAGCAACAAACTCACAAAAAAAGGAGAAGCAACCCAAATGGTGAAGGAATTCCAGTGCACTTCAATGGAGCTAAATCATTCTATAGGCGTAAAGATGAGATGGTAATTTTGTATTTCTTTACATTTCTTAAGAATTATCATTCCAATGCATACTAATCATGTTCTTTTTCCATGTATATAAGACTATTGAAAATGGTGGAGTAGAGCCTAATTTGCTGGCTTTCATTGAGGATGTTTATAAAAGTAAAAAAACTGGCAAGATTGTCTACAAGAAGGCTAAGCAGATTGTGGAGACTTTAAAAGAACAGGTGCATGACCTCCAATCTAAAGAGCCACTTGAAGTTGGATCGGTTCAACCTACCATACCCTCTTGTTCTGAGATAAATGATGTGGTTCGCAAGGTGCAGGGATTTCTTTTTCACTCTTAACATGCTTTTTACTATCTTACATCAACACTTGGATCCTTGACACTTCTTAGCTATTTGATTTTTAACATTATGCATGGTTAATTTTCAGGCAATACCCAAAAAAAAAGGTCACCGATTTGGCTTTGGATCTCTTCCAGACCATGAAGAGTTAGATGCTCCCTTCCTACCCAGCTTGGATAGTGACAAGAAGTTAGAAGAAGCATATAACCAGATTTCTGAGTTAGTTAAGGAGAAAGAGGAGAATACCAAGACAATTCAATACTTGAAGGATGTTACTGAGAAGCTTCTCAACAAGTTCCCTGAGTGTCGTCCACATGAAGATGAAGATGATGATGAAACTCAAAATTAGAGTTGAGTGTTTTATTTTAACTAGTTTTTTGTTGTAAGATATCCAAAAAAATGGATTTAACGCTTAATTAAGAATCTTTTAATGTGGTTTTGTAAACAATAACTTATATATATATTTTTGGTATTTTGGATTTTAATTAATTTAGCATTTTTTTATTTTTAATTAATTTTCGTTATTTTTATTTTAAATTAATTTGATAAAATTTTGGTTAGAATATTTGGTCAGAATATCGGTTGGAAAATATTTGGTCGGAATATCGGTTGGAAACTTAAACGGTTGTATAACGGTTGGTAATATAGTCTCGACCGATTTATACCGTTGGAAATCAGTCGGTATTTTCCTAACCGAAATCCGACCGATTTTATCCAACGAAAGTCTAACCAACGTTTCGGTCAGAAATTTTCGACCGATTTCTAACCAAATAAATTTCCGACCAGCAATTTCCGACTGATTTACCATTGTCAGTAAATGGTTGAAAATGCCTTTTTCCAACCGTTTCCCGACTAATTTGACCATCGGAAACAGCTATGTTTTCTTGTAGTGATATATATATATATATATCGAATATCAACTACTAACTAAGGAAAATTTCGAAATCAAATGTATATTTGGGTAGACTGTTATAAACAAAATCGAGAAAATATAGCTAATAGAAGCTAATTAGTATACATACAAGAAAATTATGGATCCAAATTTTAAATCATAATTGTCAGATTTTCCAAGATATTATGCTTTCTCACCAATTTTTATAAGATTCGTTATCAAACATATTCCCATCATCAGTAAGAAACTATATAAATAACCTCTCACTATAAAGCCAAAGATGCACCAACTCATAAAAACAATTTATCTTTCGACAAAGTAAACAAACTTTATGCCTTTCAACAGACAAATCCTTATTTTTTCTGAAATTTAGATATTGTTACTTTTAATCAACTCAGATTTTTTTACGTCAATAGATTATGACTGATTAAATCTAATGTCTCAATTATTGTCATATGGGTTTAGTTGATACATTTTTTTTTGGTTTGTTAAAGTATTTGATTTAGCTCTTGAACATTGAAGTTTCTGGAAATGGTTTGGGTAGACCATTTCTCTATATTTTAACACTTGCTAGCGCTTTGAATTTTTATTTGCAACAATTTACGTTTTAACATAATTTTCTGTTTGACATAATTGTATTCTAAACTGGTCGATTGTTTTTTTCTTTTTAGTTATGTCATGGGAAATATACATGGATTCATCTGATTATCTATTTGTCTTCTCGATATTCCTTGGCCGGTTATTAACATGTTAGATTTATACAATTAAATCTATCGACAAACAGATTTGTTTTTTGTTTTTTTTTTGACAACAAAATATTAGCTCATAAGAGCCAAATAAGGTGGGACAAACAGATTAAAGCATGAAGATCACTAAATTTTTTGACATAAAAATAATAATTTAGAATGTATTATTATTTTTTTAGTTCCGAGACAGGAAAAAAAATATAGTCATATGATAGCAAAAACCCCGAATTTAAAGCAAAACCGAAACTGAAAATACTAACTTATCTATTAAAAAAATGGCATATTTTTGCTACATTTAATACTTAGTCACAATTAATAACTAAACATTGACATAATTTCCATTTCTGATGACTTATATAGAATTTTTATTCTTTTATATCTTTGAATATACAACTGAATACTAAATTACACAAGTATCACATGTTAAATCTTGAAAAAAACTAAAAATATAATTCATACAGTTTTATTAATATCAAATTAAAAACTATAAGAAACTAAATCATCTTATGTAAAAATTAAAAATTATTCAGCAATCTATCCCGGATTTAAATTACTAAGTTACACATGTATCACAGGTTAAATAAAAAAACTAATAATTTGAAATCATATAATTATAATAACAAGTTTAAAACTATATAAAATATCTATAAATATAAAAATAAAATTAACAAAGGACCGACCCTTTTTTCTAAATAATAAATAATAAATAAAATATAATAAATAAACTAAGACTAGTGGTCTCATACCCGCTAGCCACCTAACCACAATCACAATCAACAGCGGAAATACCAATCTCAATATCCAATAAATATTTAATAATATAACCAATAAATATAGCATCAACAATATCCAATAATTAAATGACAGGAAACATAGAACCAGCAACCTAGCAATATTCTAAAGACCCAACTCTAGCATCCTAGCAATGCTAGACAATATCAAACTGAGTCCCTAGAACATCCTCCTCTTCATTGCCTTGATTCCACGATCACAATTTGCCTTTACCTGCACCACAAACACATATTGCAATGCATTAGTATTTTAAAAACACTCAGTAAGACAATCCTCCCATCTACTGGGCTATACGCACAAGCAATAGAGTCATCTCTAACCATCAAACAACAAACAACAAACGACAAACCAGGACTCTGCATCGACCGACACCAACATGCATCGACCGACACCACATGGGGATGCATCGACCGACACAGAAGCTGCATCGACCGACACCCAATCTGCATCGACCAACGCATGCTCGACATAACACGAAAACCCTAGAGTTTTACGCGCCATCCTCGCACTTGCATCGACCAACGCAAGATATGCATCGACCGATGCAATGCCGAGCATCGTGTTTTCCCCGAAGCTTCTCACCGGATTTTCGTTCCTACAACCACAAAACTCGATCCCAAGCCACAAGAAAGCTTCCTAACGTCCAAAGTAACGATCTAACAAGAACATCACACAACAAGCAGATTAAAGAGTTGTCTAGCTTAGATAAGTCATGGTCCTGCACTTACCTTTTCCAAGACAAATTTGAACCTCAAACAAGCAAAACAACGCTCCTAGGAAGCTCCTACAACGATCCCAGCTACAGATCTCTACAGGAACGCCTCCAATCTCCCAAAATTCTCAAGAACGCTCAAGAACAGTTTTTCTCTCTTTTCTTTCTCTCAAAATCGGCTAACACGACTAATGAGACAAAAAGTCGAGTTAAGGGTTTCCTAACCCAAAACGCAGTGTTTAACTTAAGTCAAAACGCAGAAACTTGAACCTGCATCGGCCGATGCACCACCTGCATCGACCGATGTAACTCCTAAACCAGGATTTCGGTTCACGGATGTTACAATTCTCCCCCACCAATCTAGATTTGTCCTCGAATCTCGAACAACCATCAGCCAAGAACTCCCATGCAACCGTCTCCACGGCCCACACTATTCCGACCGATCTACAGAAGGTCACCTCTAGGCGATAGACTCACGCTCCAGGCGTCATTTGCTCTCGACTTTTAGACTTTCCTTTACTCATAGGCCTAAACCTTGAGTTTTTATTGGCTCCTCATCAGACCTAAGTCTGCATGCCATAATATTGGCTCCTCATCGGGTCTAAACCCGCATGCCATAATATATATAAGGAAAAATCCAATTCGTCTCTCGGGTTGCCACCCTACAGCGCGCCCCCAGATCGTCATCCAAAGTCGATATACCAACCTTATTCCCAAGCCACAAAGTCTCAGAATATGGCAGTACTAGGAGAACCTAAGTCCTCCAAGAGTCACGAGCAAACAATTCTGAACACGTCTGAGTCCTATCCCTATCCAGGTTTCCTTCCCGTGGCTCGCGTAAAACATCTCAATGTCCTACCAACCACATATCCCCTCACTGGAATACCTCATGACCACACAAGGATCATATACATGCCACAAAGGCCGCCACAAAGGCCAAAAAAATGTCCTAAACAGGACCGCCACCAAGGCCAAACAAATGTCCTAAACAGGACCGCCACCAAGGCCAAACAAATGTCCAAAACAAGACTGCCACCAAGGCCAAATAAATGTCCTAAACATGACCGCCACCAAGGCCACTCGTCCCAAAAGACCGTCACAAAGAAAATCTGTCGCGAAGGACCGCCTAAATAGGCACTCTGGCTAAACAGCCCGCCACAAAGGTCACGCGATTGGCTAAACAGCCCGCCACAAAGGCCACACAATGGCTAAAACAGCCCGCCACAAAGGCCACACACGGCTAAACAGCCCGCCACAAAGGCCACACAATGTCTAAAAAGACCGCCAAACACGGCACACTGACTCGAAAGTCCGACACAAAGGTCACACAAGCCCCTCCAAGGCTCTTCACCGCTAAAATGGACAAATTCTAACTCCCGTAAAACTTTCCATATTTAGCACTTTTCATTTTTGGAAACTTTTATTTCCGGAAACTTCCTCCAAAAACCCCGCCTCACGGAAACTTTGTACCCCGAGCACCATCTCATCTTGTTACTGAGTCGCACAACCAACCACCCCAAGCGACCGAGTAAGCAAGAGAGATGGGCTGGAATACTCCATTCCCGCTCCAGCCACGGATTACAGATGGGACCAAGCTAGACAAGTTCAAGTCGCCGCTTGCTTCTCATACCACTTCTTAAACCTTGCATTTATCTTCGCCTCAGGCTCCCAAGTCTGCTCCTCAACACCATCACAGTCCCACAAGACTCTCATCAAAGAAATCTTCTTCTTCCGAAGTTTCTTGATCCTCCTCTCGAGAACCCTCACTGGTCTCGCCTCCAATGTCATGTTAGGCTGAAGATCCTCAGGAATCTTAGCCAACACCTGCTCTCCCTCACGGAGACACTTCCGCAACATAGAAATGTGGAACACCTTGTGGAACGCACGCATAACCTCAGGCAACTCGAGCCTATATGCTACCGGTCCCACCCGCTCAATCACTCTTAACGGACCCATGTACCTCGGACTCAACTTAGTCTCTGACAATGACCTTTTCGGATCCCGCAACATGGCCATCTTGAGATACACTCTGTCTCCTACCTGAAACTCAAGATCTCTCCTCCTCCTATCAGCATAACTCCTCTGCCTATCCTTAGCCTCCTTCATGTTCAGCTTGAGAACCCGAATCTTCTCTGAGGTCTCCTGAACAAAACTGGCACCAAACATGCTCCTCTCCCCCACCTGAGTCCAACATAACGGTGTACGACATGGCCTCCCATACAAAGCCTCATAAGGAGCCATCTTAATACTCGCCTGATAACTGTTGTTGTAAGCAAACTCTACCAGGTTCAGGTGATCTGCCCAATGGCCACCCCAATCCAACACACACATCCTCAACAAATCCTCCAACGTCTGGATGGTCCTCTCAGACTGTACATCTGTCTGGGGATGATAAGCTGTACTCATATGCACCTTAGTGCCCATCTCTGCCTGAAATGCCTTCCAGAACATCGAAGTGAACTTAGAATCCCTGTCAAACACAATGCTCGCTGGCACCCCATGCAACCTGAGTACCTGACTATCTCTCTCACATACTTCTTAGCCAAGACCGCTGCTCCGTCAGTCTTCTTAATGACCAGAAAATGTGCTGACTTAGTCAACCGGTCTACAATGACTCTAATAGCATCAAAAATCCGTGACACTGGCAATTCTACCACAAAATCCATGGTGATCATTTCCCACTTCCACTCAGGAATGGGTAAACTCTTCAGTAAACCGCCAAGAACCTGATGCTCAGCCTTCACTAGCTGACAAACATTGCACCTCGAAACCTAACTAGCTACATCCTTCTTCATCCCGACCCAGTGATAGTACCTCTTGAGATCACGGTACATCTTAGTCGCTCATGGATGAATAGAAAACCTGCTCGCGTGAGCCTCTCTGAGGATCTCCTGTCTCAACTCCACATCCTTGGGCACGCAAACCCGACCGTGCACCAAGATAGTACCATTATATGAGACCTGATACTCTGAATCCCCATCCTTTGAGGCATTCACCAGCTCCAAATCCTTCTCCTGAGCCAACCGCACCCTACTCAGAAAATCTGCTCTATCAACTGCTTCCAAACCCAACGGTTCCTGTGAAACAGCACACAAGCTCAAAGCACTGATCTCTCCTACCAGAGACTCCATCTCCTGCTCCTGAGCCGAAGCTACCTTCTTCCGACTCAGAGCATCTGCAACCGTGTTAGCCTTACCAGGGTGATAGGCTATCTCCAAATCATAATCTGCCACAAGCTCCATCCACCGCCTCTGTCTCAAAGTCAGCTCAGGCTGAGTGAATATATACTTCAGGCTCTTATGACCTGTAAACACCTGTACCTTTGCACCATAAAGATAAGATCTCCAAATCTTCAGGACAAAAACTACAGCAGCCATTTCCAAATTATGAGTAGGATAGTTGCCCTCATGCTTCTACAACTGTCGCGAAGCATAGGCAATCACCTTCCCATGCTGCATTAATATACACCCCAAACCAACTCTAGATGCATCAGTATAAACCACATAGGGTTCTCCCTGCTTAGGCAAAGCCAACACTGGCGTAGTAGTCAACATCTCCTTAAGGCTTTCAAAGCCCTCCTATGACCACACAAAAAGGGACATCCTTCCCTGTCAACTTAGTCATAGGGCGTGCTCTACTTACAAAACCCTGCACAAACCTCCTGTAGTAACCTGCCAAACCAAGGAAACTCCTAATCTCTGTGGCATTCTGCGGTCTAGGCCAATCCTTGATAGCCTGAATCTTCTCCGGATCCACAGAAACCCCCTCTGCAGAAACAATATGACCTAGAAAACCCATCTCACGCTGCCAAAAACTGCACTTGCTCAACTTAGCAAACAACTTCTGCTCCCGCAGCTTCTCCAGAACTGTCCTCAAATGCACTGTATGCTCCTCAGGACTCTTAGAATAAACCAGGATATCGTCGATGAAAATTATGATAAACACGTCCAGAAACTCCTGAAACACGCTGTTCATCAATCTCATAAACGCTGCTGGCGCGTTAGTCAACCCGAAAGGCATCACCACAAACTCATAATGCCCATACCTCGTCCTGAAAGCAGTCTTCCTCACATCTGCCTCATCAATCGGTATATGATGATAACCTGACGCCATATCTGAAACAAGAATATTTGTTTGGTGGTTGATGATGAATGTATGCAATGGTGATATGAATGGAATGATGGATGGGTGTTTCAATTCCCCTTATGCTGTTGCAGTATAAGAGGTATCAATCCTAAATGAGTGTTTGTGAACAATTAAGATATGCATATGAATCTAAGTTAAGACAAATGTAAAGATTGCTTTTCACTAACAATCCTAAGATGAAAATGTAAAGATGCAGAAAGTAAACTACAAGAACTAAGAACTAAATTCAAATGAAACTGAATGATTGCAACAGTAATGAAGCTAGAACAGAAATAGAAACTACTACTAATGAACTAATGCAAGACAGGTAATGAACTGAAAACTAAATGAATGCAACTGGAATGAAACAGGACAATCACAAATCATAAACAAGAGTTCTGGGGATGAACTCGAGCAAGCACTCGACCGAGTGTAGGTCGAGTGGGAGGTCGAGTTGGTTAAATTCGGGAAAACAGAGCAACACAAGAAAAACAGAGCAATGCAAATACGAATCAAACAACAAGCAAGCAACATGATTAAGACTTTAAAATCAATGAACAAAGAAGGTCCTGAGGATGGATTCATGGGATGAACTAATCATTGTGGTTATCTAACTTGGTCAACAAATCTCAAGCAAACTTTGAGCTAACCTCTAGACATATGAATCTAAGACAAGTTTCTTCCACTCTCATGGCAAGAAACAATCAAACCTATGCATTTCTAGACTTGTTCTCACACAGTTAAGAATCTACACAAGCAGGCATTAAGCAATACATCTCAAACCAAACAAGACCTCTAATCTCTTAGCAAGCCTAATGGTAAGCTCTAGATCTAGCCTTATCTATGCTTCTTAAACATTGGTGTGATGCTAAGAAGCTTGAAATCAGATCCTACCCTCTCAGATATAGGATCAGCATTAAGAACATCTAGCCTAGAAGAGATCTACAACAATCAAGCTTGACCAAATCACACAAACCACAAGATCAATCCATCCTAACTCATCCTCAAGATCCTAAACAAACTACTCACAACAATACATGATGAACAAAGTCAAAAAACCCAGAAAATATTGAAACTTGCATTATTAGAAAGATGAAACAAAGATCTTCAATATTGATGAAAGGATCAAACTCAAATTCTCAATATTAAGAAAGTTATGAAACCAACAATATTGAGGAATTTAGTCTTTTTCAAGTACAAAATCTAAGAAAAATAAAAGTGCAAAAAGAACAATTCCCAAAAGGGTAAAAACTAGGTTTAGAGAATATCTAAAAAGCTGGACTCTTTTGGTGGCTGCAGGTACAAGGCTTTAAATAGTGGGGGAGTGGAAGCCCTAAAAATAGAAAAAGTCAAAGTAGTCAACGGCTCGGTCAACTCGACCAGTGCTCGGTCGAGTGGCTGGTCGAGCTGGCTTCTCTCGTGCAATCTCCACTCGGTCGAGTCCTCCTCAACACACGGTCGAGTGTCTGGTCGAGTGTGCGGTCGAGTTGGACTCCGGACCTTGTTGTTTAAGCCTTAACTCCCTTGTTTCCTCCTCATGATTGCTTCACATCTCTCCTCCATTGCTTCCATACTCCTTAAGCTCCAAAATCACCTGTTTATGCATGAAAAGATGCAAATGCAATGCAACTAAACTCTAATGCATGATTTGTCCTAAAGCTATGCAATAATGGTTAAAATGGATAGCAAAAGATGCAAAAGATGTGAATATACTAAGGGAAAACAAGGTAAAATATATGAACATCAACACCCCCAAACTTAGTCTTTGCTTGCCCTCAAGCAAATAAGCTAGACATAAGAAGGTAAGTGAGGTTTGAAAGTGGGATCTCAGCTCCTAAAGCTTGCAAATAGACCATCTAGAATCAATGTCCAAGTTACTAATACTATGAAGCAAGTTGAATGAGCTGGAATAAAAGACTTTAGACAAGCATATCACAACCTTTATTGATTTGAGCCTTAGATATCCACATGCATTCAAATCAACCATTTCCTTTAACATTCATTAAACAAGAACATGAATCAATTCTATGCAATGCTTAAACTCATTTGGCTTGGTAATAAAGGGTTTTGAGACAAAAATGGTCTCTTTTTAGAGTAGGGCTTGTCAATATCAAGGTTCTCCCATGAAAATGGATTGAGCTTTAGAAGAATGCTAAAGGTAAGAACACCTAGACACATACAAGAATAAAACCTTGTCTACCCAAAGGCACCCAAAGTGTTTATCCTAGCAATCTAAACCCAAATGATCCTAGTGCTACCCTTTACTTCTTCTTTTCTCTTTAACCCTTTTCTCTTTTGGTTTTCAAGTCTTAGGAGATGTTTCTTATTTGATCTTTCTAGTGGGATGGGGGATTCTTACTTATTTGCTATGGTTCTCTTTTCTTCTTATTCTTAAGACATATAAGCATTTTGCTAAACTTTTCTTTTCTTTCTTTTCTTTTCCACAACTAGAACCATTTTAAACAACACTTTTCTTCCCATCCTTTCACTAGACTTTGCTTAAACACAATCTCTTCTTAAAGACTCTACCCTTTTTCTTTCTCTTTTCTTTCTTTTCTTTTCATAACAGCCAAGTCCCAAACCCAACAAGTGAACCACCTAGTCCTATCTAGTTTGAAAAATGCAAACTAGAACTACACAAGGTCTTACTCTTGTCAGTTCAAACCTAACACTTTCTACCAAGCTCAATCCCAAAAATAGGCCTCACACACTCAAGAATAAACAAGGCTTGAAAGAAGGTTTGGTTTAGGGGTAGGGGAACTGATCTTAATGATTTAATCAGCTACTTGGATCAACAAGGGTGGTAAAAAGGAGAAAGATGATCCAAATATGTATATGGTATCCATGAGTTTAAAGCAATGCACATATTGATAATTAAAAGTCAATATTAGGTCTTATAAATAGGAAATGGTTTCAAATCTCAACATGCTTCAATTTAGACCAAATGCAATGCAAGAATTCAATGCTTGGTTCAATCTTATGCTTCTAACTACTCAACTAGCATCAAAGTACTATTAACTTGGGCATTGATCCTAGTCTAGTGAATTAAGCAAGCTAACAAGGAAGTACTCATCATAGATCCCTAATGCAAATATTATACAATTCTACATGAAACATGCTAAACAAGATCCTAATATGCAATGCAAACTACATGAACACTCTTTTTTTATGAAGATTTTTTCAAAATTTTTCAAATTTTTAAGGTTTTTCTATGCCTTAAGATGCTTATGCAAGTGCTAACATGATGATGATAAAAATTTGAAATAAGAACACAAAACACAATGTCAAATGCTATCTCAAACCCTCCCCCAAACTTAAATCACGTAGTCCTCTGTGTGAAAGAAATTTGTAAGAGGATTCAAGACTAATAACAAAACAAAACACAACATCAAATGCAATGATATTTACAAGTGAAGGTGATATCTATACCTTAGGGGTTGTGGAAGAAGTTGTCCACATCCATCTGCATGCTGTCATAGGAGTAGTTAGGGTCAGGCTGGTGGCTTGGAGATGGACTTTGGGGCAGCTCGATGACGGCGATCGACCGTGACTTGGTCGAGTGCGTGTCCGAGTGGGGGGGGTCGAGCTGGACCGCGGGTGTCAAAATGTTGACCTTGCTGCTGGCAAAACTGCTGGTAGAGAGCTGGATCAATGTAGTATTGAGGTGGGATGGGAGGGTATAATGGATAACTTGGATAAGCAGCTGGAGGTGGGAAGCCATAGGGTGATCTGGGCTGGTACTCGGCCGAGTGCATTGGAGGTGCTCGGTCGAGTGGGTGCTCGAGTGACCCGGTCGAGTGCCTCGAAAATTGATGTTCTCGGGTACTTGAGCTCCTCTTCCTCTGATTTGGCTCATACATTGAAGCCCTAGCTGGTTCCACAGGATTCGCAACCCTTGAAAGTGCTCTAGTTGAGCTACTTCTCCTCAAAGGGCTTGAATGGCTAGGAGATGAGTTTCCACTCTTCAGCTCAGCAATCTCCTTCTTTAAGCCTTTGATAGACTTGACCATGTTGGTCACCTTCTTCTTCAGCTTGTCAAACCTCTTTCCATGCCACTTGCCCCACTTTCGCAAAAGAGTTAATCTCTTGGCATTCTCCCTCACTCCTCTACTATCTCTTGGGTTGGGCTCATAATCTTCAAAGTAGAACTGCTCCTCTCCATCAGCTACTTGTGCATTCCCAGCTTCCTCAACTCTATGTTGAACCACTCCATCAAACCAATGCTCCTCAGCTGGCCAAAAGTCAATGTTAGCCCTTCTTGAATGGTGGTGAGCTCTTGGTTAGGCATTATGAATTGCTTTTTCCCAAGTGTTGGAAGCTCAAAGTTGAAGATGTGGTTCCCTTGATGCTTCTCCTTGGCTAGGATGAGAGTAGAAGTGAGGTAGCTTGAGTCAATCGATCTTGGTGAGACCCTCTCTCCTCTAAGTGGAACTCTAGCAGCTTGAAGGATTGGAGTGATGATGCCTCCAATGGTAAGTGCTCCTCTTGACCCTTTGTTCTCCAACTTTCCTACCCAACTTCTCAATTGGATCATGTGGTCAATGAGCACCATTCCTAGGTCAGTCTCCACTGTGCTCCCAAGGATGATGGTACCATTCCTTGCTTGAAAGATCACTCCATTAAGAGCCAAGTCAATTATCTTTAGCTCTCCCTCATTGATGTTCCTAGTTTCCTTCCTTGCAAAGAATGTATTGGCAAGAGTTTTGTGGAAGTACCTTAGGACTGGGCTCCTTATCCTTGAGCTCTTGGAGTTGGAGGATGAGTAGTACTTGTTATCTCCAATGGTTTCCCACACAGCATACAACTCATCTCTTGGAACCATCAAACTCCTATTGCTCCCAACCTCAAAACCAAACACATTTGCTATCTCTTTCATTGAAAGCTCATGCTTCTTCCCTTTGATAGTGAAAGAGATGTGACCAGCTCCAGATTCAGCACTCTTCCTTGCATATGTGTGCAGCTTGACAGTGGCTAGGAACTCACAGCTTTCCTCCTTGTAGCCCTCCATGCAAAGCCCCATGAACTTGGTGAGATTGCTCTTCTCAAAAAGATATTCCACATCCTCATCAATGGCAAGCTTCTCCATGGTCTCCTTGTGAGGATATCTAGTTCCCAAGAACTCCATCCTCATGAAAGCATCATAAATCTGCCTCTTTGACAGCCCACAAGACTCAGCTTCTCCATCATCCATCAATTCTTCTTCTTCACTCTCTTCCTCACTTTCACTTTCACTCTCTTCTTGCTCAACTTCAACAGCTGGCCTCTTTCCTTTGGCCTTGTGTCTCCTCATAAACTCATTGAGAGTAGGCTCTCTTTCCTCCTCACTCTCGGTCCTCTCAGGATCTTCCTCAACTGACTCTCTCCTTGGATACGGCATCTGGCTCGACCGACTGCTCGAACCGGCACTCGGTCGAGTGGTCGATCGAGTGGTCCGTCGAGTGACTCTCCCAGCTTCACCTCTTGATTCAAGGTTAGCATCACGACGTTCCATGGAGCTGGCAGCGGTTTGGTGAGACTTCTTGGTTATCTTGGAAGACATTTTCAAAAGAAACTGAAGGGAATAGACTCAAAGCTCAAAGTTAATAGGTTAGTGACCCAAAAACTTGAAAGAACAAAGCTTGAGCAAGAGATAAACTTTGAGAGAGATTTTAAAGCTTGAATTTAAATGTTTTGAGCAAATGAGAGAATGTGAGAGGCATAGGATCGTGCAAGGGCTATTTAAAAAAGCCAAGGGGACAAGGAGACAAGGGTGGAGCGTCCATACCATTCAAATTTGAATTGGGAATCTTTGACTTGCTTTTGGCTGTAGCTCGACCCCACACTCGACCAGCACGTGGTCGAGCTCCTTGACCAATTTTGAAATTTCAAAATTTTTCTCCTTGTTCTTCCCTCCACTCGATCGTCCTAACGATTTGAAGATGAAATGGGCCTTAATTCATACCCAGCTCGGCCGAGTACCTCTCGTGGCCTGGTCGAGTGGGCCTGCGAGTCTTCTTCTCCAAGTCCACATCTCTCCTTAACCAACTACATTCTCACTAAAAGCCTGTCCAACAAAAACATAAAAGAAAACACATCAAAACTACTAAGAATTTAAACCATATTTACAAAGGATACCTTAGGGACTTCCTCCCTAGTGAGCTTGTTTAAAGTCACTAACCTTGACTTTGGTTTCCTTCTTAGACTTGATCTAGATACCAAGGAGGTGATGAAATCCTCCCTGGAACCTCTTGGTCTCTGTGAAGTTGATCCTTGATCACCTCACCTTTAGCACACAATCCATACTTCTTCTTGATTTTGAGCCTAGGTCTTGCTTTCCTCAAAGACCTCTTGTTCAGCTTGACTTGGAGATCCTCAACCATACTAGACCGCTCTTGAACTGACCTCTTAAGCTTCTCAATAGAATCCTCTTGAAGTGGGAGCTCAGCCTTTGGGGTTGCCTTATCACTTAAGCCTCCTTGACCACCTTTGTCCTTGATAGTAAAAGGCTGATCATCAATGGTAGGAAGGTTGGTTGGATTGTAGATGTTGAACTTCATAACTACATCCTCAGCAATGTTCAAGGTCACAAGACCTTCCTTGACATCAATGACTGCTCCAACAGTGGCTAAGAATGGCCTCCCTAATAAGATTGGATCTTCAGGCTCCTTGTCCATCTCTATGACCACAAAATCAGTGTGAACCCTTGCCTTCCCTATCTTGAGTGGGACATTCTCCAACCTTCCAACTACCTCTCTATTTGTCCCATCAGCTAGGCACACATGGAGGTTAGTGGATTTGAAATCAGTTCTCCCAAGCTTTTGAACTATGGAGTATGGCATCACACTTGTTGAAGCTCCCAAATCACAAAGGCATTGATTGTAGTGGAGGTAACTGATTGTGCAAGGCAGATAGAATGGCCCTGGGTCCTTAAGCTTAAGTGGGATGATCACTCCTCCAAGGTTCTCAAGATCCTTCTCATCTTGAGCTTGAGCCTTCTTCTTTGACAAGTCAAGCAAAAAATCTCTATAGAGAGGATATGGTTCATACTGTTCCAAAGCAGGTCCTCTCTCCTCTTCTTGGTAAGCAATGATGATCTCTTGAATAGCCATCACTTCTTCCTTTTTCTCAACCAAAGCTTATTCCTTCAAAACCCTTTCTTCCTCTTGTTGCTTAGCCAACATCTCCTTTTTCTCAATGATTTCCCTTAACTCCTTGATCCTCTGTGCTTTGAAACACCCAGGGAATGGTAGTGGAGGCTTGTAAGCAGGAGGAATGTACTTAGCAGGCTTGACAGCTTCGGAGTCCCTAGCTCGATCGACCACTCGAGCATGCACTCGGTCGAGTGGCTGCTCGAGTTCCTGGTCGAGTTCTCCTGCGAGCTCCTGTTGCTTTGCACAGATGTCACTTGGGGCTTCAGTAACTAATGAATTCCCCCAAACTTGGACTTCACTGTCCTCAGTGACTTCTTCCTCTTGAAATTGAATGGCTTTGGCTGTGAACTCCCTTGGATTTTGAACAGCTTTTCCAGGGAGTTGGTTGGGTTTTGGAGCTGAAGTAGATGCTATGTTACCCTCCATATACTTCACTCTTGAATTAAGACCCTCAAACTTCATATTCAGATCATTGTACTGTGATGTTAACCTTTGGTTCAACGCAGCAAACTGCTTGGCTTCCTCAATCTTACCTTGTGTTTGCCCAATCAAAAATTGTTGCATCATAGCTCTTAAGTCTTGGTCTTGGCCTTGGTTAGTCTGAAACCCTGGTAGGGACACAACTGAGGTTGGAACACTTGATGTTGTTGTTTGGGGATGTAGGTTTGTTGTTGTTGAGGCTGTTGAGGTGGATAGACTTGGTCTTGAAGATTAGCCACATTGGTACTCCTATAAGAGAGATTGTTGTTCTTGAAACCTCCTTGGTTGTAGCCTTTGAATCCTCATTGATTCTGCATGTAGCACAACTCAGCAAACTCAGTCTCCCCCTCTCGAACTTGAGCTTCTTCTTCACCAATGAAATGAATAGACTTGGACTGGCTAAGAAGAATCTTGTCAAGTTTCTCATTGACCATCTTCAAGTCTTTCTTATACTTGTCCTCTTGATCAGTTGAGGAGCTCCTTATGGTCCTATCATAGTCCTCATTATAGTTGCCATCTGACTGAGCAAGATTCTCAACTAATTCCCAGCCTTCTTCCACATTCTTGTTGAGGAAGTTGCCATTAGAAGCTGTGTCAAGCAACATCCTTATCTTTGGAAGCACTCCTCTATACAAGGTACTCAAGAGTGACTCATTGCTGAAACCATGATGAGGACATTGAGTCTGATATCCTTTGAACCTCTCCCATGCCTCACAAAAGGTCTCATTGTTCCTTTGAGCAAACCCAGAAATTTCATTCCTCAATCTAGCTGTCCTAGCATTGGAGAAGAATTTGGCTAAGAAAGCCTTCTTGCAAGCATCCCATGTGGTTATTTCTCCAGTAGGAAGAGTCTTCTCCCAAAGGTGTGCCTTATCTCCAAGTGAGAATGGAAAGAGCCTCAACTTGAAACCATCTTCACTCACTCCATTTATCTTGGTTAGACCACAGATTCTGTCAAACTCATCAAGGTGATCAAGTGGATCCTCCATTGGCAGCCCATGAAACTTGTTGGCTTGAATCATGGAGATCAATCCACTTTTGATCTCAAAGTTGTTGTTTGCTACAGTTGGAGGCACAATTCCAGCCCTTTGGTTGTGGGTGTTGGGTGCATCTCCAGCACCAATGTGCCTAGGTCTCTGCTCATGGTTAGCTTGTTGCTCCATGAGCACTGAATCCTCTTGCTGAACTTGTACTACCCTTCTTCTCTGATTTCCCAACCCTTTTTGCAACTTGTGGATGTTGTTAATAGGCCTTTGAAGGTTGTCTTTCCCTTTAGACCTTGTGTGCATCAACAAACGCGAGTACAGACTCGAACAGGTTCACAATTGAGCTCAGACTCGTTTGGGGTGTCAAGTCGTCTGGGAAGTGGTGTCCAAATATACACGGCTTCTGGCTCGATCAGGTGCTCGATCACTGCTCGGTCGAGTGGTGGTCGAGTGAATGGTCGAGTGGTACCTGAAATGGAACTTCAACCCAACAATAGAAGATTCAAGTGTATAAACGAACTTAATCTTAGACTAATATGGATCCTAAATGTCACAAAAACACACTCAAATGGGCAACGGCGCCAAATTGAAACAAGAATATTTGTTTGGTGGTTGATGATGAATGTATGCAATGGTGATATGAATGGAATGATGGATGGGTGTTTCAATTCCCCTTATGCTGTTGCAGTAAAAGAGGTATCAATCCTAAATGAGTGTTTGTGAACAATTAAGATATGCATATGAATCTAAGTTAAGACAAATGTAAAGATTGCTTGTCACTAACAATCCTAAGATGAAAATGTAAAGATGCAGAAAGTAAACTACAAGAACTAAGAACTAAATTCAAATGAAACTGAATGATTGCAACAGTAATGAAGCTAGAACAGAAATAGAAACTATTACTAATGAACTAATGCAAGACAGGTAATGAACTGAAAACTAAATGAATGCAACTGGAATGAAACAGGAATGAAACAGGACAATCACAAATCATAAACAAGAGTTCTGGGGATGAACTCGAGCAAGCACTCGACCGAGTGTAGGTCGAGTGGGAGGTCGAGTTGGTTAAATCCGGGAAAACAGAGCAACACAAGAAAAACAGAGCAATGCAAATACGAATCAAACAACAAGCAAGCAACATGATTAAGACTTTAAAATCAATGAACAAAGAAGGTCCTGAGGATGGATTCATGGGATGAACTAATCATTGTGGTTATCTAACTTGGTCAACAAATCTCAAGCAAACTTTGAGCTAACCTCTAGACATATGAATCTAAGACAAGTTTCTTCCACTCTCATGGCAAGAAACAATCAAACCTATGCATTTCTAGACTTGTTCTCACACAGTAAAGAATCTACACAAGCAGGCATTAAGCAATACATCTCAAACCAAACAAGACCTCTAATCTCTTAGCAAGCCTAATGGTAAGCTCTAGATCTAGCCTTATCTATGCTTCTTAAACATTGGTGTGATGCTAAGAAGCTTGAAATCAGATCCTACCCTCTCAGATATAGGATCAGCATATAGAACATCTAGCCTAGAAGAGATCTACAACAATCAAGCTTGACCAAATCACACAAACCACAAGATCAATCCATCCTAACCCATCCTCAAGATCCTAAACAAACTACTCACAACAATACATGATGAACAAAGTCAAAAACCCAGAAAATATTGAAACTTGCATTATTAGAAAGATGAATCAAAGATCTTCAATATTGATGAAAGGATCAAACTCAAATTCTCAATATTAAGAAAGTTATGAAACCAACAATATTGAGGAATTTAGTCTTTTTCAAGTACAAAATCTAAGAAAAATAGAAGTGCAAAAAGAATAATTCCCAAAAGAGTAAAAACTAGGTTTAGAGAATATCTAAAAAGCTGGACTCTTTTGGTGGCTGCAGGTACAAGGCTTTAAATAGTGGGGGAGTGGAAGCCCTAAAAATAGAAAAAGTCAAAGTAGTCAACGGCTCGGTCAACTCGACCAGTGCTCGGTCGAGTGGCTGGTCGAGCTGGCTTCTCTCGTGCAATCTCCACTCGGTCGAGTCCTCCTCAGCACACGGTCGAGTGTCTGGTCGAGTGTGCGGTTGAGTTGGACTCCGGACCTTGTTGCTTCAGCCTTAACTCCCTTGTTTCCTCCTCATAAATTGCTTCACATCTATCCTCCATTGCTTCCATACTCCTTAAGCTCCAAAATCACCTGGTTATGCATGAAAAAATGCAAATGCAATGCAACTAAACTCTAATTCATGATTTGTCCTAAAGCTATGCAATAATGGTTAAAATGGATAGCAAAAGATGCAAAAGATGTGAATATACTAAGGGAAAACAAGGTAAAATATATGACCATCAAGATCTACCATAGAGAACCAAGTAGCACCCCTTAACTGATCCAACAACTCATCAATCCTGGGAAGAGGGTACTTGTTCTTCACAGTAACCCGGTTCAAACCCCAATAATCAATGCACAAGCGGAAACTCCCATCCTTTTTCTTGACAAACAACACCGGCGCTCCCCACGGTGATACACTAGGACGGATGAATCCCTTACACAACAAATCTTCTAGCTGCTTCTTCAGCTCTGCCATCTCTGCTGGAGCCATTCTGTAAGGAGCCTTGGATAACGGCGTCGTCCCCGGTTCCAGTTCAATGGTCAAAGGATCCGACCGAGATGGTGGTAATCCCTGCAAAGACTGAAACACATCCTCAAACTCCTCCACTACCGGAATACTGCTAACCGTAGACTTCTCCAGTGACTCTGGCATAGATATAGTAACCAAATAAGCCTCACGGCCCTTCTCGATCATCTCCCTGAAGTCGGTCTAATACCCTCAAAAACCAACTTCCCTACTAGACGCTCAAACTCCACTCTACCCTGATAGCAATCCAAATGCACCATATGCCGATGCAACCAATCCATCCCAAGAATAACATCATACAACTCCACTGGACTGATAAGCAAATCCGCTGGCCACGACTCTCCTGCGATCTGAATATCAACCCCTCTAGCTCATCCAATAACTCTCAAGAACTTGCCTCCCGCAACTCTGACAACTCATGTAAGCTCCCTGGGATCCCCTCTGATTCCCGCACTCTCTGCACACTCCAGAGTAATGAAGCTATGAGAAGCTCTAGAATCAAACATAACATGGGACTTAAACCCGCCCACCAACAAGGTCCCTACACAAACCTCATGTGTTGAGAACCTAACACTTTATCACAGGAAAACATAAAATCTGAACCTACTAAAAATTCACAAAGCTTAAGTACCAGAAATTATACATGTGATCACCCCAGCACTGGTTCCACCAGTCTCTGCTGTCGTGTAGACCCGTGGCGCCTGCTCAATCCGTGCCACCTGCTGTCCTCCAGGCTTCACCTGCTGCAACGCTGCCACTGCTACAGGCTGCAACTTGGGATACATGGGCCTGATATGCCCTAGCTCGCTGCAATGATAGCATACACGAGCCGCTGCCGTCGGGGCATTACTCTTTGGACAACTAGCAACCTTGTGATCCTTGCTCCCACAACTGAAGCAACTCGCACCACTCGGCCTCTGCGTAGCCTCCCACCTCCTCTTGGTTCCCTGTGTAGGCCTACTGCCTCTGCTAGAACCACCCTGCTGCTGAGCCCTACTAGGCTGAACTGCTGGACTAGCCGCCACTGACTGTGCCTGGATATCCTCCTCAATCTCTGCTGCAGTCTCAACCAGCTCTGCACGCGTAGCATAACTCCGCCCTCTACAGTGAACTCTCAAATCATCACGTAGAGCCCTCAAAAACGTCCTGATCTGAGCCTCCTCAGACTCTATAGCCCGACCCCCATAACATAGAAGTCGACTGAACTCCAAGTCCAGCTCCCGCACTGACCGCGTCCCCTGAGATAACTGAAGGAACTGCACCTCCAACCGATCCAATGCCTCTCTAGGAAAATACTTGCGGTTGAACTCCAAGACGAAGTCAGCCCAAGTCATCTCCCACTGCACTCTCCTAGCAGCCACTGATCTCCACCACAACTCAGCATCACGACTCAAATGGTGGACCCCTATGTCCACTCAAAACTCCTCAGGACATCTCAGAGTATGGAAGTTACATTCCACACTCGTCCTCCACGCATCCGCAACAGTAGGGTCTGTACCACCCGAAAACTTCTCAGTGAAAAGACCCCTCATCTCCTGGAGCATAGACAAATAACGTCCATGAACTCCTGCATCTGCAGCCACTGGCTGCCGCTCCTCCGCCACCACTGGTGGTACTACCTGAGGTTGAGCCGGTACCACTGGTGGTAGCCGCTCTAACACCTGTGCTAGCATAGCCGCAAAGTCAACACCAGGGACTCCACCCGGCTGGGACTCCCACACCCGGGACCCTAGCATCACCGGCCACTGGAGCATCAACACCGCCCCCTCCGGCCACACTCACTAAATCCCCCGGAACACCCTGCGACTCGCCAACACCCTCAACTGTCACACTCTGGTCCTCGGCCTCTACCACGACCACGTCCACGACCACGTCCACGACCACGTCCGCGTCCACCACCACGACCAGCAACATTACCATCTCTAGCCATCTGCACTACCATGAACAGAAGACTAAGCAAACAATTACTATTATAACACAAACATAAACTCACCATGGAATCATACAGTCGGCTCGAAGAGGATGTTCTAGGAACAATTGACTAACTCACATAATCAATCAAGACATGCAATCCCAAACATCACAACAGAACCCTAGTGAACCCAAATCTGGAACCGTAAGGGCTCTGATACCAACATGAAAGGACCGACCCTTTTTTAAAAGAATAATAAATAATAAATATAATATAATAAATAAACTACGACTAGTGGTCCCATACTCGCTAGCCACCTAACCACAATCACAATCAACAGCGGAAATACCAATCTCAATATCCAATAAATATCCAATAATATAACCAATAAATATAGCATCAACAATATCCAATAATCAAATGACAGGAAACATAGAACCAGCAACCTAGCAATGTTCTAAAGACCCAACTCTAGCAACCTAGCAATGCCAGACAACATCAAACCGAGTCCCTAGAACATCCTCCTCTTCATTGCCTTGATTCCACGATCACACTTTGCCTTTACCTGCACCACAAACACATATTGCAATGCATGAGTATTTTAAAAACACTCAGTAAGGCAATCCTCCCATCTACTGGGATATACACACAAGCAATAGAGTCATCTCTAACCATCAAACAACAACCAACAAACAACAAACGACCGATGCAAACATGCATCGACCGACACAGAAGCTGCATCGACCGATGCAAGTTACACTTGCATTGACCGACACCCAATCTACATCGACCGATGCATGCTCGACATAACACGAAAACCCTAGAGTTTTACGCGCCGTCCTCGCACTTGCATCGACCGACGCAAGATATGCATCAACCAATGCAATGCCGAGCATCGTGTTTTCCCCGAAGCTTCTCGCCGGATCTTCGTTCCTACAACCACAAAACTCGATCCCAAGCCACAAGAAAGCTTCCTAACGTCCAAAGTAACGATCTAACAAGTCTAACATCACACAACAAGCAGATTAAAGAGTTCTCTAGCTTAGATAAGCAATGGTCCTGTACTTACCTTTGCCAAGACGAATCTGAACCTCAAAGAAGCAAAACAACGCTCCTAGGAAGCTCCTACAACGATCCCAACTACAGATCTCTACAAGAACGCCTCCAATCTTCCAAAATTCTCAAGAACGCTCAAGAACAGTTTTTCTCTCTTTTCTTTCTCTCAAAATCGGCTAACACGACTAATGAGACAAAAACTCGAGTTAAGGGTTTCCTAACCCAAAACGCAGCATTTAACTTAAGTCAAAACGCAGAAACTTGAACATGCATCGACCGATGCACCATCTGCATTTACCGATGCAACTCCCAAACCAGAATTTTGGTTCACGGATGTTACACATCTGGTGTACTACAGTTTAAATTACTTAATTTAATTACACGAAAAATCTAAATCGTATAACTTTAATATCTAACTAAAAAGTTATAAAAGCTAAATTATTACATATCAAAATAAAAAATTATCTCGCGGTGTACCCCGAGTTAAATCTTAGTTATGAAATATAAATATTATTATAAGAGAACCATTGTAATTTTACACCATCAATAGTTGATATAATCATGAGACCCTTCAAGAAAATCCTTGAGTCTTGTTCAACACCAACGAAGTCAGAGATCAATTATTCCAGCCAAACAACTATTTGGGATACATTCTTACCTCATCTAGAGCATATGTCGATGTGGAATCAGTCCAATCAGAGTTCAAATGAAGGAGTTATTCATTTTTCAAATCAGGTGAACTCATGGCTACGCGATTTGGACCTACGAGCATTCAAGGGAGGACTCCGACCAAGCCAGAATGATTCAAGCTATGAATCAAACTTTCCTGGAATCTTGATCCTAGAATCACTGAGATTTGGAAGCACATTAAAATCAGTTCATACGTGAATGATATGGATATTTCAAGTCAGTGGATCTATCTCAGTCCCAGTTTCGCGTCCGAGCCAAAGATCGTGTTCCACAGATCAACTCAGCCACAATTTCGATACGAAACCATTTGGAGGATGTTAATGGATCTCTTATGTTTCCAACAAGCTCAGAAACAGAAGATTTGGCCAACAAACCACAAGGTTACGCTTCATTTGCCAAAGGAGGTCAATCTAGTTCTTCACATGAAGAATCTTAGGTCTAGTTGGTTTAGGAGCTTCCAGAATTATGTTTGGCAACCAGGAGTTGTTTCTACTAAGCACAAGGTGAAGAAATCATACATCCCATCTTGTTTCTCATCAGCAAGTTGGATCAAAGAGTCAAACAGAGAGAAGATCAAGGAATGCACTTAATGGGCTAATTCAAGAGCTTATGGCCAAAGAGAACATGGAAATTTCTATTGGAGATGATATCTATCAAGTCCAGCCCACTTTGAGCCTAATACAATCCCAAGAAAGCCTAAAATAATCACTTTATTTTGTGGTCAAAGGAGAGTGACGAAAATAAGAGATACATGCACCAAAAGTCACTTTGGAAGAAGGAAACATGCACCAAGAGTTGGGTCTTCATTCAACTATCTATCTTTATTGTCTTTTAGTTCCAAGAATAATTAATACTTGCTTTGTTACCAAGTTTTTCTATCCCTATATAAACACATGTAATCTCATTTGAGAAAATCATCCAATAAAGAAATCTTTTATCTTATATTTGAGAGTGGTAAACTCCTTTGTTCCTTTGGAACTTGTTCTTTCTCCTTGGTGGGTTACATCAAAGAGTTCCCGGTATATCAAGTGATTCCACAGCACTTGACGTTGCCATTCACTAGCTGAGGATTGAAGAGTCGTTATAAGAGAGTATAGGGCACAAGGATTTTCGGGATTAGTCTCACGCCTTGTCATCTGTCTCCGCGAAGCTTCTATCTAAAGTTCCACCGCCTTGCTTTGTTTGGTTTGTTTTAAGAGAGTTTGGGGCATAAGGATTTTTGAGTTCATCTCACGCCTTATCATCCAGCTTCGCGAGCCATCGGAGTTCTAGGATTATCAGTCTACCAACCTTAGAGCGTCGATTCCTTGGGAGGATCACATCAAGTGGTATCAGAGCCCGCTCAAGGACTTTTGGTATTCTTCTAATCAAAACCTATCCATCTTTTCATCTTCTCATCTTCTATCTTTTCATCTTCTTTCTATCATCTCCTATCTATTCATCTTCTATCTTTCAAAAAAAAAAAAAAAAAAAAAAAAAAAGGAAGAACCCGTTCTACTCTTCACCAAAAAAAAAAAAAAAAAAAAAGGAAGAACCGGTTCTAATCCACAAAAAAAAAAAGAAAAAAAAAATGTCCAATGATCGACAAGTTCAAGCACTTATGGGAGAGACGCGACGGTTGTTGAGGGTTGAGATGAATGCCCTCTACAAGAGGATGAATGAAGTTGAAGCAGAGGTACAACAGAGACAACCACAAATTTTGCATCATAGCAGAGAAGGAGATGGACCTAGGCGTAACAAAAATGAAGAAAACGACTACTACAACCAAAGGGGCTCAAGTGAGAATCAACGGCATCCGAGAAGAAATAAAGAGGCTAGAAAAAGAAACGATGATGATTTGAGAGGAATCAAGCTGAAAATACCGCCATTCTATGGAAAGAATGATCCAGATGCTTACTTGGAGTGGGAAAAGAAAATGGAGTTAGTCTTTAGGTGTCAAGACTATTCAGACCGCGAAAAGGTTCAAGTGGCTGCTACAGAATTTTATTATCATGCCATCAATTGGTGGTATAAACTGGTTACTAGCAGGATACACCACCTAGACCGGCATGTTGACACATGGGATGAAATGAAAGCAGTGATGAGAAAGAGATTTGTTCCCAACCATTATCACCAAGAGTTACACCGAAGACGGCAAAGGTTATCTCATAACAGTAGAAGCATGGAGGATATGTTTCCCAAAGATGATTTTGTTGAAAAACAACTCAAGAAGAGGGGTATAACACATCAAGCTTGTGGTTTGAGTTCATCCACCCTGAATTCAAGCTATTCTATGGAGGAGAAGACAACCCCAAAACTGAGCATAGAAGCAAAGCCTACTACTACCTCCAAAGAAACAAGAGTGGTGCTTAGCAAAAATTGTGAGCTAGAAATTGAAGTTGAAATGAAATCTGAGGAACAAAGGCACCAAGAGGTCTACAAAGATCATATTGAGGAAGTCACAAAGGAAAGACTGAACTTTTACAACCTAGGAAGTGTGCATGATTTAGCTGATGCACCAACAAGGAGAGAAAAGCTAACGCTCAACTTATAGTCCAGCAAGATAGAGCAAGATTGGGATTTTAGTGGCAAAAAGAAAGGTTTCATTGAAAACAGTGAAAATAAACCTCATGGTCAGCCACCAGAATCACTTCAACACTCTCTAACACATGGCCTTACAGTTTCGAGGACGAAACTTTTTCAAGAGGAGGGGTATGATATGATCATGAGACCCTTCAAGAAGATCCTTGAGTCTTGTTCAACACCAACGAAGTCAAAGATCAATTCTTCCAGCCAAACGACTATTTGGGATACATTCTTACCTCATCTAGAGCATATGTCGATGTGGAATCAGTCCAATCAGAGTTCAAATGAAGGAGTTATTCATTTTTCAAATCAGGTGAACTCATGGCTACGCGATTTGGACCTACGAACATTCAAGGGAGGACTCCGACCAAGCCAGAATGATTCAAGCTATGAATCAAACTTTCCTGGAATCTTGATCCATCCTAGAATCACTGAGATTTGGAAGCACATTAAAATCAGTTCATACGTGAATGATATGGATATTTCAAGTCAGTGGATCTATCTCAGTCCCAGTTTCGCGTCCGAGCCAAAGATCGTGTTCCACAGATCAACTCAGCCACAATTTCGATACGAAACCACTTGGAGGATGTTAATGGATCTCTTATGTTTCCAACAAGCTCAGAAACAGAAGATTTGGCCAACAAACCACAAGGTTACGCTTCATTTGCCAAAGGAGGTCAATCTAGTTCTTCACATGAAGAATCTTAGGTCTAGTTGGTTTAGGAGCTTCCAGAATTATGTTTGGCAACCAGGAGTTGTTTCTACTAAGCACAAGGTGAAGAAATCATACATCCCATCTTGTTTCTCATCAGCAAGTTGGATCAAAGAGTCAAACAGAGAGAAGATCAAGGAATGCACTTAATGGGCTAATTCAAGAGCTTATGGCCAAAGAGAACATGGAAATTTCTATTGGAGATGATATCTATCAAGTCCAGCCCATTTTGTGCCTAATACAATCCCAAGAAAGCCTAAAATAATCACTTTATTTTGTGGTCAAAGGAGAGTGACGAAAATAAGAGATACATGCACCAAAAGTCACTTTGGAAGAAGGAAACATGCACCAAGAGTTGGGTCTTCATTCAACTATCTATCTTTATTGTCTTTTAGTTCCAAGAATAATTAATACTTGCTTTGTTACCAAGTTTTTATATCCCTATATAAACACATGTAATCTCATTTGAGAAAATCATCCAATAAAGAAATCTTTTATCTTATATTTGAGAGTGGTAAACTCCTTTGTTCCTTTGGAACTTGTTCTTTCTCCTTGGTGGGTTACATCAAAGAGTTCCCGGTATATCAAGTGATTCCACAGCACTTGACGTTGCCATTCACTAGCTGAGGATTGAAGAGTCGTTATAAGAGAGTATAGGGCACAAGGATTTTCGGGATTAGTCTCACGCCTTGTCATCTGTCTCCGCGAAGCTTCTATCTAAAGTTCCACCGCCTTGCTTTGTTTGGTTTGTTTTAAGAGAGTTTGGGGCATAAGGATTTTCGAGTTCATCTCACGCCTTATCATCCAGCTTCGCGAGCCATCGGAGTTCTAGGATTATCAGTCTACCAACCTTAGAGCGTCGATTCCTTGGGAGGATCACATCAATAGTTCTTTTATTTTTTTTGAAGGGAAAGATTATTTCTATTTTGGGCTGTAATGAAACTTACAAAATATCAAAAATAAAAAAGTGAATTCCATGATACATAGAAGAAGCACAAATAGCTCTAGCCCCCTTCATTCTTCAGATGTGTTCAACTTCCAGGGATAATATTGTCATTTCTGCTCGTCGGTGCTCAACCATCCCCAACAGCCTTCATGGACCTCTCTGGTAACTTCTTCTTCATCTACTTGCTCTTTAACTCAACTCATGTCCGTTGTTAAGCTTGTAAGACCATTTTTAAGCCTTGAAAACGTTGTTGGAACCCTAAACCCAGAAGACTGCTTACCCCTAAAGATTGTCTAACCTGCAATCAAAAAATGACAAACCGATATTCATCCTTTCAGAAGGGTAAAGGTTTGGAAAGAGGATACTCTCCCCGTCCCTGTAAACGTATATGAGCTCCGAAACTAGATACTCAACACTGATCGAAAAAAACTCGCTCACCCTTATGGAAGACTAACAAACCCCTCAGTCCAGAGGTTATATGCCCTGTTTCCTTTCCTCGCCAACAGATGGACCCTCAGAGGTAAAGCTACAGGCGCCGACCTTGGCAGAGGCTGTTTCCAGTTCAAATTCGAACACGAGGAAGACCTGCAAAGTTCTCGAGAATAGACCATACCACTTTGACCAATGGATGGTCATCCTGCAAAAATGGGAACCGGTGATCTCTGAAACCTTCCCATCTATGATTCCCTTTTGGATCGAAGTACAAGGTCTACCTAAACACTACTGGCAGAAAGAAATGCTTCAGGCCATCGGTGACGAGCTAGGAGAGGTTATGGAGGTAGAAATAACAAATGCTAGCGCTAAAGTCAAAGTTCTTATTAATGGCCTGCAACCACTAATAAAAGAGACGGTTGTAGAGTTTGCAAGGGAGTGAAGCTCGGTCTACTTGGACTACAAGAATCTAAAAAATCACTGTCACCATTGTCAAAGGCTTACCCATGAGGAAAAAGCATGCCCGGGAGTACAGCGTAAAGAGGGAGATATCCCTGCAACCCAAACAACCCCCTCACACCCTCCAGCGGTGATACATAGGAACTACTACACGCCGGAAGATAACTTTCGTGCTCCCTCTCAGTCTAGATCCATTGGTCACCCTACAGAGAGCCATAGTCTCAGATCCTACAGAGAGAGAGTAGGCTACAACCCCTCGGTCCAAAACAGAGCTCATGTTTCTCAAAACTACCTCTCAGGAAGTATATGGAAATATGAAGATAGGCTGCCTATCGAAAACAGAAGCTACCACCCAAGGTCCTATGACTCGAGATCTTACAGCCAGAGGAGGACCCTTCCGAGACCAAGAGAACACCAAAGCAGAGGAATTTCAACTCAAGGTCATCGATCATCTCACGGCACCCAGTCCCCAAACTTCCAGTGGAGAGAGAAGTCAACCCCAAGAGAACTAAACATGTTGGAATCCTCTGAAACTCCTAGAAGCAGGAGACCACCTCTTGAGCGACTTCCACCATCTGAGCCACCTATTACTGCTCCCACTGCCATACCCTCAACAGATGAAGTCATGGGAGAACTGTGGGAAGTCACAATACAATACACAACGTGTGCGGATCCAACTGAAAGTATGGCAAGGAAACAGAGAGTCATTCAAGGAGAATGATGGCAGAAACAGTGGCTGGTATTATTGCGGCAGCCTCCCAGGCAAATCTTAACCCCCTGCCACAATCAATTGAAATCCTGGTGTCTCCAAATTTGTCTCCTGATCTTCCCATTCACCCTGCTGACATCCCGGAACAACCTACAGCACCAAGGAAGAAAAGAGGAAGACCTCCACTAAGTAAATCTGCTAACAGAAGCCCTCTAAATCTCCGAGGATGAAAGTCGAGTAAGAGGAACAAAACCTTAAGTTACAATTCTCCAAAGAGACGACATACCTCTGGCAAAACAAACTACACGAGGGACACCAACTTCCCAACAAATAATCATGACCAGGTCAGGAATGCCAGAAGTGATGAAAATGGAGCTGGACCTTCCTCCACTCGAGACCCTCCCCTAGCAAATATCATACCGTCCATAGTGAAGAACAACCAGGGTTTTCACATAGCCCCACCTCCTCTTCCTTAAAGATTGCAATCTGGAATTGTTGTGGTTTGGGGAACCCCACAACAGTCCGGCGAATAAAGGAGATTAACCGGCAACTATCTCCAGATATAATGTTTCTCATGGAAACAAAAAACCCCGATGATGCTGTATTAACAACCACTCAACCCCTAGGATTCAAAAAGATGAAGCTTGTTTCTTGATATATCATGGTTTTTATGGTTTTTAACCATGATATAAGGAGTCTTTTAGTGTCTTTTCATTTGTTTCTAGATTGTTTTTGAGTCTTTACAGGTTTTTAGCATGTAAGGAGCGAAATGGAGCAATTTGGATCGTTTTGGAGCAGAAATCTCGGATCAAGACAAGAGTGTCGATCGACACCACTCAAGAGCATCGGTCGACACCCCTTTCTGCCGACTCAAGACCCAAAAATTGGAAGTTTTACAAAAGTTGCCCCAAAGTTTTCCATATTTGCAACATAAGTCCCTGACGTGTTTTAGGACATATAAATAGTGTTTTTAGGTTTTCCAAACCCTCAAGTTATTTTCTAGCAGTTTTTGAGAGAGAGATATTGAGAGATTTTTGGGAGAGATCTGATCTGCTTTGTAGAGAAGAATTTCTAAACTCTTTCTTATTCTTTTAATATCTATTGCATGTTATTCAGAATTATGATTTGTTCTTCATTAAACATGTCTGAGTAATTTGCTTGTTAGGTTTAGGGTTTTTCATAGGGTTTTTATGATTTATTAGATCTGAGATTTTTAGGGTTCTTAATCTTTTATGATCTTCATCCTTGGTTGTTCTTCACAATAATTCTTGATTGATCACCTAGAATTGTTATCTTAGGGAAATAAATTGATATGAGAATATAATTGTTTTCCTGATTAGACCATGGATGAGCAGAATTGTTTATTACAAAGAGATTTGAATTAATAATTCTATGAACTTATCTAAACCTGTTCTTAAGGCTGATTTATTACTTAGAATTTTACAAAGAGATTTGAATTTTCTGGTTTTAAATTTAGATATTATTTGCAGTGAGAACTGATTTAATTTACCAAAAGTTTAGAGTTCTAGATCTGATTTTTATTGCTTGAACCTTAATTAATTTATCTGATTTAATATTTCATAATTTCCTGAGAAATTCCCTAGGCTTAGCTCTTTTGATTTTCTGATTTCTCAACACTTTTATTTAAACATTTGCATTGCTTTATTTTAATTCAATTCAACTTGTTTAGCGTAATTTACAAAACTTTACAATCTATTGTGTTTGATCTTGAGTCTCTGTGGATTCGACCCCTAAGTACTGCACTGATCTCTTGTTTGAGAGAGTAGCTCTAGGGATTAATTTGAGCATATCAAATTTTGGCGCCGTTGCCGGGGACTCTCTGATTCTACCATTAGATTTAAGTTTTTAATTTCGTCTAAATTTTTCTTTTTATTTTCTACTTACACGTTTTTGTTTTTTTTTTTTTTTTTTTTTTTTCTTCTCTTTGGTGTTTCAGGTGCATGCCTCCTAAACCTCACACAAGGAACAACAAGTCTGGTCCTACTGTGAATTTGTCAAACAAAGAGTTGGGAAAGCTTGAACGTGAGAACAGAAAGGCAGCTAAGTCTCTGAAGATGGTTAATACAATCATTCTGATGCGAGATGAGGCTGGTGTTTTGAGGGATCAAGAGGGCCACTTGCGCAATGAGCATGGCCAAAAGCTTGATGCAGAAGGAAACGTGATTCCTGAACCTGTTGTCAACGAGCAGGCTGTTGTGAACCAGCCAGGTGGTGGTGTCGTTGGTGATCAGGCTGTTTTGAACGAGCAAGCTGATCCGGATCTTGGTGTCGATCGACACCCACCAGGTGGCATCGATCGACACCCACCTGCAGACGTGCGTGGAGCTGCCAACCACGTACAGAACCCAGTTCGACGACAGGAGAACAACCGGGATCTGATCAGGACCATTGCTGACTACAATCGGGCCGATCTGGTGTATGAGAACCGGTCTGCTATTGTTCCTCCTCCATTCCAGAGGAATGACTTTGAGCTGAAGCCTGCTTACTTTCAGCTAGTTGGGCAGAGACCTTTCTCTGCTTTGCCCCATGAGAAGCCTCTGGACCATATTGAGCATTTTGAGGATCTTGTGACCAGTATCAAGGCTAATGGAGTGACTGAGGACTTCATATTCTGCAAGCTCTTCCCATACTCACTTGCAGGTGAGGCATCTCAGTGGTTGAAGCAGTTGCCAGCTGGATCTTTGACATCTTGGCAACAAGTCAAAGTGGCTTTCCTCAACCATTTCTATGATGATGCAATGTCAGATGAGTTGAGAGTCAAGCTATCCACTTTCAAGCAAAGACCAGATGAAGCATTCAAGGCAGCTTGGGTGAGATTCAAGGCTTATCAGAGGGACTGTCCACACCATGGTTTTTCAAGGGTACAACTGTTGAGTATCTTCTTCAGAGGGTGTGACTGGAAGTATCAGTTAGCTTTGGATGCTGCAAGTCATGGGAATTTCAAGACAAGAATGCCAGAAGATGCTGAAGTTTTGATTGAGAATTTGGCTTCTAGCAATAGCACTAAGGGAGCAGATGCTGAAAGGAAGAGATTGCATGGAGGATTTGATTCAATCCAGTTAGCTTCTGTCAATGCTAAGCTTGATTCAGTGCACAATCTTCTTGTGGGAAAGAAGTCAGTCCAATTTGCTGCTGAAGTTGAGACATTTGAGCCAGAGCCAGAGAATTCAGAGGAGAATGTCAACTATGTGTATGGAGCTGGGTATCAGGGACAGAGATTCGGTAATCAGCAAGGAAACAGACCTTACAATGGTGACCAGAAGCAGCAACAGAACAATGGCTATACAAGAACCTATGGGAATTCATCTTATCAGTCTCCACCTCCTAAGAATTCTTCTGAGAGTAGAATGGAGGCCATGCTTGAGCAGCTTCTACAAGGTCAAGAGAATTTGACAGTGACATTCAATGGAAAGATTGACAATGTCTACACTGAGCTGAATGGAAAGATAGAAGCATTGAATGTTCATGTTAAGAAGTTGGAGGTTCAAGTTGCACAGACTGCTGGGTCTGTAAAACGGCAAGAGAATTATCTTCCAGCAAGAACTGAGTCAAACTCCAGACATGCTTGCAATGCCATATCAGTAAGAGATGAAGATGATGGTGACATTTTTTCTGCAGAACAAGGAGACAAATCAGCCAATCTGTCGGATCCAGATGATAGCATCGATCGACACCACCTGGGTGTCGGTCGACACTCCTCTCAGACGGAACCAAAAGCTGCAAAAGCTCAGGTTCCAGCTGCTGAAAGGGTCTACAAGCCTAAGGTTCCTTTTCCCAAGCCAAGAAAGTCCAAGCAGGAGATGGAGGAAGCTAGATGCAAGGCAATGATGGACAAGGTGATGATTGAGATGCCATTGATTGATGCAGTAAAGCTTTCACCACCTCTTAAGCGGTATGTGAAGAGAATGGTATCAAATGGTTTGAGCCCTGAGGAAGGAGCACTGCTTACTAAGGATGTCAGTGCAATTCTGTTGAACCAGCCTGTTCAGAGGAAGAAGGAGAGAAAGCAGGAAGTGGTTGTCTCTAAGAAAGTGAGTGCAGCAATTGAGTGTAGGACTACTAAGAAGTTACCAGATCCTGGAAGCTTTGTACTTGATTGCTCTATCTCCACAGGAAGGTTTGCACACTCACTTTGTGACCTTGGCTCTAGCATCAACTTGATGCCACATTCTGTTGCTGTGAGACTTGGGATGACAGAATTCAAGCCAACTCAGATTTCTCTTCTCTTGGCTGATCGCTCCCGAAGAACTCCTGAAGGTGTTTTAGAGGATATTCCAGTTAAGGTTGGCAACTTCATGATTCCCACTGACTTTGTGGTGCTGAAGTATGATCAAGAGCCTCAAGATCCTCTCATCTTAGGAAGATCTTTCTTGGCTACAGCTGGTGCCATCATAGATGTGCAGAAGGGACACATAACACTAAATGTGGATGGTTTGAGAATGAATTTTGAGATGGATAAACTGAGGAGGGCTCCTACTATTGATGGACAGACTTTTTCTGTTGAAAAATTTTCTGCAACACGAGCATCAGGCTCAGTGTCGATCGATGCCACCAAGAGGGTATCGATCGACACCCCTCCACCTCCGAGACTGAATTTGTCCACAACTGATGCTCCAAGTCAGAAACCTGTTCCCAAACAGAAGAGTCATCAATCCACACTCCAGAGTCCTCAGGTAAGGCCAAGGTATGTATCTTCTTCTCCTAAACTTCCTCCTATCATCAATAAGACCTTCAAAGCTACAAAAACTGTTTTGCAGTTAACCAAGCCACGAGATTATCGTAGAGCGCTTGTTTCTTCTGTTGATGGTTTTGCAGGAAAGAAAAGATACCCTCCCATACCTAAGTCTCACCCTGGTCCAGTTCCACACATCCTTGGCAAGCCTCATGCACCTAAAGCTTATACACCACCATGGATGAAGAGGATTTCAATGTCATGTTCTGATGCACCAGGTTCCTGAGCTCCAGCACAGTCAAGCTAATGACTGAAAACAAGCGCTTAGTGGGAGGCAACCCACTGGTAAGTTTTTCTTTTTCTTTTGATTTTGATTTCTATTTATTTTATTTTTATTTTTGCTTTCCTCTTACTTGATAACACTGGGGACAGTGTTGTTTAAGTATGGGGGAGGTTAGTTACTAACTATGTTTTTTTTGTTTTTGAGTTTCAGTTGTGTCAGTCAAAACCATAAAGTTTGAGTCAAATTTTTCAAATTTTTCTTTTTGTCTTTGGGAATTATGATCTTGATTAATGATTTCTCTTATTTGGCTAACACTCTAATGATTATTTGTTTATGCTTGATCTCAGAACTGAAGCTTAGAAAGACTATGAGCCTTATTAACAATCCTGAAAGCCCTTATTCAATGGATATCTGATTGATCTAACGTTGTCTCAACTTTTATCAGGATTTTAACCGGACTTAATCGCTTACTTTGGGGTTGGAAATCAGTGGACTAGACTTCTTCTTCAGGCCATACAAGACACTGCAATTTTTCAAAGTATGTCTCCCCTCTCTCTTCCCTTCAGTGTTTAAAAAAAAAAATCAGAAAAAGAGAAAATAAAAGATGAGATGATTTTGATCAGTTTAGAGAGGTAGGTAAATTACCAGTGACCTCATTATTCTACTCTTGAGTCAAATGATCACACAAAGCTTGGAAGCGAGGGGTAGGTAAATTACCGATGACCCCGGTATTCGCTTACACCTTTGATTAAGAAAAAAAAAAAAAAGAAAGAAGAAAAAAAATGGAAGTGAGAAAAGGGAGAGGAAAGGAGATGTAAGAAGAATGTCTTGGCCTGAAAAGAGTCCATATGCCACTGTTTGAATACACCAAGGTAAGAACTCACCTGTACTTGCTTTAATTTATGTAATGAGATGACAATGGAGATTTCAGAGATTCCAAAGGATTGTGGGATTTGAGTAAGGAATGTTGATGCTAATCATGGTTGAGTATAAGAAGTAAGTTCTTGAGTCAGGTAAATGAAGAGTGTAAATAAGAATCATCATGCAGTTGAGTGAGTTCCCTGTTTTTAAACCTCTTTCACAGGTCTAAGTTTATGTTTTGCTTGAGGGCAAGCAAAGGCTAAGTCTGGGGGAGTTGATATATCATGGTTTTTATGGTTTTTAACCATGATATAAGGAGTCTTTTAGTGTCTTTTCATTTGTTTCTAGATTGTTTTTGAGTCTTTACAGGTTTTTAGCATGTAAGGAGCGAAATGGAGCAATTTGGATCGTTTTGGAGCAGAAATCTCGGATCAAGACAAGAGTGTCGATCGACACCACTCAAGAGCATCGGTCGACACCCCTTTCTGCCGACTCAAGACCCAAAAATTGGAAGTTTTACAAAAGTTGCCCCAAAGTTTTCCATATTTGCAACATAAGTCCCTGACGTGTTTTAGGACATATAAATAGTGTTTTTAGGTTTTCCAAACCCTCAAGTTATTTTCTAGCAGTTTTTGAGAGAGAGATATTGAGAGCTTTTTGGGAGAGATCTGATCTGCTTTGTAGAGAAGAATTTCTAAACTCTTTCTTATTCTTTTAATATCTATTGCATGTTATTCAGAATTATGATTTGTTCTTCATTAAACATGTCTGAGTAATTTGCTTGTTAGGTTTAGGGTTTTTCATAGGGTTTTTATGATTTATTAGATCTGAGATTTTTAGGGTTCTTAATGTTTTATGATCTTCATCCTTGGTTGTTCTTCACAATAATTCTTGATTGATCACCTAGAATTGTTATCTTAGGGAAATAAATTGATATGAGAATATAATTGTTTTCCTGATTAGACCATTGATGAGCAGAATTGTTTATTACAAAGAGATTTGAATTAATAATTCTGTGAACTTATCTAAACCTGTTCTTAAGGCTGATTTATTACTTAGAATTTTACAAAGAGATTTGAATTTTCTGGTTTTAAATTTAAATATTATTTGCAGTGAGAACTGATTTAATTTACCAAAAGTTTAGAGTTCTAGATCTGATTTTTATTGCTTGAACCTTAATTAATTTATCTGATTTAATATTTCATAATTTCCTGAGAAATTCCCTAGGCTTAGCTCTTTTGATTTTCTGATTTCTCAACACTTTTATTTAAATATTTGCATTGCTTTATTTTAATTCAATTCAACTTGTTTAGCGTAATTTACAAAACTTTACAATCTATTGTGTTTGATCTTGAGTCTCTGTGGATTCGACCCCTAAGTACTGCACTGATCTCTTGTTTGAGAGAGTAGCTCTAGGGATTAATTTGAGCATATCATTTCTCCCCATAGTCCAGGTGGTGGAGGCTTAGTTTTGCTCTGGAAGGAACACATTGAGATTCAAATCCTATCTGAATGCCAAAACTTCATTGATACGCAGGTGAAAGCTGAAGGGAAAACGTTCTTCGCAACCTTTATATACGGGGAACTTGACAAAACAAAGCGAAAAGGCATATGGGATCAAATCTCACTTGTAGGAAAAACCAGATCAGAAGCATGGATCCTAACAGGAGATTTTAATGACATCATAGACTCATCTGAAAAATCTGGTGGACCAGAACGTCCAGAAGGATCCTTCAACGACCTCAGAACCTTCATGTCAGAATGTGATCTCTATGACCTTCGCCACTCAGGCAACTTCTTGTCATGGAGGGGTAAACGACACGAGCATATGATCTTCTGTCGACTGGATCGAGCTATGTCAAACAGTGAGTGGGCAACCTCCTACCCATCTGGGAGAAGTGAATACTTAAGGTTCGAAGGTTCCGATCACAGGCCCCTCATAACATACTTTGATCTTAAAAGAAAGAAAGGCAAGGGCTTATTCCGGTATGATAGAAGACTGAAGTCAAACGAAGAAGTCTCCAGGCTGATAGAGGAAAGCTAGAACCCTGCAATCATTGAGGAGGTAGACCCTAAGGTAAATATAGTCAGAAGAGCCCTAATCAAATGGTCAAAAGAAAAGCACATCAATAGCCAAAAAAGAATAAATGAATACAGGGAGAAGCTGGACTCAGCTATGTCTGAGGCTCTCACAAATCCAACTGATATCGCCAAAATAACGGAGGACCTGGCAAAAGCCTACGGCGAGGAAGAGGAATTCTGGAAACAGTGCAGCCGCCAGCTCTGGCTCACCCTAGGAGAACGAAACACAAGCTATTTCCATGCCATCACAAAGGGAAGAAGAACTATAAACAAATTCGTTGTTCTAGAGGACGATGTGGGGCAGGCTCATTATGAAGAACCCCAAATCCTAAGAGTTATCACTGAATACTACCAAACTCTATTCACATCCGCAGCTGGCGATAGTTGGTCCGTTATCTCAGAAGCTCTACAACTTTGCATCTCAGATGAAACCAATGAACATCTTATTGCACTACCCTCAAAGTCTGAGATTAAGAAAGCATGCTTCTCCATTCATCCAGACAAAGCCCCAGGACCAGATGGCTTCTCCGCAAGCTTCTTCCAATCTAACTGGAGCACTGTGGAGGGTCAGATAATGCGTGAGATCCAAGCCTTCTTTACCACTGGAACCCTGCCACCAAAGATCAATGAGACCCATGTTAGACTCAGACCAAAGATTCAAAGCCCCAAAACCATGAAAGACTATAGACCAATCGCCTTATGTTCGGTCTATTACAAGATCATAGCAAAGATACTTACTATGAGACTACAGCCAGTTCTCCCGACTCTGATATCTGAGAACCAATCGGCATTCGTGCCACAATGTGCAATATCTAACAATGTGCTCATCACACACGAAGTTCTCCACTACCTGCACAACTCAAAAGCAAAAAAGAAAGTCTTTATGGCTGTTTAAACTGATATGACAAAGGCCTACGACCGTGTGGAATGGGGTTTCATTAGGCTGGTAATGGAAAGAATGGGGTTTCACCACAAGTGGATCAACTGGATAATGCAATGCATCGAGATTGTATCCTACTCTTACCTTCTAAACGGATCTGCTAGAGGATTGGTAACTCCACAACGCGGTATTAGACAAGGCGATCCCATCTCACCCTTCATTTTCATCCTCTGCAGTGAGGTATTATCAAGATTATGTCTCAAAGCCCAAGCTGAAGGCAAGCTGACAGGAATCAAAGTAGGAAAGGAAAGTCCTAGAGTAAATCACCTGCTGTTCGCTGACGATACCATGTTGTTTTGTAAATCGGACGCAGATGAATGTTCCACCCTCCTTCACATCCTACACCAATATGAACTAGTATCGGGGCAACTGATCAACCCGCAGAAGTCAGCAATAACCTTCTCTGCAAAAACAGATGTTGCGACCAAAACAAGAGTTAAACACCAACTTGGTATATGAAAAAAAGGAAGTTTGGGAAAATAACTAGGACTACCTGAATTATTTGGGAGAAAAAAGAGAGATCTCTTCACCAGCATAGTCGATAGAATCCGGTAAAAAGCTTGTAGTTGGTCCTCAAAGTTCCTTTCGTCTGCTGGAAATCTGGTCATGCTGAAGTCGGTTCTAGCGGCAATGCCAACATACACCATGTCATGTTTCAAGCTTCCAAACTCCCTCTGCAAACGGATTCAATCGGTGTTAACAAGATTCTGTTGGGACAGAAGCTCTGATAAAAAGAGTATGTGTTGGGTTTCGTGGAAGAACCTGACAAAATCAAAGGAGGAAGGTGGTTTAGGCTTCGGAGATATCCAATGCTTCAATGACGCACTCTTAACAAAAATAAGCTGGCGATTATTGAATAAACCGACATCCCTGCTAGCACGAGTCTTACTGGGCAAATACTGTCACAGCACTACGTTCATAGTATGTCAACCACCAGCTAACACCTCCCATGGATGGAGAGGACTCTGTATTGGGAGAGATCTTATCAAATCCCAACTAGGCAGAGTGATAGGCGCTGGGAGTCATACCCCTCTGTGGTATGAACCGTGGCTATCCCTCGAGACCCCAACCACCCCAATGGGCCCACCGACAGAGGCAACTCAGAACCTCCTGGTCTCCAATCTTATTCTCCCATCTAGTGAATGGGATATTGCTCAAATTCGCCAACTGCTACCAATGTATGAATCTAAAATTCTAAAGCTCAAACCAAGCAAATTTAGTGCTCCAGACTCCTTCGCTTGGCTCCCAACAAAAACAGGCGACTACTCGGTCAAATCAGGCTACCACTCTTGGAGAGCAATTTCAGCAGAACCACACCTGCAATCACAAACAAATGAAGGTTTTAAGTGGAAAAGCGAAATCTGGGATCTAAAAACATCCCCTAAAACAAAATTCTTCCTATGGAAAGCAATGAGTGGAGCCTTACCCTTGGGATCAAACTTGAAACACCGAAACATCAATCCGACTGCCTAATGCCCCTTTTGTGGGGAAGAGGAGACCTGTCTTCACCTCATTGTCAACTGCCCTTCTGCAAAGCAGGTATGGAAGTTCGCCCCTTTTAGGAATCCTCCTGATGCACGAAGTATATCCTCGGTTCGAGCCCTGACTGAGCTCTCTAGAAATCTCGTTTGTCTGCCCCCCTATGGAATCAGTCAAGGTCCCCTTACCCCTTGGATTGTATGGTCGATCTGGCTTGCTAGAAACAACTTGATCTTCAATGGGAAATGCCTAACTCTGACCGAAGTAGTTACACAAGCTACAGCTGCGGCTCGTGAATGGCACCAAGCACAATTGTTCCTCCCGCTACCACAGAACAGGAAATCGATAACCCCAAGGCCCAAAGCTGACCCGAGAGTGATTACATGCAACACCGACGCCGCATGGAACGTCGGGACAAAAGATGCAGGATTGGGCTGGATCTTCAATGCAACAGTTCATCGACCCATCGTAAGAGGATCTACACACGCTAAGAATGTCTGGTCCCCACTGGTAGCAGAAGCCTTGGCAATCCTTCATGCTATCCAGGTGGCCATAGATCTAGGGCTGGAAAACCTTCACGTCACTTCTGATTCTAAACAAGTAATATAAGCCATCAACTCGGGATCTCCAATCAAGAAAATCCATGGGATGCAGTACGACATCCTCACTCTATCTTTAGATTTCCAGAAAGTTTGTTTCTCCTTTATCCCCCGATCTTGTAATAGAGAAGCTGATGCGATAGCAAAGCTTGCTCTAAACCAAGTTGTATCGAACCCGGTTTAATTTAATCTGAAACCCACCTTTTGAACAAAAAAAAGGATAGAATTGCCTAAATTCAAAGATTTTACCCAACAAATGCCCAAATCAACAATGACCCCAAAATAGTATGTACAAAATACAAAGGTGTTCTTGAACATCTTGCTTCTTCCAATCCGAAAAAGGCTCGTGACAATAGTTTTTGTTTTAGAGTTTGGGCCTCGGTCCATTAGTCCATAATCTACTCCTTTAGTTGAAACAGACATAGATGCCATTTGCATAAATGGTAATTGTTTTGTGAATGCGTTAATTTTGAAACAATTAGGTGGAATCACTTTTCTTGAAGTTTCACTAATGGTAGTGTAGGAATTGATACCTTCACTCGAAAGGTTTGTGATTTCGCGACAGAATTTTACTACCATATTTTGTTTTAGTACTTATATGATATCATTTACATAATAAGCCAAATCTTTTTGTATCATTCACTCGAAAGGTATGGATAATATATATATATATATATATATATATATATATATGTCTGTTTATGATATATTTGTTCTACAAAAACGATGAAGATAAGTCGACACGCATTAGTTTACATTTTATATTTGACAAAGATAAATTAATCATAAACTCGTTTTGGGGTCATTTTCGCATAAAATGGCTACTCAAGAAGACCAATTTAACTTATAGGAGGATTAGATTATATTTTAGTTTATGTATAATAATATTTGATGGACCGGGTGGATTAGGTGCACGTGATTGTAATTACAAAATTAATTCGCACCATTCACGCCACATTAATATACACTATTTTTTTTGTCAACCCATTATGAATATGAATATACAATCATACATATTTGTGATCACGCCAATTACAAAATTTCAATGCGGTGATGCGTGCCAACGGCGAGTGTCACGACTCACGACTAGTTTTTTCTATATATATAGTAGCATATATTATTATTATTTTTTTTTTGGTAAGGTATATTATTATTATTATCTCTATGTATATACATGTTTTCTTTTGTGAAAAAACATATATACGATTTAATTAATTATCTCCAATCTTTTTATTTCTAGATTCAGAACGGGATTTATCATAACCTATAATGGACAGGTCAATTCTTACATGTGCCAACTTGTTTCTAATATTTGAATATTATAATAACCATATAATGATTAGTATTTACATATATGATATATCATCAAATACGTAAGACCGACTGTATACTAAGTAAACTGTGTGATATAGAAATCGAAACGGGCTGATAAAATATTACGAGATAACACCCGGCAAACGTGATATGATAAACGCTTAGATAGTGGGTACTACCGTTTCATTCTAAGAAAAATAGTATTTAATATCATTTTATATGTATATATGTTGGTATAAAACCTTGATATAAAATAAAATTTACAATGTGACAAAAAGAAGAAAAAACAAACTAATTTATCTACTTATTAGTCGTCGGGCAACAACCCAACATACTTGGTTCCTACCACAAGAAACACGTTTTGACCAAGTTGTTATTTTCCCACCTTTTTCAAAGAAACCAGAAATAGGTTCGAACTTACCATAGAGAAAGTAAAAAAGAAGTTTGACAAAAATTTTGTCCCAAAAAAAAAAAACAAAGAAGTTTGACAAAAATAAAAAAAGAAAGAAGGAGAAAGTAAAAATAATAGCTTCAACCACCGATTTGTAGTTGGTAAAACAAAAGACAGGTGATGTTTCTTTGCACATAAATATAGTTGGTAAGACAAAAGACATGATATGTCCTTTTTACTATAGCTAAATAATAAATAGAGAACATGAAAACCCACAATTTTGGCTGCGACATTTTCATATAAGACTTACGGATTGATCGAGTACTTTTTATCATGAAAGAATAGCTGTATTGCTTTGCATGCATTATCTTTTGTCCAATTCTTTTACCTCTACCAAATTGTCAAATTGTTTTGTTATTTACTATAAGCCTAAACCAGAAAAATAGCTTAATACGAATCTCTGCTACTAACCGTTGAGAACATGATATCAATGTTTTCTAACAAAACACAAAACCCTCCATCCATGATAAGAGCTTTCCGGAATCCAAACCTCTCCAATATCAAAAGAAGAACATAGAGGGATTTGAAATAAAGCCTCTGGGTTACAAAGTACTCGGCAATGGTCATTGTCTCCATTGCCGGCTTAGATAGGGGGACAGGCGGTGTGATCATCCCGGGTTTATAGATTAAGGAGACAAATAATGTAAGATAAAAGGATTCTCAATTTTCGACTCAAGCTTTTTCTGCCGGATGCAGTGCAATATAATCAAGTGGGTTTTGTGAAAGGAAGGATGCTCTGTGAAAATGTTCTTCTTGCCTCCGAGTTAGTTTCAGATTTTCACAAGGATGGTGCTACAACTCGAGGCTGCCTACAAATTGACCTCACCAAAGCTTTTGATAACTTGGATTGGTCATTTGTTCTCAACATCCTGCATGCTTTTGAATTACCTGTGGTCTTTATCAATTGGATAAAAGCATGTATTTCCACCCCATTCTACTCAGTATCATTTAATGGGGAATTGGTAGGGTTCTTTCCGGGCAAGAAGGGGTTAAGACAAGGAGATCCAATTTCCTCTTCATTGTTTGTGTTGGCTATGGACTTCTTATCTAAGCTTCTAGACATAGCAGCTGCTGAAGGTTCTATTCGCAAGCATCCTCTCTGTATGGACCCTATTGTCACTCATCTCAGCTTCGCAGATGATGTTCTCATTTTCTTTGATGGTTCAGAGTACTCTTTGCACGGTATTTTGGATGTTTTGAGAGAGTTTCATGTCGCTTCGGGTTTGGATGTCAACCTGAGTAAGTCATGTCTTTTTCTTGATGGGAATAATTTGACCATGTCTAGAATTCTTGCTGCTAGATTTGGTCTAACTCAGGGTTCTCTTCCAGTAAGGTATCTTGGTCTACCTCTATTACCACACAAACTGAAACCGCTTGATTATCAGCCTCTTATTGACAGGATCAAAGCTAGAATTTCCTCATGGAAAGTCAGGCATCTATCTTTTGCTGGAAGACTCCAGTTAATACAATCAGTTTTGTACAGCATCATCAATTTTTGGGCTGCGGTTTTTCCACTTCCCAAAGGTTGCTTGGATAAACTTGAGCAAATCTGCAGTGCTTTTTTGTGGACAGGTGCTCCTAACTCTGCTAGAGGTGCCAAAGTTTCTTGGGATTCAGTCTGCACTCCAAAGAGAGAAGGAGGCTTGGGTCTTCGAAAGCTGCAAGATTCTAATGTGGTGTTTGGTCTAAAGTTGACATGGTTATTGTTTGCTGGTGGAGGTTCTCTTTGGGTTTCATGGATTCACAAGGTCATAATTAGAGGAAGACTATTCTGGGATACAGATTTTCAGAATTCAGGAAGCTGGATTTGGAAGAGGTTGGTCAAGCTGCGCTCTCTAGCTAGACCTCACATTTCTTGTCATGTGCAATCAGGTTCTTTAGCATTGTTCTGGCATGATGATTGGACTGGTCTTGGCCCTTTAATTGATTTAGCAGGTGTAAATGGTCCCATGGTTACTGGAATTCCTTCAACAAATTCTGTTTCTCAGGCCATTTCAAATGGCTCTTGGCTTTTGCCTCGTGGAAGACATCCACTTTTACTTCTTTTGCGGGCTTGTTTACCACCAACTCCACCAGAACTTTCTCAAACAGATTCAGATTATTTTTTGTGGCGTAACTCACATAATGATACGCCAGGATTTTTCTCATCTTCTAAAACTTGGGCCAGCCTGCATCCTCGTTCAACAGTTCAAGTTCCGTGGTTTAAGTCTGTTTGGTTTAGCCAAAGAATTCCTAAGCACGCATTTATTCTTTGGGTGATTCTTCGGGATAGACTAACAACAAGGGATCGACTTAGGAGTTGGGGTCTAAGTGTGTCGGGTCAGTGTCTCCTTTGTTCCTCAGCTATGGAATCGAAACAACACCTTTTCTTTGACTGTGTTTTTAGCAAGGAAGTGTGGACTGCTTTCTTCGTGCATCATAATCTCTCTCCTCCGTCTCTTTTTGATGATATTGTGCAATGGGTTAGGTCTCCTACGTCTAATGCCAGGCTCAATGTAATCTATAAACTGATTTTCCAAGCCGCTATTTACTTCATTTGGAAAGAGAGAAATTCAAGACTTCACACTAGCACTGCAAAATCGGCAGCTATTTTGGTCAAAGAGATACAGCTCATCATTCGTGCTAAGTTACTTGGTCTGGATCGAAAAAATGTGTTTTTGCATTCTTCAGTGGCAGCACCACCTCAGCAACTTCATGATACTTATCTCTCCACATGGTTTCAGTTCATACAACCTTAGCATGAAGCTTGTCCTTCTTCTTGGGTTTGGTTTTTAGCCGTAACTTGCTCTGTCTTCTCTTCAATTTCTACTTTAACTCTTTCACCTACTGGTTTTTTTTTTCTCTTCAGTTCATCTTTTAGATCGGTATTGTATTTTAAATGTTGTCCCTTGGAGAAGGAAGATGAATAAAGGTATTATTATTTAAAAAAGAAAAAAAAAAAAAAAAAAAAAGAGAAAAGGATGCAAAAAAAAATTAATACAAGATAAAGGGGCACAAAAAAGAAATAATGCAAGATAAATGGCCACAAAAAAATAATGTAAGATAAAAGAGGCAAAAATAAAATTTGTAACACAAAAATAGTTCATTAAAATATGTACGATTTACTTTTATGTGTCAAAAACCAAAAAAAATATTTATCTTCAATAATTATCTCAACTGACTCCAACTTTGGACAAAAATAAATTTTTATAATCTTATCAAGTGTTTATATATTATCAAAATGAAATCCATAATTTTTTAACATATAACAGAGGTTCAAAAAAAAAATTTGGTCTTTTGTTCAAACCAAAAAAAGAAAAAATTGCCCAGGGTCCCCTAAAAACCTTGAGTCGGCACTGATTGTCTCATTGATATAATTCACGAGATCATTTTTTTTTGTCAAAGGGTTTTCATTAAGTTATGAGATCACATATTTATTAACGTAATTATTAATATTTATATAGATATTGAACATAATTGCCTTTTTATACAGATAATTTACTTCTTTTTTTCTGATGATTTATTAATTATTATTAAGGGTTTTAGTTTGGTCTTTTTTTTTTCTGGATTATTCTATGAATTGATGAAATGTTTGTCAATATGAAAAAGGAACACGAGGAACATATGGTTAACAGCTTAAAACACTAATTGTTTAGTTATCGACGTGTATTGCATTTTTTTGGTAGCTTTTCTTCCACGATATGTTATCCTAAATGCTAACCACCTTATAATTTATATCATTTTCCTACTACAAGATATCTATTTAGCAAATCATCTATTTCACTTCCACGATATGTTATCCCTAAGTTACAAGTATCTTATTATATACTCCCTCCGTTTCAAAATATTAGATGTTTTAGAGAAGTTTGTTGTTTCATAGTATAAGATGTTTTCAAATTTTAATACAACTTTTAGATTAGTTTAGTATTTTATATTATGCAGTATTGTTTCTGATTGGTTGAACTTGTTAAAAGTAAAGTTTTCTTAATCTGCGTGCTTTGCTTAAAACATCCTATATTTTGAAACGGAAGGAGTATATTTTTAGCTACTACAAGGTAGCTATTTAGCCAATCATACATCGAAATGAATATTTCCATTTGATATAGCCATATAGGCAACTTACCTCAAACTATAATTACATCATTACACATGCGGATACTAAAATCCGATGTGTTAATTGTCGTAATTATGGAAAGAGATCGGAATTGGAACTTTCATTGATAAGCAAAAGGTTGAAGTCAAATTATATGAAATTAGATAAAGTTTTAAATAGAATCAATCAACAAAATACTACACAATGGTCTCTATTGATGATGTTATGCCAACTGAATTTCAATACGGAAAATAAAATGTTGTGGCTACTATATTTGTGAGAGAAGCTTGTCCAAATTTGTTGTTAGGCTTAGCTTCTCTGTTTTTATTATGCAGAAATTTACATTGTTACTAAATTATCCGATTGTAATGAAAAATGGTTAATTGTCTGAAGATGAACATTATTTAGAAGTAAGTTTTAATTTGCTATCAATTTATGAATGATGATTTTAGTGAAGGCACGCAGTTATAACTCTCTATCACTTGCAAACACGATGAACAACACTTTTTACGAGTAACAAATACGTGACAAACTGACCACAGTAAAGTTCTCATATTTCGTTATGAAAAAAAGATAATATCAGACGATGACTCCACGTATGCATGTCTATCCCATTGCATACTATACTAATAAAAAATTAACCAAAAAAATAAAATAAAACCCAATTTCCTCGAAATTCTTATGTAATAGTGTAATACAGTAATAGTCACCTTAATATTATTATATTGACTCAATATTTGGTCTACATTAATTATATGTTCCCCATAAAATAGTTAGCAAATCCGGCTCGGATATATGTAGGTCCAACGCCTTTAAGTATTTTTTATCCACCTAAAAATTGTATTTCTTCATCCTGTAAAGTCCACGTTTCCAAATACAGTATACAAAATGTACAACTTTTCACAGAAAAAAAAAAACGAATTCTTCAATCTTTTAGCCGGCAAATACAAATTATTTTACGTTTTAATGGACCAGAATTTTATAAATTAGAGGAAGAAGTAAAATATACACTAGTTCTGACATTGGAACTTGGGACTACCTCGAATAAACCCTAACAACTTGGAGAGATAAAATTAATTATTTAGAGAGGTTGTCAAAATTTCATTCTATTTAATAAAAAAACAAATCGCAGTAAATATTAATAATATTAGTAGTATTAAATAATACCTAGTAAATGTACTGTCCACCTAACACTAACAAGTTTGGTGTATCGGTCAAGTTTATATTGTCCCAAAGAGAAAAAAAAGAAACGGGAAACCGATAAATCAAGTTTTCGTAGAGAAAAAAACAAACGCCAAATCAGACGAAGCAGGTCAGATCAGCTACAAAACGTCGTCGTTTAGTCCACGTAGACTTCACAAGTATACCTTTTTGACCGGATATAACAGGTAAACTTAAATTCTCGTCTTCAATTTACCAGTCACCGTTAAAGCGTTCCGTTTCCTCCGTCGTTATAAATAACAGCTTCTTCACTCTTACCCTTTTTTTTTTCTTTCTTTTTTTCCTTTCTTCTTCCCTCTCTATAAATCTCTCCGTCTCTTCTCCTCATTTCACGACGGAGATCATCTTCTCCTCCTCCGCCTCCACCGCCTCTGCCGACGACTTTTTCAGTTACACTAGGCCGGAGGTTTGTCTCTCACTTTTTTTTTTTTTTTTTTTTTTTTTTTTTTTTTTTTAAAGATTTCGTTTGGTAGATTTTAGATCTGTTTTTCTTGTTTTTCTTTCGCGAATGATTTAGTTCTGGTCTATGTAGCTTTATTTTAAAGTTTGACTCTTGTTATGGATCTTGATCTGTTTATGTTTTCATTTATACGATTTGGAATAAGATTTAGCTTTTTAAGGCATAGTTTTTATTCGCATAAATCCGTGTAACACACTGCATCTAACAATTTCATGATAAGTTAATTTCGCGTGTTCCAACAACACAACACAACTCGAAGAGTTTAATTATTTATTTTTTTAGGATTAGGGGTTACATCAAGATTTAAAGAGTCAACTAATGTTAAAAATTTTTTTATTTGATTAGATCTTGGTTTAGAGTGTGATTACGAATTAAAAAAAAAAAAACTTGAGATGGAAGGTGTTGGATTAAGAGCTGTGGGTTCACACTGTTCTTTATCTGAGATGGATGATCTTGATCTGACTCGAGCTTTGGATAAACCGAGATTGAAGATTGAGAGGAAGAGATCTTTTGATGAGAGGTCCATGAGTGAGCTCTCGACTGGTTACAGTAGACATGACGGTATGCACGATTCTCCTAGAGGTAGATCGGTGCTTGACACGCCTCTTTCTTCTGCTAGAAACTCTTTTGAGCCTCATCCTATGATGGCTGAGGCTTGGGAGGCTTTGAGGAGATCTATGGTCTTCTTCCGCGGTCAACCCGTTGGTACTCTTGCAGCTGTTGATAATACCACTGACGAGGTCTTGAACTACGATCAGGTAAAACAATCAAATACAAAGTTTTCATCTTTGATTGGTAATTCGTTGGATTGGCTAACACAAAGTTTTGATTTTTTTTGTAGGTGTTTGTGAGGGACTTTGTACCGAGTGCGCTGGCGTTTCTGATGAATGGTGAACCGGATATAGTGAAACACTTCTTGCTTAAGACACTTCAGCTTCAAGGTTGGGAGAAACGTGTGGACAGGTTCAAGTTAGGAGAAGGTGTGATGCCTGCTAGCTTTAAGGTGCTTCACGATCCTATCAGAGAAACGGATAACATTGTTGCAGATTTTGGTGAAAGTGCCATTGGACGTGTGGCTCCTGTAGATTCAGGGTTTTGGTGGATTATCCTTCTCCGTGCTTACACCAAATCTACTGGAGATTTGACTCTCTCTGAGACACCAGAGTGTCAAAAGGGAATGAAACTGATCCTGTCTTTGTGCTTGGCTGAAGGGTTTGACACATTCCCCACGCTGCTTTGTGCTGATGGATGCTCCATGATTGATCGGAGAATGGTAACTAAGGACATCTTTGATCAATCTTAGATCGCATTAATATATTTATGATTGGTTATCAAAATTTGATTTTTTTTGTCTGGTTTTGAATTTGAAGGGTGTTTATGGATATCCAATTGAGATCCAAGCATTGTTCTTCATGGCTCTGAGATCTGCCTTGTCGATGTTAAAGCCGGACGGAGATGGCAGAGAGTGCATTGAGAAGATCGTTAAGAGACTTCACGCCTTGAGCTTCCATATGCGCAGTTACTTCTGGCTCGATCACCAGAACCTCAATGATATTTACAGGTATACTATATTTGCTTTAGATGATATATATATATACATCCTCAAAAGTTGAGTAAAAGCTCATACAAATTTTTCTATAAAGGTTCAAAACAGAGGAATACTCGCACACAGCGGTGAACAAGTTCAATGTGATGCCGGATTCCATACCGGAGTGGGTTTTCGACTTCATGCCTCTTCGGGGAGGCTACTTTGTGGGGAACGTAGGACCTGCCCATATGGATTTCAGGTGGTTTGCACTCGGCAATTGTGTTTCCATACTCTCTTCATTGGCCACTCCAGATCAATCCATGGCCATTATGGACCTCCTTGAGCACCGTTGGGCAGAGCTTGTAGGTGAGATGCCCCTCAAGATTTGTTATCCATGCCTCGAGGGCCACGAGTGGCGCATCGTCACTGGCTGTGACCCCAAGAACACACGATGGAGCTACCACAATGGTGGATCTTGGCCAGGTCTATTTTCTTTCCTTTGATTTCAGTTTTGCATAAGACATTTCATATCTCGTTTGTTCGGTTTTCATTTCAGTTTTACATAACATTTGTCCGGTTTTTATTTCATTATTTTTGTTTCGAGGTATTTCAGTTCGGTTCAACTTTTATGTCCTACGACTGCTTTTTTTTTTTTTTTTTTTTTTTTTTTTCTGATTAGATATGTGGCAACCCTTTGATATATTTTGTTTTGAAATGTTGGATATATTGATTGTAATTTTCAATACAATCCGAATAGTTGATTCTGACCGCCTTTTTTGTGTTTCTTTGCTCAATGTGCAGTTCTGCTTTGGCAGCTAACGGCAGCGTGCATTAAGACAGGGAGACCGCAGATCGCAAGACGCGCGGTTGACCTCATAGAATCGCGTCTTCACAGAGACTGCTGGCCAGAGTATTACGACGGTAAGCTCGGAAGGTACGTTGGAAAACAGGCAAGGAAATACCAAACTTGGTCTATCGCAGGTTACTTAGTGGCTAAAATGTTGCTAGAAGACCCTTCACACATTGGTATGATCTCTCTCGAAGAAGACAAACTCATGAAACCTGTTATCAAGCGATCTGCGTCTTGGCCGCAACTCTGAAAACCGCTTTCGGTTTTTGATCCGGTCCTATATTTGCCACGATATGATTTTTTGTTGTTGTTGTTGTTGTTGTTTGTATGATAATGTTATTGGAAACTTGTGCGGGGGACATAGACTTTATTGATTGCTTTCTTCCTTGCCTTGCAAGTAAGAAAAAAGAAATGGGAAAAGCTCGTTTGCCGTTTTTTTTAATCAACATTACACTTTTTATTTTATTTTTTCATTTTGTGCTGTTGCAATTGACAATTAAGCATAGTGACTGACAATAGTGTGGCGATCGCAACATCTGTCAATTCGCTGAATGGCCGAGTATAATTGGTGTTATAGACGATAAGTTTCTAATTTGTGCGGGTTCTTTTCGTATATATTTTTTCTGGTTGTTCTCTTTGTAAGCCAAGTTCAGCTTAATACAGTATGTTTTAAGAAACTACTAGGTAATAGTGCGGGATAAATCGATTTAAATAAAATATTATGAGCAAATTATTATTTGAGATTTAAGATTTATTTAGTGTAAAAAAAATATGTAAATAAATTTTTTTTTGTTTATTCAAATTTGTGTTTACTTTCGGTAAAATACGTTTTACCCGTGAAATATTTGAACTTGGAAAAGAATTTTAAGGTGGTGTAGAAATTTTTGATTTGTTTTTGTGTTTCTAAAAATCAAATTCACATATTTTATGTTTCACATTATCATCTACATCACTATACCATTAAATAGATAAAAAAGACTTTTTAGACTAATCGATTTAATTTAAACTAATCATAAGTTTAAAAAATGCAATGAGAAAATGTATAAAAGTGGTAAATAAATGAATAATTTTTTATTGTTTGTGAAATGTAATTCATTTATAATAATTAAATATGTTATAAAATTGATAATTAAATACATTTATGGATTTTAATGGTTGATTAAATTTTTTATTTTTAAAAACTTATAGAAAAGAACATTGTCTTATATATGTCAATGAAATATATGTAAATAATAATGAGGTCAGAGGAGAGGATTATAGATTTGTTTTTTTTTTTTTAATAAATATAATGGCAGAGAGTTGTAAATAAGTAGATGTTTTGAGGGTTATTTGATAAAAAGTGTCTTGAGCTCTGTAACGCTGACACATCAGTTTTTTTTTCTCAAGTGTGTTTTTCTATTAATATATAGGAGATTTTTCATTTTTAAAAACTTATAGAAAAGAACATTGTCTTATATATGTCAATGAAATATATGTAAATAATAATGAGGTCAGAGGAGAGGATTATAGAGATTTGTTTTTTTTTTTAATAAATACAATGGCAGGGAGTTGTAAATAAGTAGATGTTTTGAGGGTTATTTGATAAAAAGTGTCATGAGCTCTGTAACGCTGACACATCAGCTTTTTTTCTCAGCTTCTCTATTAATATATAGGAGATTATTTCTGTCCCAACTAAAAATTATAATTGTTGATATCAGTGTAAACATTCAATCTATAAGCTAACTTTTTTTTCTTTTCCAGTAACGATAGACAGGTTAAATAGGTAGATTGAATAGGTAGATAGAATAGGTCGATGAATTTGGTGTGAGTTTGGTATAATAATTTGAAGTCGGTATAATTTTATAAGTTAATAAATAGCATGTGGGTTCAGTATATCTTTTAACGTATGTTAGTAATTTGAAAATTTGGGGGAAGACGGCCGATTTCCCCACTAGAACTATCGTATCGAGGCAGATAGAGCCTGTTCTTTACCCTCGGTCTATATGTCCTCGAAAAAAAGTTCAAAACCAATTTCCCCCCGAATTCAAAGTTCGAAAGCTATATCTCCCCGATTCTGGATTATAACGGTATAATGTCTAAACCCGAGACCAAACCATATATGTCCCAAAAATAAACCAATTGTTGAACCAAATTCCTCCACCAACCTGACCCGTTTATCATAAAACCCAGAATCCCCAAATAAAACCTAAAATCAATTTTTACTTCTTGCATAATCGATTATTCTTCTTGAATTTTCGGCCGTATTCCCGAAAATTTGGCACCAACATGTTCGTAATATTATTGTGGTGAATTGGTTGTGTATGAAGGTAATTAAAGCGGTTTGGGCTTCTAATGTAGTTTGTATATGAAGGTTATCTAATGGATTGGGCTGAAGGTTTTTTTTTTTGTGTTCTCTCAAATCCATTATTTTTTCCGATCGTTTTTTTTTGGACAAATCCGATCGTTTTCTTTAGTTACATGACTCATCATAAGAAAAAAAAAGGTTCTGCGAACAAAAAAAAATCCCTTGGGGATCTCTTAACTTTCCTTAATTGTAATGCATAATCAAACTTCAACAATCCAGAATTGTTGACCCGAGCTATAATTTTGATGATGCGGAAGATAGTACTGTAAGAGAAAAATCCAGGTAATATCATTCACTATGTCGATGTAAATCATCTTCCTCAATGGACTGCAACAATCATCAATCTATATAACTTAATCTGAACTCATGCTGTTTTGTAAGGACGTATTTCTCTTAGATAGGCAAATGCAACAGCCACCGTGTTTGGAAGAAGGTGAAGGATTTGGTTTGGTGATATATTTGATTGACGATGTGAATGACATATACAATGTGAATGACATATACAATACGATTAAATGTCATTTAAACCATGAACTTTCAAATTGTGGTCATTTAAACCATGAACTTTGTTGTAGGCCATTTAAAACATCAACTTTCGTTAACTATCTTTTTAAAACATTAAGTTTTGTTGACCAAGCCAAGAAATACATGACGTGAAATCCGATAACCGAGCAACTAACAGACGTTACTATGCCGTTAACACTCTCCGTTAATGACAAAACGACGTCGTTTTGATGAAAATATTAGTTCGAGAAAAATGTCATTTAAACCATGATCTTTTAAATTGAAGCCATTTAAACCATGAACTTTCAAATATAGGTCATTTAAACCATGAACTTTGTTGTAGGCCATTTAAAACATTAACTTTCGTTGATTATTTTTTTAAAACATTAAGTTTTGTTGACCAAGTCAAGAAATACATGACGTTAAATCCGATAACCGAGCAACTAACAGACGTTACTATGCCGTTCACACTCTCCGTTAGTGACAAAACAACGTCGTTTTGATGAAAATTTTAGTTCAAAAAAAATGTCATTTAAACCATGATCTTTCAAATTGAAGCCATTTAAACCATGAACTTTCAAATATAAGTCATTTAAACCATGAACTTTGTTGTAGGCCATTTAAAACATCAACTTTCATTGAGTGAGATTTTTTAGACATCAAGTCAAACTATTAAGTTTGCTAACATGTCTTACTTCAGTCGATCACAAGCACAAAAAACATCATAAGGGTCACAAGCAAAAACACAACAAAGATGCAGTAAAATAACGCATCAAAAACCTAGAATCTTAAATAAAGTGATTAATTCTATTAAACTAAAATAATGTGATCAATCTTTCAGACTCCAATGTGACATCCTAATACCTAGAAAAAAAAACTCAATACACAAACAAAAAGACACAAAAGACACGACAAAACAACCAAAACTGAGTAGTAAACGAAAGACAAAATACGCTAAAAGCACCATATGTCACTTGTTTTGTTAGCATAATTAATGCCATGTCGAGTTTAGCTTAGTCAACAAAACTTAATGTCTAAAAAGTCTCATTCATTGAAAGTTGATGTTTTAAATGGCCTAAAACAAAATTCATCGTTTAAATGACTTAAATTTGAAAGTTTATGGTTTAAATGGCTTCAATTTAAAAGTTAATGATTTAAATGACATTTTTCGCGAACTAAAATTTTCATCAAAACAGCGTCATTTTGTCACTAACGGAGAATGTTAACGGCAGAGTAATGTCTGCTAGTTGCTCGGTTGACGGATTTAACGTCATGTCTTTTCTGGCTTGGTCAACAAAACTTAATGTTTAAAAGAACTAGTCAACGAAAGTTGATGTTTTAAATGGCCTACAACAAAGTTCATGGTCTAAATGGCCACAATTTGAAAGTTCATGGTTTAAATGATAATATTTCTCTTTATTTTTTATATAGTTTGATAGTTTAAGCTATATATTTGGGATGTTTACCGTCATAATTTGATTTGATGAGATTATGTTAACTGCATATTATTAGTATTTATTTTAATTAGATTTTCGTTTTTGTTTATTTTGGGATATATCCGTGTATACATATATTTTGCATTTATTAGTCGGATCCGTTTCTTCTCCTACCTTAACAATTAGCAAACAAGATCGGATTAGTGTAATTGGGTTTCAATTTTATGATAAAAACCGATCCGATAATTAAGATTATATAATTAACCTTAATGAGTTTTGAAAAAATGTTTACAATGAGGGCAACCGTGGAAATCGTTTGAGAAAAAAAAGGATGACACAAAAATGTACTCCAAAAATGTTAAGATAGATTACTAAATTTTTATGATCTAAAAAAGGATACAAGATAAGTCAATGACTCAATTGGGAAAATTGTTACCGAAAACCTCCTGTCAATGATAAAAAAAATGTTTCCTCTTTTACTAAAAATACTAGTTACTTAAAACAGAAAAGTCAAATTAAATCATAAAACCAAAGGTGTGTAAAATGTAATTATAACAAGTATTCAAAGTCAAAAACACATCTTACTGTATAAGCAAATGAAGCTGAATACATGAATCCGAACATTCTACATTTTTCAAAGGTTTTGAACTATTTGTATTTCATATGCTAAAATCGAAAAAAATATCAAACACACACAAACAAAAAGAACACATCAAAAGAAAAAGGATCAAAATGTCTTCATCAGGAAAATTTGTTTTTCTTGTGTTCTTATGTCTGGTTGTTCTCTCCATCCCAAGTATGCAAAATTCATTTAAAAGTTTGTGTATTCTATTTAATAATGCATGCATATAGTCTATCAGCATAGTATAGTCGTTTATATTGCATAGTATTGTCATTAAAATGATTTCTTAAAACCAATATAAGTTTCAGGATCTACAAAAGCAAAACATATAGATGGAAGGAAGCCTCTGTTGATAGGTTCTTGCATAGAGTTCCCAACAGCAAAATGCAACAAGACATGCATTGAATCACACTTTTCTGGTGGAACATGCGTTCATGTTGGGCAAAGCCTTGACTTTGTATGTGTCTGTTTTTCTTAATATCTGATATATGATATATGTTTATGATATTTCATGAGTGCTATAATTATTTTAATGAATTAGGTTGCGATAGAAAAAAAAAATTGTTCAGACAATTTTATTAATGCAACTCCTTTTAAAAAAAATCTTCAGTTACAAATGCAGAACATATCTTCATTTTGAATCGGTCTAAGTTTGTAATTGCCGTCGTGATCAATCAAATGTAAACCAATAAAAAACACAAAGAACAAAAAAGAGTTAACCAACTAATTGAAAATATCGAATATTTCGTTCCTATATAATCAACTTGAATTGCAAACTTGATGAGTGTAGAATCTACAAAAGTTTTGAATGATTTTAAGAATAATTTTACGTTTTCATAGAAAATCATGCATCAAGGGGATGTAATTTGGGGGTTAATATAAACTCAATACACGAAAGTATGATCTGTCCAGTGTCCACTATTGTGTCTTTAATCACTATTTTCTCATAACCTAATAGACAAAAATTACCAGCAAATCGATCAAATTATATATTTCAAGTTTTAAATGATATAGAAATCATCAATACAGTAAAATAAGAAGGTGTTTCTCTACAGAGCATGTCATCTGAGCTTTTGTACTGAAGCAGAGAGTGACACATCAGTTAAAATGAATACCTAATCAAATTAAAACGATTAATACAGCTAAGAATAATATTTGGTGACTCACACAATATTTGCCGACTAGGTTTCCTATCGAAAGAATAATTATTATTATTATTATTTTTTTTTTTTTCTGATTTGCGACTTCTTCTTCTCACTTCTAAATGTCCCTTGATGTCTCCGTAGCAAATTGATGTTTCTTCGTCCTCATCTGTTAAACTTCAATCTTCCTCCGATCTCGTCAGGATATCGTTTCAAATTTGTTGGTTTGGATTTGGATCTTGAAAGGGTTTTTGTGTTATCTATTTTGAAGTTATCGTCATCTTCTTCGATTGCTTTTTAGATATTTCTTTTTGGGTTTATGTTTTGTGTGATAGTTACAAAGATAAGCTTACTACTAGATTGTGATATATGTTAATGTTCTATATTCCTAGATTTACTGTGATACGGGCTATCTCTTTAAGGCAACTCCTCTTGTATATATACTTTACGTCTTTGATTGGAATTCACAACAGATTACCTTCTATTGTCTTCTATTACATGGTATCAGAGCAGAAAGCTCTTGTGACCTAAATTTTTTTTAGCCGCCGTTGTTCTTTGCAACAGCCGCTTCTCTTATACTCTATTCTTTTCTAATCTGTTCTTCTTTATTGTTCTTTTCTTTTATCATGTCTGCACCTACTACAACTCCTGGTACACAAATTGTCGTCTCCGCACCACCATCACCATATCAACTCAATGCTTCTGATAATCCAGGAGCGTTGATCTCTTCTGTAATTTTGCAAGAAGAAAATTATGCTGAGTGGGCTACAGAACTGCAAAACTCTTTGCAGGCC